>JABTTQ020002402.1:0-50000 GCA_016081115.2 Rehmannia glutinosa | reverse complement strand
TACTAATCCTAAATCATCTGCTAGCTCAATTACTTGAATACTTGCATGTTGATGTTTGGGGTCCCTCTTATGTGCCTACTCATGATGGAAATAAATATTTCTTATCCATAATTGATGATTATTCCAGGAAGGTTTGTGTGTTTTTAATGAAGAATAAATCGATGTTTTTGATAAGTTTAAAACTTGGAAAATTCTTATTGAAAATCAAAATGGCAAAAAGATAAAAGTTTTGAGAACTGATAATGGCCTGGAATTTTGTAATTAATTGATGGATAATCTTTGTGATGAATATGGTAGAAAAAGGCACAAGTCGTGCCTATTCACCTCAACCAAATGGTGTTCTTTGAGAGGATGAATAGAACACTTTTAGAAAGGGTGAGGAGCATGCTTGCTACCTCGTGGGCTTTCTAAAAGATTTTGGGGAAAGTCAGTAGTTACATCAACCTATCTAATCAATAGGTCTCCCTCAGTTCCCTTGGAAGGGAAATACCCTGAAGAGGTGTGAACTGGAAAAGCTGTGGATTTTTCTAACTTGATAATTTTTGGATGCACTGCTTTTGTACATCAAAAGACTGATAAATTGGAACCAAGTTCTATAAAATGTGTTTTTCTTGGCTACCCTGAAGGAGTTAAAGGCTATAGACTTTGGAACAGAGGAGAACCTGGATTTAAAACTTTAATTAGTAGGGATGTTTTATTCAATGAACTTGAATTTCCTTGCCTAGTGCATCCTTTTCCTCAAACTGTTTCTGAAAATGATAATACTCCAAATGAGGTGGAACTTTCTAATGTGTCTCCTAATATTGATGTACCTGCTGATTCTCATATCAATGATGCTTTGCCTGACAATGTGAATGTTAATGATGTGCATATTGATGATGATACCCAGCATGATAATGTGCATGATATGCATAATGATTTTCCTGACAATAACACTGATAATGAACCTGTTGCTGATGCTTATGATGAATTGAATGATTATGTGTTAACTAAGGATAGAACTAGGAGGAATGTTAGAATCCCAAACAAATTTGCTGATTTTCACATGACATCTTATGTGTTTTCTGTGTTTGAATCTATTGATGGTTCTGAGCCTAAAATCTTCTCTGAAGCTATGAAATCTACTGAATCTACTAAGTGGCTAAGTGCAATGCATGATGAAATGACTTCTCTGCATGTTAATAACACATGGATTCTTGTTCCTAAACCCCCTAATTGCTATGTGGTTGATTGTAAATGGTTATAAAAGGTTAAACAAGAATCAAGGTGTTAGATTTAAAGCTAGATTAGTTGCTAAGGGTTTTACTCAGAAGGAAGGGATTGATTACACAGAAAATTTTGCACCTGTTGTTAAATTTGTCACTATGAGAATTATGTTTGCTCTTGTTATTCAATTTGATTGGGAATTGAAATTGATTGGATGTTAAAACGATGTTTTACATGGTGACTTGGATGAATTTTTTTATGAAACAACCCGAGGGTTTTGAGGACAAATCCAAGCTCAATTATGTCCTGCTTTACTTCAAAAATCTTTGTATGGTCTTAAATAGTCTCAAGACAAAGGGAACAAAAAGTTTGATCAGTGCATACTTGATTTAAAGTTTTGTAGAAGTCAATTTGATCATTGTCTTTACTTTAAACTTGATGCTAAAACTCCTGTGTTCTTACTGTTGTATGTTGATGATATATTGCTTGTTGGACTTGCATCAAAACGATCATGTTAGAAATTGTCTAAGTGCTAAATTTGACATGAAATACATGGGTGATGCTAAAAAGATTTTGGGAATGAACATTGACAGAGACAGATCTAAATCTGTCATTTATTTGCATCAGTCCTCTTATATAGAAAAGATTTTACAAAAAATTTCAATATCTAATGCTAAATCTGTGAATGTACCTCTTGCCTCTCATTTTCTGTTAAGTAAAGAACAATCCCCTAATACTGAACCTGAAATTTGTGCTATGCAAAACATTCCTTATGCTAATGCAATTGGATTTGTTATGTACTTAATGGTGAGCACTAGGCCTGATATTGCCTATGTTGTTTCTTGTTTGAGTAGATACATGTCTAATCTTGGTATGGTGCATTGGAATGTTGTTAAATGGTTGTTGAGATATTTGAGGTACTCCACTGATTATAGTTTGTGTTTTTCTAAATGTGAATCTGGTATAATTTTGAAAGGATATGTTGATTCAAATTATTCTAATGATAAAGACAACAGAAAATCAACAACTTCTTATGTTTTTACACTTTGTGGCTCTTGTATAAGTTGGAAATCCCACTGCAACATATTGTGGCTCTGTCTACAATAGAATCAGAATATGTTATTGTTCTTGAAGCTTTAAAAGAAGCATTGTGGCTTAAAGGTCTTGTTTCAGAAATTGGTTTTCTAAAATAAAAGATTGTTGTATTTTCCGACTCTCAACTGCATACAACTTTGCAAAAACCCAATTTTTCACGATAGAACCAAACACATTGATGTACGTTTTCATTTCATAAGAGATATAGTTTCCAAAGGTTTGGTTAATCTTGAAAAAGTGGCCTTTGAGTATAATCCAACTGATATGGGTACTAAGTGTCTACTCTTATCAAAGTTTAAAACCTGTTAAAAATTCTAAATTTTGACACTCGGTGATTAGTTACCTGTTAGTTACTCCTTTTGTTGGATTTAACGATTCTTGTGTGTTTGTTGGATCCAAAACTGTTGAATTAATGTTTGCTCCGTGCTTTATATTGATTCAATGGGGAACTTGACTTGATGTGTGCTTGTTGAGGTCTTATCCGATTCTGATGTAAGCTTAAGTGCTTCAGAATAACAAGTCCTTCTTGCTACGTCTTTGGGAAGGCAAAAGGCGATGATGATGACCATTATTTTCCCCTTAAGATTGTCTAATGATTCATAATGAGCCAAATGTGGAGATTGTTGTATTAATTGGCCCATTCGTTGATCCATTAATTAAATAATCCTGGCCCATTACAATGACCCAATATGCACAAGCCCAAGTGTTCAACCCATTTGTGAACTCGGTCTTGAATCGGATCGCGGGATCCGGATCTCTCATCCGTGGATCCTTTGTTTGTAATCCTGGTTGTCCGTTTTTAAGGTTTGATCTGTTCGTTTGTTTGCCTTTATAAGGCCCCAAACCCTAGTTTCATAATCTCGGTGATTTTCTCTCTTCTCTCGATTCTTCTCTCGATATATTCGATCTCCCTCTCTCTCTCTAGAAATCTCACCACCTTGTTGGATTTCAGTGATTCTGGGGTGTTTGTGTTAGATTTGAGTGATTTCTAACTAGTTCACCTACTTTGTGGACTGATTTCCCACTTTCTGTGTGAGATTAGGGTTTGGTGGTTTCTGAGGGCTTTTCTAGGGTTTTCTGGGTTTCGAGGGTTTCTTCACTTGGGATCTCTAGGGCTATTGTTGGCTTGGCTGGCTGGGTGCCATTTATTGGTTCTCTAGTGACATCTTGGTGGTTTTGAGAAAAACTGGTCCTGAGCCGAATCTATTCTATATTCGGTTTTAAGATTTTATCCCCTCATATTTGTTGTGTTAAGTTTTACTTGTATTTTTCGATTCAGTTGTATTTTACTTCATTGCAATCGAGTCTAGAGTTGTTTTGTATAATAGGTTATTGAATGATTCAAGATCTCGTGTATCGATCTATTAAAGGCGTATAGATACCCAACACTTCTCATTCTCATTAAAGGATAATATGTTTATGTATATATATGTTTTCCGTTTATTACAACTAATAAAGTTGCCAAAGATAAAGTTAATAAAATCTGATAGCATAAGTTACCTGGGAATTATTGGGTGATTTTTGAAGTTTCGTGGAAGAACTCCCCGCCTAGTTAGGCGCCTAATAATATTTGGTAAAATTAGATTCTGATCAAATCTAATTTAAAAACTGTGTGACACGCACTTGATCATCTAATACACATTGAAAAACCCTATACCACATTAATAAGATGAACATTAATTGATATTTCGAAAGAAAGAAAACATAATTGCCAATGGTAAACCTTCAAATAAAAAAATAAAAGAAAACCCAAAAAGTTTTTAAAGGAAGCAAAAACGTAAACAAATACGAAATTAAAAATAAAGACATCCAAATAATTTAGGAAACTTAAATGGGCAGGCCTAAATGATGGAATTTTGGGCCCCGAACATCTTATGTGCTTAGTAGAGATGTTAAAGGGGCATGCCCCGTTGGGTCTGACCGCTTAAGCCGGGAAAAAGAGGGTTAGGGCCGAATTATTTTGGCCCAGCACCATTTAGCCCGAGGCCCGTTAGGACTAGCCCGTAGGTTAACCGCTAGCCCGCCAATTATGTTTTTTGAAAAATTAATATAATTCTAATATTATAAATCTATTTTATTACATAATATTACCTATTACTAAATATATTTTTTCAAGCTCACATCTCCTCATCTTTAATAGGTTTAAATATATAATTCTTAAAACTCGACTTATAGTCATATGAATTTTTCTTTAAAAAGTATTTTTTTCATTTTATATGGGTATATATTATATAATGCTATCTTTTATTATTATAGTTTTATTTTAAATTAAATTTTATAATTTTTTAATGCAATATAATTTTAAACTATGTAAGATTTTTTATAATGAATGCTTGAACTTAACGTGTTAAACTTAAGTGTTATATATGTTTGAGTTTAAAATCTTAGATTTAAATATATAATTTTTTATTTTTTTGACTTATAGTAGATAGCGAAATTGTTTAGTCCGGTCAAGCCCGCTAGTGTTAGAGTTAGGTTCGCAATATGCTAGCCCGTTTAATAGTGGCCTCGATTAGCACGAAGTCGATTAGGGTTGACCCTATAGGGCTAGGGCCACCGCTTAACATCTATAGTGCTTAGTATGAAAGGTCTCGTTCCTTCGAGAAATTGAGTCTTAATAGAAAATCGACAACTAAGGGAATGGTTACGCTCGTTGCAATTTTAGCAATTTTCCTTCTTACGCCATTGCGCTTTTACCAATATTCATTCATCTTCTACTCGCTCAACGCCATTAATTCTTTTTTTGAACGATAGTTTTTTATTAGAACAACTCAAAAACTGAATTACAACTACAAACGTAGCTAATCAAGCTATGGGCCGACTTGACTAAAGAAAAGCTGCGGGGAATCGACAAGACCAATTCGATCCATTTCACAAACAAAAACCTCAACACCCAAAACTAAGAATACTCCCACGGGAGACTTCAAGACTTAACGGAGACCGTAAAACACTAAAAACCAAAATCGGGCACGAGCAACCACTACATACTACGTATCGCTTAAACTCGATCCGCTTTACGAGTTTCGCATATTAACCGGGAAAAGAAAAGACACAAACAAAATAAGAAAACTACAACCTAGAAACAAAATAAAAACAAAGAAACAAAATAACAACCTAGTAAATAAAGAAAAAAAGGGGCCCTCCCTTCCCCAAATCCACCGTCACATCCCGGCACCACCGCTCCTCGCAAATCTGACATCGTCTCATTGTTGGCCCGCACAATGAAAAAACACCCAAAACCCGAATCTTGAAATAGAGAAAAAATATCGCACGAGGGGTTCTAGCCGAACGACCAGAAATTTCCGGCCATCGCGCCTTTATGGCGGTTCAATAGCCCGAATGACCACATGTGTCACCATAATGGCTTCCATTTTCATGGGAGAAAAAAACAACTTGGTCGGGGGGAGGGGGGGAGGAGAGGGGGCTGCTGTGGAGAGGGAAAAGAAGAAAAAGTATTAGGGTTTTGGATTTTTGGAGAAAAGGGGAGAGAAAAAAGTAGAGAGAGGTGGAAGTCATATTGATTTCTACCCGAGCAGTGTTCCATTTTGCCTTTCAATTTACCAATAATGAAGTCATTATTGTATATTTTGTATTCACTTGGTGTATTGAAAATTTGACACATTAAATGAAATATTATAAGAAATAAGAGATTCGGAATGCAAATATGCATATTGATTGTTTAAGAAAAACTTTTTGAATTTGGAGCACACATATGTGATTAAGCATGTTTTTAAAAAATGAAAAGAGTGTAATATATGTTATGTATTGATTATTCGTATGAGTTCGGCTCGAGCTTAATTCAGATTAGTGAAAAATTAAAATGTGTAAAAATATCAAATTATTCGAGTTTGATTCGTATTCAACTTGACTAAAACTCGTTCAAACTCAACTCGATTCATAATCAAACCAAATTCAAATTTAAAGTTTGAGAACTGATAAAAATTAAAATGAACTTGAACACTATTATGTTTGATTCTACTCGATTTGTTTACACCATTGAGAGAGCTTACTCTGCGAGTATACAAGCCTAGACAATATATGTATATATAATATATAAGGGAGGCGCTATTAACACCCCCAAAACCTATTAATACACCCTCACTCTTTAACTACAAAAATGTTATCAACTGAAAAGACTAAAATACCCTTAGTATCCTACAAAAATTTTAAATTCACATTCTTATTAAACCTTATAATCTTTCTCCCAACTCCACCCACCTTCTTCTTGTCTCATTTTGTAAATAAAAAGACGAGAATCACAAGATTTGCAGGGATTTATCAAATCTTAAAATTATACCAAATTCATTTTGTGAATTCAAAGCATGAAACAATAAATTTTCAATAAAAGAAAAAAAGAATCAAACAAAAATCAAATATCCTACATAACAACAACCTACCCACGAGAAAAGATGAATTGTGGTAAATTGGAAATTGCGTTTGGTGAATCGATGCATATTTTTTTTTTTTGCATAATCTTTGGTAATTAATGTATGTTTACGTAAAACCGCTAAGAAGCGTCTTTGAACTTGTAAAATTATAGAGCAACATATTTAAGTTACTTTTTAAAATGGCATTGAGTTCTTACATTTTAAATTTACAAAAACATATTTAAAAGTTTTTTTAAAATAAGTTATCATATGTTTTTGTTATTTCCTTTTCTCTTTATTATCGGATATCATGACTCATGGGTAGGGGTGTCAATTTAGGACCCGACACGCAAACCCGATACACTAACCTAACACGAAATTAATGGGTATGGGTCCAGGCTTCGGGGTCCGGTCGAATTGGGTCGGACCCTAACCCGCCAATTAAACATGTCGGGTCCGGTCAACCTATCATGACCCGCTTAACCCGTCTAACCCGCTTGTGAATTTAAAAACAAATTAAGTAAATAAATAATTGTAAGAAAAAAACAACAAACAAGAAATATCTTTAAAACTCAAATGATAAAACCTCCTTAATTATGTATTTGTTATTATTATGCATATCTTTTTGAATATTGTCCTCAAAATATGATTAGTAGGTTATGTTATTTATGCAATTATGTTATTTCTTTTTGTATGTTGTGAATTATAATATTTTTTATTGATCGAATAGTGTATGATTCTGAAAAAAATAAATTTATCAGTTAAAAATATTAAATGTATATTAAAATAATTTTATTAGACGGGTTAAGTGGGTCGGGTCCGGGTTACCTGTGAAATAAGCAGGTCGGGTCCGGGTTCAAGATTCTCGACACGAATAATTAAACAGTGGGTCCGGGTTGGTCAAGCTTCGACACGAGAACCTGCGAACCCGACACAACCCAAATTGACACCCTACTCATGAGCAGACCATTGCTACAAAAATTTCACCGTGTGTGTGTTGGCCGATGGGTGGGTTTTGCGTTTTGGGGGAAAATTGAGGTTTAATTGTGAGAAGGGTAAATTGGGAAATATTGAGGGTGTATTAAATAAATAGATTAATTTTAGAAAAAGAGTGGGGTGCAATAAGAGGAGGGTGTATTGATAAATTTAGGGCACAAAAATTTATGTAAGACGGTCGGATCTTATATTTAAATAGAATTTCAACACAAATTCATACCCATGAAAAGATTCATATTTATGTATTATTTATGATCCGTCTCATGAACTTACATGTATGAGACGATCTCACACAAGACGTCCTCAATTTAGGGGTGTTAAATAGCGTTAACCAATATATAATCTACTTCTACACTACCTTAAAAATGTGAATATTTCTGTCAAAATATGACTAGACTAAAATACCCCTGTTTTAGACTATTAGACTAATATCAATGATAAAATTGTAATTAAAAAGAAAAACTGATCCGTAGGGAGGAGATCAAGAGTCAAAAAGATTTGCACCTTCATAAAAGAGGCACTATTATGGAAATTCAATTAGTAGAAATCGAATAAACTTGATCCCAATAAATTGTGAAAACTCATTTATTGACACTTAAAACCACACATTTATTAAGGGGATTGGAAGTACTACCAACAAATATCACAAATATCACTTTTGTTGTGATAATGATTCTGAACGTGTTTGAATTGGGAAAATACCTCCATCTTTGGAAGGTATCCTGCAGTCTGATGTAATTTCTAAAGATTAATGAAATTTGTTTTCCACTTCAAAAAAAAAAATGCAAATAATATGTGGAATTCAAGGAGACCAATCGACATGGAGACTCTAGGCACAAAGATCTGCAAGTTCTCCTAAAATCGGTCTGATTGAGTTGTTGGATTCGCAATGGTCTTTGTTCGTTCTGTGATCATGCTCCATCGGAGTTTTCGGTAAATTTTCTTCTTTCTCATCCAACAATTTTTATATGATTCTAATTTTCTTAGGTTCCATTGTTGTTTTTGTAAATTCTAAAGTGGCCTATCCTCTTTAAACCTGAGTTGTTTGCTGCTATTAGTTTTTCCACTTTCACTGATCATAAAGAAAGAGAAGAAGAAAGTAGTGTTTTTCCTAGGTTTTATCATACTATTTATTAGTTTCTTATTATTTTCCTTGGTTTCCTTTCCTTATTCTGGAGATAATATGGATGCATATTATCAGTGATATTATATTGTGTTATCTAATATATTCAGGAGGAGGTAAATGGTATGAGAAATTTACTGTTGAAAAAGGTCCTAGGCTATAGTATGATCGAGATTGAGTCGAATTCATAGGTTTGGCAATAAAATACAAATCCCCTAAAACCAAAAAAGTTCATCCTATATTAGCTATGGTACGTAGTATGTGCACTGGAAAATACAGTTGCCATCTTTAGTATAATTGGTTTACTAAAAGTTACTTCCAAAATATTCAATGATAATCTATATGCTACTGTCATAAAGATGAATGTTTGTTTGAAAACACGATTTGACTAAAATAAACTCACTTAAAACTATTAAGTTTATGAGCAACCCTGAGAAGTGAGAATGGAGTGAAAAAATAGTCCAATTGGGGCTATTGCTTTTGGGTTAAGAAAAATGGTGTAGGGTTTAGGTCATTAGGTGAACATTGGTTGTAGCCTCATGTAATGCTGAATTTCTGTCATTTTGGAATCTTTTGTTTGTATATTTGTGTGTGTGCGCATATATATAATGTTGTATGTTGTTCAAATATTGAAAGTGTTTTTTCCGTGGTTCAAATATTGTGTTATTTGTCGATAATTTTTAAAAAGAAAAGATGTTGTAACCTTCCAAAATAATACAAAAACTTGTGTGAGACGGTTTCACGGATTTAATCCATGAGACGGATCCTACATTTAAATTGAATTTTGACCCAAATTCATACCCATGAAAATAATCCATATTTTGTATGTGTTTAGGATCCGTCTCATGAATTTAGATCCATGAGACGGCCTCACATAAGACCTCCTCCCAAAATAAATATGGATGATATCTTCTATTCAAATTGCACTCTTAAAAAATTAAGTTTAAAATATCAATATGAGACATATTATAATAAAAATATGTATCAAAATAATTAAATTTTATTAAAATGATGTGAAAGAGTGAAACATCATGAGCCAAAATTGGATTAGTACTCTAAACATCATATATGATATGCAAAATGAAAAATAAATAAACTCATTTAATATGTAACAATTTAACATTTGTTGAAAAAGTAATATATTACTTAAATTATATATTAACTCAAATAATAACATAACATTCATTAAAAAAACTAAGTAAATTAAATAATTACAAAAATTAGAGTGAAAACTAAGAATAAAAATATATTGAAAAAAATGGTTATACTTGGCACTAATGAGTTGAGATTAACCTAAATAGATAGTTTAGGATTAAATCAAATGAAACATATTATAATGAAAGAATAAAAGTAAATAGTTAAAAAAAATGTGTGTCATATCCGGGAATTCTAAAAAAAATTAAATGACTTTCATATAATATGTATAATTTAAAATTTTCGATACAATCTCGACCATTTTAAAATTAGACTATTAGAACTTATAAATATTCACGCATAAAAACAATTATTATAAAATTTGTTACAAATTATTCTAATTTTTACAAAAAATATATTATGAAAAATTGAAACAAGAATCATAAATGAAAAGTCACCGTGTGTATATAAAATTATACAAAATAAATAAATAAACTAAACTTATTTAATATGAAATAGTTTGATATCTATGTGAAAGATTAATATTGCTTAAATTACATGTTAATTTAGGTACCAATATGATATTCAAAATCTATTTATGTATCAAATTTATTGTGTTATATTATATATAATAATAAATTGAAGTTAAATAATCATGTTTAGTGCCAAGTAATATGAATTCTTTCGGGCATAACGAGATGTAATAATTAAGGGGTTTCTTACAACTTGATATCTAAATTTTCAGCAATTATATTTTTTATTTGATAAAAATTCAATCAAAAGTTTAAATAAAGATTGAAGTACGATATACCATTTTTTCAATAAAGGCACCGAAAATGGATTGATAATTATATTTTACAACAAATAATATGATTTTATAAACGAGATTAAATGAGATCAATTTTGAATTTATAGTCTCTTCAAACAAATATAGATTAGTTTTAGTATATTAAGAATAATTTCAATCTTCATAACTATACGGTTCACAAAATTCACAACTATGTAAATTTTAATATAACCAAAATAACCAAATTGAATTGCAGGTACAAATTCTAATAGTATAACGTATCTTTCTAAAACTTTATGCAATTTAAAAAATATATTAGTTTTTAGTTTTTATATAACTTTTAAAACTAATTAAGTGTTTGCAAATAATTTTCAAATATAAAAGTTAATTAGTATTATATTCAATTATTGACTATTGACACGTAAAAATTGTTAACTTAATTTTTATTTCATAAGTCCTGTCTTTGGTTTTATTATTATTAAGTAAAGATATTTTGTGTGCAATTGAATAGAGTTTCAAAACTTATATTTCGACTTATCACTTTTTTATAGTTTTATTTAATATTTGACCTCGATGAAAATAATGGATTAATTTTCTTATATATTACGTTAAGGTATATTTATTTTTAGATAATGAAATATGAGATTACAAACTTTAAGTTTAAGTGTTAATGATAAAATATTGACTTTGTTACTAGAATTAAAATAGCATATATATTAATTTCTCATATATATTATATCATAATTTTTATATTTTTTAATCAAGAACCGAGATAGAATAAAAGAAGTAACTACAAGAAGTATAAGAATTTAATTAAATTTTATTTTATTTTATTTTATTTTAATTGAATAACAAAAAAATAAAATTATGATATTATAATGGATTTTGGTATAAAATTTAATTAAGTAATTTTTTTTATTAATATGATAACTTGCATATGATATATTAATCATTAGCTTAAGAATTATAAGCTAAATTATTTATCTCATTATATAAAATGCATCCAATGCTAAAAAAATTTAAAAATCAAGTAAGATGAAAAGACTTTTCTAGCCATAAATATAAAATAAAAGATTGATGAATGTGATTGTAAGCTAATATAAACATTATTTCGTTGCTATACTAATTATAACAATTTTGTGGGATTGAGTTCTTTAAAATGATTATTTAATAATTCATATCAATATATAATTAAAGTAAAGCAAAATATATATTAAATACTTTTGTGTAATATTAAATTTAATTAATATTTATTTCTTTCTAATTACTTTTTATTATTTTAATATTAATCAATATAATTATTTTAGTAAAGTAATGTGGATCACGTGCGACGCACGTGTTTCTTACTAGTTTATAGAAAAGAATAGTAGGAAGGAAGGAAAGAAAAATCTCGGTTCTCCACTTCTCACCACCGCCAGGTCAGGTGGAGGCCAATGCACCTTCGCAGCAACTCCGACTACCGAGAATGGGATTTTTCTGCGGGGATAACACGGTATTTTTATTATCATCTTTTGCTGACTATTTCAAGAACTTTCATTACTTACGCTGCTATCAATTTCTGAATTTAGAGAAGAAGAAAACACGAATTATGTATTTTACATTGATTTTAATTAGGTCAAGGGTTGAAACCCTCTCAGGCTCTCATTGTCTACTTTATGAGTTTGAATTGAAAAAAGTGAAAGAAGAAAAAATACGAAAGTCTATTATGTTAACAACTATTACAATTTTATTTGGACCAAAAAGATGATTGTTGACAGAATTATGATTAAATATGACCCCTTCGTCAGCCAAGAATTTTCGTTCTTTGACAAAAAAAAAAAAAATATATATATATATATATATATATATATTCTTGATATCACATGCAAGAACGGAGAAAAGTATGAAAACAATGACAGAAGAAATGGCAGCTCTTTTGTGCCTCTGATTAGAAACAAGATTCAGAAACTGCTCAGTCAAATAAAAGAAAACAGTTGATTTTAATGGGGTTCAGACACAAACCGAATTCAGTTTTTTCGCTTATAACTTTTTGTTTATGTCTAAAAGTTGCCTCAGCCATTGATACCTTAAGGGTAAATCAGTCTATCAGGGACTCGGAATTTTTAGTTTCCGATGGGGGAAATTTCAAACTGGGATTTTTCAGCCCGGTAAACAGTAGTTACCGTTATGTTGGTGTAATGTACAATATCCCGGTTTTAACTGTTGTATGGGTAGCTAATATAGACAAGCCTCTAAATGATTCTACTGGAACAGTTGAGATATCAGAAGATGGCAATCTTGTGATTTTGGATGGACAAAGGGGGATGATATGGTCATCTGATCTTTCAAGATCAGTGGAAAATTCTAGTGCTCGTATCTTGATACGGGCAATTTGGTGTTGCAAGATAGCTTGAGTGGTATGATTCTTTGGGAAAGTTTTCAACATCCTTCAGATTCTTACATGCAGAGGATGAGACTTATAACTGATTTAAGTAGGAATGAGAAAAGTATATTGACATCATGGAGAAGTCCTTCTGATCCAGCACGTGGAAACTTCACAGCTTCCATCAAGCCTCTAGAGCTTCCAGAAATGGTTGTTTGGAATGGTAGTGATCCTTATTGGCGCAGTGGTCCATGGAATGGTCAAATTTTCATTGGAATTTCTGAAATGTTAGGTTCCTTATATCAAAATGGATTCCAAGTTATAAAATCTAATCCTGCAACAGCATATCTTACCTTCTCCTACTTCAATACTTCTGTACTGTCATACTTTGTCTTGAACGTATCAGGGAATTTACAACAGAAGGTGTGGTCTGATGGACAGGCTGATTGGGAGGTAACATGGTCGTCCATAGGAAGTGAGTGTGATGTTTATGGTACGTGTGGGCCGTTTGGAAGCTGTAATGGTCAGGCCAAACCAATGTGCACGTGTTTACCAGGATTTGAGCCGAAAAACGTTGACGAATGGAGTGCAGGGAATTGGACTAGTGGCTGCGCGAGAAAGACCCCCCTTGGGTGTGAGAAGAACAATTCTGTGGGCGAAATGGGAAAACGAGATGGATTTTTTAGGCTGAAGACAGTGAAATTGCCTGATCATGCTAATTGGTTTCCTATTATAGAAGCAGATTGTGGTAGCCAGTGCTTGATTAATTGTTTGTGTATTGCATATACATTTTATGCCGGCATTGGGTGCATGTTTTGGTTCAAAAGCTTAATTGATGTACAGAAGTTCTCCGGTGGTGGTGGGGACCTTTATATCCGATTGGCACATACAGAACTAGGTAATACTTCTTTTCCACTCTGAGGAAAAAATTATAATATAATGAAATAGGAAAGAAATGGTTCTGTTTTCATTTCTGTCTGTTATTACATTGTTCTCCTGTTATTCATTCAAGGACACAAATGCATCATCACTATTCTGATCGACAGGAAATACTTCATCATATTTAGTTTTAATGTTTTATTATGACTTCCAGAGTCTATGAGTTCTATAGCTGCAACAAGAAACAATGCCAGAAGGTTCATGCTTTGTCTAATTTTGACAGATAACAAAACTGACAGGTCAGCGAATTCAGTGATCATCGCAAGTACAGTAGTTTTTGGGTTTCTAACAGTTGCTGTCTGCGCTGTTTTTTGTTGAAGTGGTACAGAGGTACACATGCATTCTACTTAGTTGCACGGGAATGCTTTAGTAGCAATAAGCTATAATAAATAATACATCTTGTAAATCTTTTCTTGTCATTGTTGTTCTTAATCAGGAAGTAAGTGGAAAAGTCGGGTGTTCTTAACCAGAACTAGGAAACCGATCCCGGTATTCAAAAAGAAAGACTGCTCAAAGATAATGTGAATGGAGTTGAGCTTGAAGAACTAACATTCTTTAAATTTGAGATGCTAGCAAATGCAACAGGAAACTTTGACTCTGTTTTTAAGCTTGGAGAGGGTGGTTTTGGTCCAGTCTATAAAGTATTTCTCCTATTCTAAACTTTAGGTTATAACGTTTTCTTGTCATGTGCGGAAATTGATTAAGTTGCTAATTTTCAGGAAAACTACCAAATGGACAAGAAATTGCAGTAAAAAGGCTTGCAAGATCCTCCAATCAAGGGCTAGAGGAGTTCAAGAATGAGGTTGAGGTGATTTCTAAGCTCCAGCACCGCAATCTTGTTAGACTCCTTGGTTGTTGTGTGGAGCGTGAAGAAACGATGCTAGTTTATGAATACATGTTCAATGGAAGCTTGGATACTTATATCTTTAGTAAGTCACAAATGATCAAGTTTTTATTTGTCTGAGTTCAGATATATTCCATATTACTAGGAATTTCATCACAGAGCATACTTACTCAAAAAAAAGCATAAGGCTTGTTTGAACTATTTACAATATTTTGGGATAATACTTCTCAGATTCATGTAAACAAGAGAATCTTGACTGGCAAAAACGTATGTTCATTATTGAGGGGATTTGTCGAGGCCTTCTTTACCTTCATAGAGACTCAAGATTAAGAATTATCCATAGAGATCTAAAGGCCAGTAATATTTTGTTGGACGAAGAGATGAACCCCAAAATTTCAGACTTTGGCATGGCTAGGATTTTTGGTGTAAAAGAAGATCAAGCTAATACAGCAAGGGTTGTTGGGACATTGTAAGCACATGTTATTGCAAATGTTATTGAAAAGAAAAAAATGATGGGTTCTTTAGACTCATATTCAGATTGATTCCATTGCTTAATGCTGAAATTGTGTATGCAGAGGCTATATGGCCCCAGAATATGCACTAGAAGGAAGATTCTCAGAAAAATCAGATGTCTACAGTTTTGGTGTCCTGTTACTAGAAATTGTGAGTGGAAGGAGAAATACCAGCTTTTATAATGACGAGCAAGCCCGAAGCCTAATAGCATATGTAAGTTATTTTATAGTTAGGATTGAAACTTTTAAGGGATAATTTCAAAAACAACCCCTGAGGTTTGGGTTAATTAGAAAAAATCTCTTGAAATTTGATCGTGTGTTAAATGTAAGGGAATAATTGTAATATGTTTACATATGAAGGGGCGTGTTTGAATGTTTTTGCTGATGAAGGGCAAAGTATAATACAAAATCAAACATCACGGGTTTTCTTTGTAATTAACCCAGACATCAGGGGTAATTTTTGTAGTTATCCCAACTTTTAATGAAATTCCGTCCATTTGTTATTTAGTTGTCTTACTTGGACAAATCTAAAATCTACTTCTGGACTTAACATTCCACTGTTGGGATATTTTTCAGGCATGGAAGTTGTGGAATGAGGAAAATATCATAAATTTAGTGGAACCTGCATTAATATATGATTGACAATTGGAACCCGAGATAATGAGATATGCACATGTGGGTCTATTGTGTGTTCAAGAAATAGCACAAGATAGGCCAAATATTTCTACTGTTCTCTCGATGCTTAGCAGTGAGATTGCGGGCCTTCCCCAACCTAAGCGACCAGCGTTTATTGTGCACAAGAGGTCTTCAGAAACAGAACCCTCTAAAAAAGTCGAGTCAAATTATCTGTGAACGACGCCACTTTGTCAATTGTTGAAGGCCGGTAGAACTTGGACTCCTGAGGCACATCGGCAAATATCATGCGAACCCCTGAGGTACATCCTGGAAACCTCTATTTGTTAAATTGATTGATGTTATGTAATATATGTGTACAGTGTACGAAACAGAAGAGGATAATGTAGAGGCATCAGTTCTGTACTCCTGATTTCCAATTTTATTAGTTGGATTTTATTTGATTGAGCCGTTGAAAACAAATGTAGATGCTTCAGCATTGGTGTTTTCTTGTTTAAGGCTGTCAAAATTTCCAGGCGCTGAACTGCTACTCGATACTCGAGTACTCGAGATCGATCGTTAAAAGCTCGTTTGAGCTTGATTCATAAACACAACGAACTAAACTTGAACACTATTTTTCTTTCGTTAAAACATAAAGCTCTGCAGAGTGGGTAATCTTATTGTAATTGAATCGAGTATGACTTTGACGATAATACTTTTGAATATATATAGAAGTAGTCGTCACATTTTCGATGTTAGTGTTGATGATCTCTAATGATCTCTGTGAGTGTGACACCTTCCTGTTCCTGATTAAAAAAACTTAAATCCCACTGGAGCTATGACACAGGTTTTCCATGAGAAATATGCAGAATTTGCTTATTGTTGTCCATTGAGAGCCTGCTTACTCGTTTAGTTTTGATTTTTGTATGCTGAGGCACCTTTCTATGAACAGACTTTTACTCTAGTTGTACTCCTTGTCATATTCTTTTGTTTACGTGAAGAAGAAAAATTAATGGGCATTCATGAATCACGAGAGATGAGAAATATTTTTAACTTGGAAGTACATGAATGGTAGAATACGCATCCTCCTCTATTCCTCTTATGTTTGGCTTCTTGTTCCGTTTATTATTCAACATTATGTGTAGGTTAGCTGGTAAAGCCAACCATAGGTAACCCAAAACTTTGTTAATATTTTGGGGGAGAATATGATTTTTAATCCTGTAAGTTTGAACTTTTAGAAAAATAGACATTTAATCCTCGTAAGTTGTCACCTTCATGTTTTTGTCCTTTAACTTTTAAATTTGTAGATATTCAATCCTTTAACTTAGCAATTTTACTTTTGGTCCTATAACTTAACATATTTCAGAAATTTGGTCCTATAACTTTTTTTTAGGGAATTTAGTCCTATAACTTAACAATAGTTAAATTTAATTAATTTATTAAAAAGTTTTTTCTTAATTAAATTTTATTTTTAAATTGAATAATTTTTATTAACAGTTAACTTTTTTAAAAAATAATAATTATTTTTTAATTTAATTAACTTTTAAAAATATTTCAAGCATTAATTTTCTAAATCTTCTCAAATAAATGCATCTTGTACACTAGTCCGTATCCATTTCTAGAGATAATTATCCTCACCATAGGTTAATTTCAAAAATATGACAAATTATTCTTAATTTACTAATTTGATGTAATTATTTTAATTTTCCTAAAATTCATTAATTATTTCAGAAATTTCAATTTATTTAATTTTTTTATCAAATTAATTTAATTTTTAATTGCTTTTATAATTTAATTAGTTTTCAAAAAATGAAAGTTAATTATTTTACTTTTGGTTCTATAAAAAATGTGAAGTGTGGGTACTAAACTTTTAATAAATTAATTAAATTTAACTATTGCTAAGTTATATGACTAAATTTCTAAAACCTTTTAAGTTATAGGATCAAAAGTAAAATTGATAAGTTAAAGGATCAATATCTTGAAAGTTTGAAAGTTAAAGGATTAAAACATGAATGTGATAATTTAGAGACTAATTCTAAAAATGTCCAACTTACAGACTAAAATTCTTATTTTCCTATTTTGGGCATCACTTATTTCATGACTAATTCAATTATACATTATCTTAATTATAAAATAAAATAATACTTATTATTTAGTTTATTTTGCGATTGCTTATGAAATTTTTTTATTTTCGCCCGCTAGAGAATTTTTTTATACACGAAATGTGAATGTTTATGAAAATTTTCAGAAAATACACTATTCACTCACTTTCACTTTTTTTCTCCCATCAAATCACTTATACTAATTTATCAAAAAACCTATCTAATCACCAATTATTATTATTATCAAATTTTCCATAAATTCTACTATTTATCCACTCACATCCTTTTAATTATTAATCATTATTTTACTATTTTTATATCAAGTCAACCGTCATCATTACTTTTTCATTTCATATCCAATGACAATCTCAAAAATCATCTTTTCTTTTCAAATTTTTTTACTACCATCATCTAACCAAGAATAAATTCAAAATAAAAGTATTAGCAGTCAGCACCGTTACCGTCCAAATTCCAGATGCAACAACTACCACCGTCACCACAGAACTCTCACCTATCCTTCAAAATATTTACTCCACCAACCAACCATGGAATCCTGTACACCAAGAAGAATTACTGCTTAAAAGGTTAAAATTCAACATCATAGCCTTAAAAAAAAGATAAAAAATATCACCCAACTCCTCCAAAAATCTACTATTTATATTCAAACCACTTATCCGAAAATATAAACTACTGCACTATCCATTCCTACACTCCTCAGTAGCCATGTCTTCAACCACGTGCATCATCCTCCTCATCTCCGCCGTCCTCCTCTCCGAACCACCGCCGGCTGCCGGAGATTAACCGACAGTCTACGAAGTTCTCGAATCGTATGATTTTCCCGTGGGCCTCCTGCCAAAAGGCGTGACGAGCTACGAGCTGGACCGTAGCTCCGGCAAATTCTCTGTGTATTTAAACAAAACCTGCAGCTTCACCATAGATGGGTACGACCTCAAGTATAAGAGCACAATCACCGGCACGATTTCGACCGACAGGATTAAGAATCTGAAAGGTATTCAAGTGAAGATACTGTTTTTCTGGGTGAATATAATCGAGGTGACTAAGGATGACGACGATGATGAGCTGGAATTCTCGGTTGGTATTGCGTCGGCCAATTTTCCGGTGGATAGTTTTTACGAGAGTCCACAGTGTGGTTGTGGATTTGACTGTGTGAATATCGATGTCGCCGGAAAACAGAGTCGGAAAATTAGGTTAAAATTGGTTGTTCCTTTTCCGTTCAAGTACTATAATTAATTAGAGGACCACTGTCTGTAGTTAGTTATTTTGGAGCGTTTGTAGTAAAACTATGGAGCTTGGAGGGCGACTATTCGCACGATGATATTTTGGATTATTACTGATTATCAAGTAGTAGCAGCACTTTACAACGATTTTATGCTTAGGACATATAATTAAGTAGTACTTAATAGGTTTATTTCAGTGTTTAGATGGAGTTAATTAATTACATGATGATATTTTGTGATGTATCTTCTCCTCTTCCAAGTTCCAAGGACTAAACTGACGCTTTACGATTGGACTTAGGGCTTTTCTAATCAGACACCTAAATCAAGCACCAAATGCTATTTTTGTGCAAAATGGCTGTTCCAACCAAGCGCCAAATTTGACGCCAAAATGGTGCAGTGAACAGTGCTGCACCACTGTATCTTGCGCTATCCTTGTCTCTCTCTCTCTCTCTCTCTTTTTTTTTAAATTTTTTCGTTTGTTTTTTATTTAGTTGTTACATTTTGAATATGTTTTAATATGGTTTCTATTATTCTAACTGCATAATTAATTTTAATAAATAATTTTATTAAAATTTAATAATTTGTATTTATAACTTTATTATTAATATTACTAAAAATTAAATTTTAATAGAAAATTTAAAAAATATTTAAAAAATAATTAAGTGATAAAACAAGAACTATATCACATTAACATAATAGGACATATTCTTTAATCTACAATACTTTGTTAAAAAGATTGGTTTTAATTAAATAGTTTATGTATTGAAATAATAAAGAATATTCAAGAAATATTTCTTTTAGTGCAAAATTTGAAGTAGAGGATTTGGAGATTGATCGATCCCAAAATTACTCCGCTCCTCCTGGGATTCTTCATGTTCCGATCAACTCCGTCGTTGACCGCACACAAAAAGGGGGCCGGATGGTTGCTCCAAACAGCATCTTCTCCGACGCTAAAGTCGTAACTCTATTGAAGGAAAATAATTCATTCAAAGAAGTAATGTAGAAGAGGGGAGAATATAACTCCTTTATATTTATCTTTTTTTAAATAATAAATAAAAATTATTTTAGGATTTTACCAATTACAAATTTTTAATAGAGTCCATATTCGTATTTGTATCAATTAGTTGAATCTTAAGTTTGGTGTAGAAATTACACTAATTTAGTACAAAAAAGTTGCACTAAAATAGAATTATGGGCTCGATATGGCTTTATAAATAAGTTTTTTTGTTTCATTTTAAGTTTTCTTGTCCTCGCCTTTTCTTTTTCATGGTTCAATGAATTTCACCCCAATTTTTTTAAAAAAAAAAAAAAGGTAGAACAAGAGATTACAGATGGTATGGAAAAACGATGTTCGATTGTGTGACGACTCGACCCTTTTACCAAAATCGCACACACTTATTTTAAAATAATCATAAATTTTAATTTTAATTGCATAAAAAATTTATAATTAAAACATTTATTTTATCGAGCTTTATTTTAAAATTTCTCGAGAATCGAGATTGATCGTGCCCATAACTTAGAGATAAAACTTTATTGACTTGATAATTTTAGAACTTAATATCCGAGGGCTTAATTTCGAACTTAAGTATTTCGGGATTTCAATTTATTTTGGAGAAATGCAAATTATTAGACAATTTACACTATCGCGTTGAAGCTTAGAATTTCCTATTAATTATATATATATATTAAAAATTATGGTAGTTTAAGATATTAATAAATTTTAGTTGTTTTATTTTTATTTTCTTAGTATACTAATATTCTTTTGGATTTATATTATAGAAATTAAGAAATTGATTTTTGTTGGTATTAGAAAGTTACCCAATTACCCCCAAGAACTCTTGCCCTTAAATCCCCAATTACACCATCGTTCTTCACTTTTACTAACACTTTGTCTTGTAGGTTAAGATTAGAACTCCAAGGTAACTCTCATTTTTCTCTTCAACTTTCAAGTTTTGATTTAATTTTTCCTTCAATAAAAATATAATATTTTTGTAATAAAAGCATGCAATAGGTTAGTATATGAGTCTATGTATGTTTTGTGTTAATAAATGAAACAAAAGTTTGGACATTTTGGCATGTAATTTTTGGTCATAGTTATTTTAATTTAGAGATGAATTTTGTTTTATTTAATCTTGTTAAAATATTGTCTAGCATGTTTAGATAAGATGATATATGAATTTTGATGATTATTTTGGTTTTGATCTTGATATATGAAATATTTAAGTTAGTAAAAATATTTAGTGACATTTTAAGTAATTCAACCTTTTGTGTTGGTGTAGTACTTTAGTTGATAGTGGAAATGGACTACATGACAAATTTGGGAGAAGATTCATGGTTTTTAACTTGTAAAAAATAACAAAATGGAGGGGTAGGTAGAGGAGAAGTGGACGGCCAAGTTGGAAGATTTGAGTGTGTGTTTTGTATGTTAGTATGAGAGATAATGAATAGTGACAAAATGGAAGCCCATGCTTTTGGGTGGAGTAAGTTGTATGTTGGGAGATATTTTTAGGAAAATGATTGTTGGTGATTAGATGATGTTTGGTGATTATAGAGAAGCACATAGTTGATTAAGATTTAGAATTTTTAAACATAGTTAATAATTAATTGAATGAAATAAATATATATATATATATATATATATATATATATATATTGATTTATAATAAGAGAGATAATAATTATGATTAATACCTAGATGGATGAGTTGACTAAACTTTGACTATTAACTTAGGTTATGACAACTTAGTTAACTAAGTTTGATTAATTAATTATTTATTTAATAACTATTTGACTACTTATTAGTTTATAAATTATTTATTTATTTATTCACTTATTAATTATTGATTTAATTATTTTCGAAATTAATTAATTAATTCAAATTATTTATTATCTAATTATTTTTTTGTAATTTAATTTATTTATTTAAAGCAATTAATTTAATAAAAATACTATATTATTATTTTATTTATTTATTTGATTCTAATAGAGTCAAGTGGACTATTAAAGAACTTATTTTCACTCTTATTATTACTTCATTAATTAAGGATAGTTAGATTAAGTATTAAATTTGTCTTTCCAAGAATAACATACTCTATGAATATTATAGACTTCACATAAGTAGTAGCTTGATCGATAACTTGTTGAATTTTAGCCTTGAACCTTTACGATTCACTTGTGTTAGGTGCGGCACGATCGAAAAACATTCAACACTTTTACGTCAAACAAAGGTGAGTAAACTTCTAATTTGTAAGCATGTTGTATTGTTACACTAATTTGGTTAAATTCCCTACCAATGCATGAAATTGAAAGAGACACTACGGTGTCGGCCGACGGACCATATGTATGAAAAGTGTCTTCGGGCCAAATAGAAAGTGCCTTTTTTGCGCGAAAATGAAAAGTACCTTCGGTCGAATTTTATTATGTCGTATAGATGTATTTCTCCTGTTAGTTTAAATGCGCGTTTTACTTGAGGGTAAAACTCACGCCTTCAAACTAATATTATTTTCAGATGATGGGGGTGAGCAAATTTGGGTCAGCACATGGAAGACGCGCGTTCCTTACTTATTTTTTCATAAACTCCAAACATAAAATATATATTCTCGAACTTGTATTAAGAAGTCAATCGTACTGATGACTCGTATTTGGACGTACCATGTTAAACTTTTTAATCTTCATATTTTGACATGTTGTATATATATCTATGGCGTGTTATTCAAAAAAAAAAAATCAAAATTCTTAGATTAATATTATTCCATTTACACTTCGATAAATACTTTAAGTGCATTTATGGTTCCACAAGAATAATCAACACTACATGAGTTTAGGGTGTTACAGATTGTAGAAACAAGAAAGGTGATCAAAAAGTTTTTCATCTTTATCTTTATTTCATAATTTTTTGGGGAAAATTGCATTTTGCCCACCATTTATCATGAGTTTTGCACTTTATCTACAAAATTTTGAAAATATCTTTTTGCATTTACATATCAACTTTTGGTTGGTTCAGAGTGTAAAGTGCAACTACTCATATAGTTCATAAGGCATAATATGTATTTTCAATGTTAAACTTTGGAAATATCTCTTCACATTTACATATTAACTTTTGGTTGGTTCGAGGGTAAACTACATCTAATTATAATGTTCGAGAGCATATTTTGTGGGCAAAATGGAAAAAATACTACAGCCAATTTCTCAACCTTTAGATAGGTCATCCTGAAGTTAGGGAATGAAGTTTTAAGAAGGGTGAAGGAGAAAAATTAAAAGCAACATTGACTGAAAGAAATTATAATTTTTTTGAAATTTGAAAGAAATTAAATTGTATTATACATTGTATATAACAAATTTTATATTATATAGTATATAATTTGAAAATCATATTATATTATATATTAAAAGACACTAAAAATTAAAAATATCAAAAATATAAAAACAATTATCGACTGATTAATATTTCAATGATAAAAATAAAAATATATAGAAATATAAAATTAATTTACCAACAAAAAAAAAAAAAATTAACAAAAAAATTAAATAATAAATAAATAATGAACAAATAATTTACAGATGGAAAAATTCCTAATTAATTACGATAACATCAATTTTCATTGGTAATATTTTTT
The DNA here is from genome assembly GCA_016081115.2 of Rehmannia glutinosa. NCBI lineage: Eukaryota > Viridiplantae > Streptophyta > Magnoliopsida > Lamiales > Orobanchaceae > Rehmannia > Rehmannia glutinosa. Next base: position 26,067 of record JABTTQ020002402.1, on the reverse strand, counting down.
TAAAAAGTGAAAACAATTAAAATAAATATTAACGATGAAATTGGTATCCGTTAGTAAAATTAAAAAATATTATAAATAATATAATAAAATATATGCATGTGCATTTTCCTTTGTATTACAACGGAATTGATTACCTCCATAAAATATAAAAAATAAAAGCAAAACTAAAATACTTTATAAAAAGAAACAAAAATTCAATAAAAAAACACAGAGTACATGATATTTACAATTTTTAAGTTTAGTATTTTTTTGTCTTCATCTATTTTGTGACATCAATTAATTAAATAAATCGTTGACATGATTTAATGATAGTTATATAGTTTTGTGTTACTAAAACATAGCCTAAAAAGTGTTACAATTAATAAAATATAGTGTTGCCAAGAGTGATTATTAAATAAAGTGATACTTGATAAGGGTAAAATATGGTCCAGGTGACCTACCTAGCGGGGTTGACTTGATAAGGCCCAAGTAAGGCCAAATAGCGTTGAGCCACCTGGTAAGGCCTAAATTATTGGGCCGACCGTGTAAGGCCGCGTATTGGGCCAACCTACTAAGCCCTAACATGAGGTCGATCCGATGTCGCCCGTGGTATTGGGCCGACTTGTCAAGTCTCGTATGCTTAAGATGACCTGTTGTTGGTCCGTTGCATTCTAAGGGGACTTGGGGATAAGAGGAAAGGAACCGAGCCGAGAGCTCGCCGTTCCCAAAGGTGTATTGGGCTCGAGGATGCCATGGATATTCTTAAGGGCTGAATATTAATATAGGGACCCGACGCCCCCAGATCGCCCCGACTTTGAGGCCTAAATAAGGACGAAAAATTAGGGTTTTAAGATATCCGATCCTAACCTAATGATGACTCGACACCATATCGTAACGGAATCCCTGATTTTACGGAAACCCTAATCCTAGCTAAGGTACAAAAGCCCAAGCCCAGGTTCATTCTAAACCTAATCTCATTTTTTATTGTTACATTGCTCTTTCTCTCTCTTGCTTTTTGCTTCTTTCCAAGTTACCGACTTAAGCATCGGAGAGAGGGTACGCTGAAGCCCCCCTCCGCCCCCTTGTGCGGTTTTCGCGGAGGAGTTCGTCTTGGAAGGTGATCGGCGAGAGGAGGTCGTTTTGGGAGCAACCAAGTGGCGCCGTCTGTGGGAAAATTGAGCGGAGACGTGAGATTCAAGCGATGGTTATGGAAGATATCGAGAAATTTGGAAGATGATCTCAATCGTGCGCCATTGGGAGACACTCCGGTGGAGTTACGCAATAAGACACTGGCCTCCACCTCCACCACCTCGGTGGAGGGCGGAGGGCAACGCTTTCGAGGGTCGGTGTGGATGGACAGACACCCATGTCTAGTGGAAGTGTTGATTTGGGCCCAATATTTTGAATAGTTGGGTGGTTTCATCACTAGGGCCGTTGAGCAAACGGTGGAAAGGCGGCCGAGGAGATGCTTCCGCCACCAACTTCGTGCATGTGGTCCTCCTCCCGTGGTCCCTCCTCCCATGGTCCCCCGGAGATCGAAAATAGAGGTCGGCGTCTACGGTGGCGAAGAGGTGCATTCGTCGAGGGCGGAGCCCACATCGACCGAGGATCGAGATTGGTCGGAGCGGATGGATAATCTCCATCGCGAAGTGAGAGATATTCGTAGGAGGGCGGCAGGAGCGCCGGGAGAGGCTTCAGTCCGTGCGGAGGAACCCCTTATCGGATGAAGTAATGGCCGATGAGCTCCCATCCTCCTACCGAGCTCGAGTTTCGAATACGATGGTACCACGGACCCGGGATCACCTCTGTCGTTTCGAGAATGTCGCTTGCTACACAAAATTCACGGATGGCGTGATGTGTAGAGTTTTTCCTACTACTTTGACGAAATCACCAAAGAATGGTTTAGTCGCTCCCCCTGAGCTCTATTAGAAATTTTGATGATTTCAGTTCGGCATTTCTTAATCAGTTCACGAGTTGTCGTAAGTACCAAAAAGCGCCCCTGACTCTGTTTAGCATCAAGCAGAGTGAATGGAAAGGACTTCGGAGCTATATACAGAGGTTTACCGCGGCTAAGTTGGAAGTGCCCTCGGCTAGTCCAAAGATTTTGGGTAATGCCCTAGCTCAGGGCTTGAATTATGGGGAGTTTTTCGAATCTTTGGTGATAGAGTCGGCTAATACTTTTGATGAGTTGTTAGCTCAGGCTGAGAGGTATATCAATCTAGAGGAGACGAGGAAAATGAAGAGGGAGGAAGGAGAAAAGAGAAGAGAGAGAAAAGAAGACCGGGAGGATAAGGGATCTCAGAAGAAGCCGAGGTCGGAGGCGATGGGTGGACGGCCGAGGTATGAGAAGTATACGCCATTGGCTGTTTCCTCAAGGCGAGGTGCTTATGGCTATTGAGATGCATCCCAACTTGAGGTGGCCAAAGGCATATGCGGAGGCACCTGAAGGCGAAATGTAAAGAATTTTGTAGGTTCCATAATGAGTATGGACACACAATGATCGTGCACGCACCTCGGGGATGAAATTGAGAGGCTCATTCAAGCAGGTCATCTCGGGAATTTGTGTACATCGACAAAAAGGAGAAAAAATGGGAGTATAAGAGAGACAACCGGGGATATCACCAACCTCGGTGGGAGAGCCGGAGCGTAGGGAGAGAGGAAAGGGAGGAGCTACCTCCACCTCCGCCCCACCTCGGCGAGAGGTCATCCGGATGATTGTTGGAGGGCGGTGGAAGGAGATTCAAGGCGAGCTCTGAAAAATTATGTGAGAGTAGTGGCACCGATTGGGTGCAAGAGTAGCCGAAAGTGGAACAGTCGGGCCGGGGCCGAGTATCTAATTTGGGCCGGAGGATAGCAAGGGTATCGTGACACGTCATAGCGATGCTCTTGTGATCACGGCGACGATCTCTAATTATGATGTGCGAGTGAGTATTTGTGGATACAGGAGCTCGCGGACTTCCTATTCTATGATTGCTACGAAAAGATGGATCTCTAGGTCGGCCTGGAGATGGTGGACACTGGCGCCGGTCGGGTTCGCCGGAGGAATGATCCAACCAATATGTATGATTACTTTATCTGTCTCTTTGGGTAAGGAGCCTAATCGCAAAACTAGGATGATTCGATTTTGGATAGTAGATGCACTTTCTACGTGCAATGCTATGTTGGGTAAACCATCGCTAAATGCTTTTCAAGCTATGGTGTCGGTCTACCATCCGAAAATGAAGTTCCCGTGGGGGAAGAAGTAGGAGAGGTCGGCGGAGATCGATATGGCTAGAAGGTTATATGTAGAGAGTATTCGGAGGCGGAGAGGGTGTGTGTTTTTATGATGATAGAAATAGAGACAAGTCGATTAGGTTGGACGAGCCGGTGGAGCATGTCCAACCTAATGAGGAGATGATGATGGTCGGTGGTGCCAGGTGATCCCGATAAGATCACCAAGGTCGGGAAAGGATTACCCGATGAGTTAAGGGAGGAGTTGGTGATGTTTCTAAGGAGCAATGTGGATGTGTTTGCTTGGACCGCGGAAGATCCGGTGGGGATTGATCCGAGCATTGCCGAGCACATGCTCAATGTCAATCCATCATACAAGCCGTGAAACAAAAGAAAAGAAAATTCGGTCCTAAGAAAGATGCTATAATTCGAGTGGAGGTGCAGAGGTTGTTAAAAGTAGGGCATATCAAAGAAATCCAATTTCCGAATGGCTATCCAATGCGTGTTGGTACCAAACACAGAGGATGATTGGCGCATGTGTGTGGATTTTAGGGACTTGAACTGGGCCCTGCCCAAAGTATTACTATCCATTGCCCCGAATCGATCGAACTTGTGGATTCGACGTCGGTGCGAATCGCTTAGTATGATGGATGCATCGCAGGCTATCACCGAGATCAAACTAGCGAAGAGGACCAAAAGAGGGTGAGCTTCACCACCTCTTTTGGCACCTTTTGTTATGTAGTAATGCCATTCAGGTTGAAGAACGCGGAGCCACATACCGAGGTTAGTGGACAAGATGTTTGAGGGGCGCTCGGGAGGAACATGGAAGTATACATGGATGATATGTTGGTTAAAAGCATGAAGGTTGGGGACTATGTGCGTGACTTAGTGAGACATTTGACACTTTGAGAAAGTACGGATGAAGCTCAACCCCAAGAAATGTGCTTTTGGTGTAAGGTCGATAAAGTTTTTGGGATACATGGTGACGGACAAAGGAATAGAAGCCAATTCGGAGAAGGTCGAGCCATTAGAGATATGGCACCACCTCGGGATGCCAAGGATGTGCATGTTTGTGTCGGTTAACGCTACGAACCGCTTTATTTCGCGCCTCACGGAGAGGAGTTTGCCCTTCTTCAAGGTGTTGAGGGAAGGCCAAAAAGTTTGTTTGGGATGAGGATTTTCGAAAGCTTTTGAAGATTTTAAAACTTATTTGGCCGATTTGTCATTACTAACTAAGCCATTGCCATGAGAGCCCTTGTGTACCTGTACCTTCGGTGGGAGAACAAGGGATTAGCACTGCCCGATCGGGAGGTGAGATCGGTTCGTAGGCCGATATATTACGTCAATAAGGTATTGAGGAATGCCAAGTCATGCGGTATGCGGAGATCGAGAAGGCGGAGTTTGGCCTTGGTGGTGACGGCAAGGAGACTTGGCCGTATTTTCTCTCGCACAAGGTAATCGTCGAACTAATCTTCCATTGAGAAATGTGATGAGCAAGCCCGAGGTAGCAGGGAGGCTAGTAAAGTGGGCTATTAAATTGAGCGAGTATGATATTGAGTTCGAGAACAGTCGGCCATTAAAGCTCAAGCTTTGGCGGATTTTGTTCAATAATCAATAAGGGATAATAGCGGAGAAGGAGCTTGGGTGATTTATATGGATGGTTCAAGAGGGAGCTCGGGATGCGGTCTTTGGTATTGTCTTAATCACCTGCAAGGGATCGAAAATGATTTTGATGTGAGGTTGGAGTTCAAACTATCCAATAATGAGGCGGAGTATGAAGCAATTCATCGAGGGATGCAAATAGCCATTGAGATGGGGGCTACTAGAATGGTTGTTTACATGGATTCGCACTGCTCATAAGCAAGTTACTAGGAGTTTGAAGTTAGAGAGGAAAGGATGAAGAGGTATGTTGAAGCATACCGAGCTTTAGAAGGAAAAGTAAAAGAGATCAAGATCTCGTCAGTCACCGAGGCGGAGAACGGTCGAGCGGATTTTTTAGCAAAGATGGCGAACTCGGCCTTGGAGAATCAAGCTAAGCAAATTACGCTTTGATGGCAAAAGAAACCGTCTTTCTGGGCATGGAGGTCGGAGAGATTAAGGAGAAAGAGGATTGGAGGTCGGCTATCATAGCCTATCTAAAAGAGGGGATCTTGTCGGGAGGTAGGCGTGAAGCGGCTCGGTGAAAATTCGGGCAACATGTTTTTGCATTATTGGGGACAAGTTATATAAGAGAGGCTTCTCCATGCCCTTGCCGAGGTGTTTGAGCGGAGAAGAGGGTACGTATGTGCTAAGAGAGATGCATGAAGGGTGTTGCGCAAATCATATGGGAGCAAGAATTTTGATCAAAAAGTGTTGAGGGCGGGGTATTTTTGGTCTTACCGAAGAGGAAGTAGAGAAGGCTGGTGAGAGCATGTGAGAAGTGTCAAATTTATGCACCTTTGGTACATCGGCCGGCGAGATGAGCTCATGACTATGAGCTCGGAATGTCCTTTTGCAAAGTGGGGGATTGACATTGTTGGTCCTTTTCCTCCTCGGCTTCAGTCGAGGAAATTCTTGATTGTAGCAATTGATTATTTTAGCAAGTGGGTAGAAGTTTCGAGCCCTCGCTAAAATAAATGAGGATGCAAAGATGATGAAATTTATCCGGCGAACATAGTGTGTCGGTATGGAACACCTCGGATCTTAATATCGCACAATGGAACACAATTCGCGGGGCGGATCCGAGCTTGGTGTGGGGAGTTGAAGATTAAGCAAAATTTCACGTCGGTGGCTCATCCACAGCCAATGGGCAAGTGGAGGTGACCAATAGAATCCTTGTCCAATGACCGAAAGCTCGGCTTGAGAAAGAAGGAGGAGCATGGGTTCGGGAGCTTAGTTCCGTGTTATGGGCTTATCGAACTAATCTAAAGGAAGAATAACGGGTGAGACTACGTTGACCTAGTATACGGAATGGACGCCGTGATACCGACGGAGATCGGATAGAAACTCATCGGGTTCCAAATTTTGATGAAAATGCTAATGAGATGATGATTTAAGAGGCGTTGGATACCATTAATGAGAAAAGAGAAATGGCATTTTTGCGGATGGAACAAACACGAGGAAGGATCAAGGTAGCCTATGAAAGAAGGTGAGAAAGAGGGCCTTCAGTCGGGGACTTGGTTTTGAGAAGGTCGACGCTAGTAAGAATAAAGGAAGTTAGATGCAAATTGGGAAGGGCCACCGGGTGGCGAAGGTCTTGGCGGAGGTGCATATGAACCGGAGGAACTTGATAGGCGAAAGCTTCCGAGAGCATGGAACAACCGCAATTTGAAGAAATATCATTCCTAGAATAGAGGAATATCGATGTAATGAAATTACTCATTTTGAATGAAATGATGAGCTTCCCTAAATTATGAGTTCGGAAAATGGAATTAATAAAAATCAACAAGTATTCGGAGCTCACTCGAGCTAGTCTCCAAATACTTGGGGCCACGAGGCCATGCAAGGAGCTCGGCTCGATCCACCTTCTTTTGAAAGAAATCGACAAGTATTTGGAGCTCACTGAGCCGACCTTCCTTTGAAGAAATAGACAAGTATTTGGAGCTCAGCTCGAGCTAGTCTCCAAATACTTGGGGCCACGAGGCCACACAAGGAGCTCGGCTCGAGCCAGCTTCCTTTGAAGAAATAGACAAGTATTTGGAGCTCAGCTCGAGCTAGTCTCCAAATACTTGGGGCCACGAGGCCACGCAAGAGCTCCTCGGCTCGAGCCGCCTTCCTTTGAAGAAATAGACAAGTATTTGGCACTCATCTCGAGCTAGTCTCCAAATACTTGGGGCCACGAGGCCACGCAAGAGCTCGGCTCGAGCGCCTTCCTTTTGAAGAAATAGACAAATATTTGGAGCTCAACTCGAGCTAGTCTCCAAATACTTGGGGCCACGAGGCCACGCAAGAGCTCGGCTCGAGCCACTTCCTTTGAAGAAATAGACAAGTATTTGGAGCTCACTCGAGCTAGTCTCCAAATACTTGGGGCCACGAGGCCACGCAAGGAGCTCGGCTCGAGCCGCTTTCTTTTGAAGAAATAGACAAGTATTTGGAGCTCGGCTAGAGCTAGTCTCAAATACTTGGGGCCACGAGGCCACGCAAGGAGCTCGGCTCGAGCCAGCTTCCTTTGAGGAAATAGACAAGTATTTGGAGCTCACCGAGCTAGTCTCCAAATACTTGGGGCCACGAGGCCACGCAAGGAGCTCGGCTCGAGCCGACTTCCTTTGAAGAAATAGACAAGTATTTGGAGCTCGGCTCGAGCTAGTCTCCAAATACTTAGGCCACGAGGCCACGCAAGGAGCTCGGCTCGAGCCGCCTTCCTTTGAAGAAATAAACAAGTATTTGGAGCTCACTCGAGCTAGTCTCCAAATACTTAGGCCACGAGGAGCATGTTACACCAATATTTTTGGGTAAAAAACAAAAAATAATAATATTAGCTCGATTCGAGTAGATGCCTTATGATGAAATAAATCTATGCCATTGCGAGAATAAAAATGCAAGAATAGAGATCGGAAAACAACATTGCATTACTTGTCAAAAATAATTACAAGTGCATAAAAAGGAAATACAACATAAAGTGATATAAAAAATCCCTAAGTAGTAGGGGCAAGATCTTCGAGTCGGGTCATCCACCGAGATGGTCACGTCGTCCCACCAGGCGATCTCGAGATCATCATCTGGAATTTCCCGAACGGAGGTAAAGGAGTGCCTTCGGAGAGCTTGGGAGTCGGGCGACCTCCGGGAGGACGAGAGGGGCCCTTGAGTCGGAGGCGGGTGGAGGACAAATGGAGCGGATAGAGATTCTATGAAAACCTCCACCGGAGCGATTGAGACGCTCCACCTCTTCGGAAAACACGAAGCCCTTGGGGTCGGGAAGGATCCTCTTGGGACATCGGCGATCAAAGGGCTCGGTAGAGATATCGCTCTTTTTGAGTCAAGCTCACCGTCAAAAGCAAAGCCATAATACTCCATAGCAAGAAATGAAGATAGAACTTTAATAAATTCTCCTGGAGCTTAAAAGGCCCTTCACCCTCTCCCGGATAGCCTTGAACTATGGAAGAGCCCCCGTGGGGGGCCAGAAACCTCGATGACCAACTTCGATACCCTCGGCAGGGCTTGATCGGCAATGACAAGGTCAATGGCGGTTTGAAGATCGCTCACATCGATCTTGAAGCCAACATTGTCGAGTCTAGTCTTTATTTTGGTCTCAAGAGAAGCCATGGTGGCCTTATGGACCTCTTCCTCTCTTTTAATGTGATGCACCTCTTTCATGAGTTTGGTCTCCCGAGCTTTCAATCGTACGCACTCTTCTTCTTGGCAAGATTGAGCTCGATGAACGATGGAGGATCAAAACCGACTCAAGCTCGGAAATCGAGCGAAGAACCGTGCGTCCTCTGCTTTGAATGTTTCGAGGCAAAATACGCTCACTAGCTCGGCATCACCGAGCTTCTCTAAGGCGATTCGGTCGGGGTTTGGGCGATTGCCTTGGACATATTGGGTGGAAAAAATCCCATCGTGTTCTTCATGATAGAGTTCCCCGTGAAGAAGGTCTAGTTGGGTGTATGAATAGGGTGCGAGAGAGAGTGATAGGAGCGGCCGGAGTGGTGGTAGTCTTAGCCTTCTTGGCTACGCTCGGCACTAGTACGATGCCCGACCTCTTAGGAGGAGGAGGTCGGATGGTAGGATGAGCCTCGAGACCGACGAGGTCAATATTACAATAGCGGCCGAGTCGTGCCACCAAAGTGGAGAACGCCGACCTCTTGCTCGCTGATAAGAGCACCGGCGGAAGGAGGAGCGAATCGAGACGACTTGTCGTTCCTCCTCCTCCTACTCGGCGACCATCCGTGCCATAAACATGTCTCAACATAAAAGAAAATGTTAGTTAATGAGTAAGAATGAAGTGAATTAACTCAAAAAAATAATAATTACCAATGTCACAAGGTAAGGGAGCCATGATGGAGCTCAGTTCGAAGTAGTACAGGAGAGATGGAGTTATGAGGCGAGAAATGTCATATTTGACCAAGGTAAGTTTATTTATTAAGGCTTGGAGTTCGGGAGACCGATCTTTGGGGTTATGTTTACGCTGGAGAGGAAGGCTCCAAGTCCAGGCAATAAGGTACCCCCAAGCTCGGGGAACAAATAAAAAAATATTTATCCTTCCAGAATTTATTGGAGGAAGGATATTTACTCAAAAATTGAGCGTCTCATCGGGATGTGATATAGAAGAAACCCTTGGTGGTCGAGCTCTTTAATTGGAACAGGGCAAAAATCAGTTCGAGAGTAGGCTCTATTTCTAAGTATTTGGTTAATATCAAGAAACCAAAGGCAAGGATGCGGAAGGAATTGGGGGCTAACTAGTTGAGAGGTACACGATAGAGGTCGGACACCCGGCTATAAATGGATGGATGGGAAATCGAGGCCACCCTCTGCACCCGACTGCGAAGAAAGCTAAGGCATTTGGTGGAGGTCGGTTAAGGCGATTTGAGCCGCAAGGTAAGGAAAGTTTGAAGGTGGAAGGAAATTTGCACTTCTTTTAATAGTTTGGAGATTGGAAGGCGTGAGGGTACTCTCTCGAGTAATAAGGGTATACGGCGAGGACCCGAGCTCGGAGCTCGGATCTCTATTGTCCCGAGTCCTGCCCGAATCGAATCGGATTCGATAGCATCGTGATCCGAGGGACGGACTCCGGCGAGAGAAAGGGATTGTGAATCGGAACCCATCTCGATGGCCCACCGTTCTAAATCAGCAATGTAGGGGTCCGATGGCGTCGAGAGAGAAGAAGAAGAATCCATAATAAGGAAAAAGGAAAAATTGGAATGGAAAGGGGATTACTTACTCGATAAAAGTAGGAGATTGAAGAATAAAGAGGATTGGGGGCCCGAGATGCACGAACTCGCCGGAATGGAGAAATTTCACCCGAGAGGGATGATATTGGATGCCTTAGGAATGCTCAGTAATTTGGGAGAGTGAAAAGTGAAAAATGGAAGGGAAATGTGGCTTTTATAGGAAGAGGAAGGAGATGAAGGGTTGTCTCGGTATCCGAGGGGACATCACACGGATCACGAAGCGTCAATGAAATGAAAGGGCGTCCTTTCAATCACATCAACGTGTCGAAATTTGAAAAGCCAAAGGGCGGGGAATTTGAAAACCCAAACCCTAAAAATAGTCACTTCGACCTACCAAAGAACTATGGTTAAGACAGATCTACCCATAGTTGGGGGAGGAATTGATAAGGGTAAAATATGGTCCAGGGTGACCTACCTAGCAGAGGGCTGATTTGATAAGGCCCAATGTATTAAGGCCCAGTGCGTTGAGCCGACCTGGGTAAGGCCTAACTTATTGGGCCGACCTGTGTAAGGCCGCGTATTGGGCCAACCTACTAAGCCCGGAACATGAGGCTGATCTGATGTCGCCCGTGGTATTGGGCCAACTTGTCAAGTCTCGTATGCTTAAGATGACTTGTTGTTGGTCCGTTGATTTCTAAGGGGACTTGGGGGATAAGAGGAAAGAGGTGAGCCGAGAGCTCGCCCGCCCAAAGTGTATGGGGCTCGAGAATACCTTGGAGATTCTTAAGGGTTGAATATTAATACAGGACCCGACGTCCCCAAATCGATTCGGGGTATCGAGGCCTTAAGGACGTAAAATTAGGGTTTTAAGAGATCCGATCCTAACCTAATGATGACTCGACACCAAATCGTAATGGAAACCTGGATTTTACTAAAACCCTAATCCTAGCTAAGGTATAAAAGCCCAAGCCCGGAGTTCATTCTAAACCTAATCTCATTTTTTACCGTTACATTACTCTTTCTCTCTCTTTCCTTTTGCTTCTCTTCCAAGTCACTGACTTAAGCATTGGAGAGGGTACGCCGAAGCCCCCCGGCTCCCCTTGTGCGGGTTTCGCGGAGGAGTTCGTCTTGGAAGGTGATCGGCGAGAGGAGGTCATTTTTGGGAGCAACCAGAGATACATATTTGCGTTACAAAAGAAATAACAAAAAGAAGTGATACTTAAAAAGTATTACTTATTTAAAAGTGTTACATATAAGCGTTAGATATTGTAATGTAAAAAGTGCTACAAACATGTGTTACATATGTACCTTATGTAAAAAGTGCTACAAAATTTGTGTTACTTAATATCATTTATGTTGTAGTGATGCTACCCTGAAATCATGATATATTTGTTAGCTTATCTTTGTAGATGTACCAGTTGTACTTTAATTCATATGAACCTTCTAAAAGGAAATTGCGCGAACCATTGAATTAGGCTTTGAATTTGCTAGACGACGTGTCTAGATCGTAGATGTTACGCCTATTGGGAGAAATATAATTCTACAGAAAATCGTTTTGGTCTTTCGTTCCCGCTCATTTTTAAGAATAGTGTGAACAAATTATTTAAAAAAATAAGAATGGAATTTGAGAGTATGATTGGATATAAGATGAAAATGTGATGATGATAGTTGATATGATAGTTTTTTTTTTTAGTATAACAGTGATTAGATTTTATTGATAATTTGAAAAATAAGAGAGAGTAAATAGTGTGTGATATGATTGTATAATAGTAATAGTTAATGTGATATTTTTTTGTTTAAATTATAATTGAATGTGACTGATGATTTGAAAAATGAGAAAAGTAAATAGTGTATTTTCTAAAACATTTCACAAGAAATCACATGTTCATGCAATATTTTGTCCAAAAATGGTAGGGATGAAAAATATTCCATAAGCAAGCACTTTGCTAGGCAATCTCAAATTATGGAATCCCTATCCATTTAATGATTTACATTGTTTTTCTTCGAGGAAAAGAAAACGTTTGACAATACATATATCATATAATATAATTTTTATTATATAAAGTATATTATACATACATGTAATATAATTTTTATCCAATTTTAATATATGTATATATATATATATGTTTGTGTGTGTGTATAAAACAAAGCAAAAGTTGTAATAAGAATCAACTTAGCTTAATGGCAAATTGTCACTTCCGCACATAATAGGTCATAGGTTCAAATCTATTTGGTGGCAAAAATAGTTTTTCTATGAAGTAATACAAAAAAGGGTTACATAAGATTACACTCGTAGAAGTATAGGGTTACATAAGATTACACTCGTAGAAGTATATTTTTTTAAAGTATTACAAATATACAAAGTGTTACATAAGATTCATATGTAACACTTTAGAAATATTGCTTCAAAATATTACCAATAGAGAACTTAATGTAACACTTAGAAAAAGTGTCATTAGAAGCTAAGAAAAGTGATACCTTAGACTATAGGTAGCACGGCAAGTGCATCACCATAAAAGTGCTATCTATTGTCTATAGTAATATTTTATGGCCATTAGGTAATATTTTTGGGTGTTATTTAATATCATTTATGTTGTAGTGCGTTAAAGTGTTTTTCCTTTGGTTCAACATTGTGGAGGTTAGGAGAAATGGTGAAACTCTCGAATTTTCTCGTGAGAATTAGGGATGACAATTGGCGGGGTGATTGACCCACCACCGGATACGGGACGGGTCAATCCATCATGCACTACATTAAATAAATTTAAATAGAAAAAAAAAAAGAAATTAATATTTATTTTTTTATTATAATTATAAAATATTCTTTACAAAAATACTATTTTTAATTGATAAATATTAGATATAATATTAAAAGAAAAAAATTATATTATAGTATATATTATATATGCAAAATATGTATTAAATATATTAAACAATATATAGGAATCATGGGGGCGGAAATAATACCAAACCCTCCCATCGCAAGTCATGGGCGGGGCAACTCAAATGGGTCGAAATACCATGTGGATCGGATCGAATTTGTAATCCCTAGTGGGAATTGCGTCCATGAGTTCCCGGTAAATAATTTTTACGATAGTCCGCAATTTGGGTGCGGATTGAATTGTAAAAGTGTGCGGAAAATTGGAAGAAGGGGGGTCTTAGAAGTAACCCTTTTGTTTCCTCGATTTGTATGTATTAGAGTCGTTATTTTCAAAATTTTAGTTGTGGATTTAGATCGGGTGAGTCCACATATCTTAGGTGAGTACACGAGACCAAATGCGAGTCATTGATTTAATTTTTAAACGGTTAAGATTAATCGGGTTTTACTATTATTTAATATATAACTTAATTTAAAAAAGGCCTATTAGTAATTTTAATTTAAATCAATTTTTGGGAGGAATTTATTTTTGGTAGTGGGCTAAATTTTAGGGCCGGTTATGGACGTGTAAATCCAAGATATTGCATATCTTTACAGATTTTAATCGAAAAGTCATTTCCTCCATTCCACCGTCTTCCACACTCGGTCCCGCAACTCCCGAACCCGTCTTCCACCACTCCATCGTCTTCCACACACGATTTCTCAATCTAATTTCAACCGCCGTCCACCATATTTCCCGCAAAAAAGTAACCCGTCTTCCACCATCATCCTTCGGAAACAAAAATCACAAGCCCTAACCATACCCAACTCAACCCTCCGCGAAAAACACCATCTCTTGATCAAAAATCACCAAATCTCCGGTCGAGAATCAAACTCCGGTGAGGGCGAAAATCGAGACATTGTTGTTTTTTCCGGAAAAGCCCATTGGAACCCTTAGTTCTCATTTGAAGAACACACCAAATTGTGTGAATTTTTTTCTCATTTTATTTTCGTATTTTTTTATTTTTATTGCATTTTTTATGTAGTATTCTATTTTACTTGGTGGATTTGATTTTAATATTGCCTATATTTTGTTTCTTTAAATATGCTTAGGATTGTCACGAATAATGCTTATAATGGGAACTGTGAAAATTAGTATTTTTCCCAGTTTGTTAATAACCATGCTCACATCTATTATTTTTACAAATGTTGTTGTCTCCTTTAATGAGAAATTATAATGGGGAACGGTGGAAATTAGTACTTTTGCTTTGTGTTTTTTGTTTAAATTGTCTTTATTATCTTGAAAAATTGAAGTCCGGTAGAGTTGGTCTTATGGGATTTTTAAATACATTTTTGTTCTTTGATAACTCGTATTTCTTACCTTTTTTTTTCCAAGTCCGGTAGTTTTGAACGTTGATGACTTGTACCGCTTATTTGTGTTTAGAATTATGCTTACTCACATTATATATAATGCTTACTTACTTATGTATTAAGCTTATTGGTGTTCGTAACTATGCTTACTCACATTCTATATAATGTTTACTTATCTTATATATTATGCTTAAGTCTTTAGGGTTAGCTCTTATGGGATTTTTACATACATTTTTGTTCTTTGATAACTCGTATTCCCCACCTTTTTTTCAAGTCCGGTAGGTTTGCATGTTGATAACGTGTATCGCTTTTTGGTGTTGACAATTATGCTTGCTCACATTCTATATCATGCTTACCTATATTATGTAGTATGCTTTAAATTTGTTCCCGTTTTTATGAGACAACTAAATGACTATTTGCTACCTTATTTTTTTAGTGTTTTTTTTGTCCGTGAACCTAACATTTTTATTACCCAATGTGTAGTTCTTCTTCCCAATATTCAAGAGTGAACATTTTTCGTGGTATGCTTGACGTTAAAAAAAATCTCGCCACGTATTAAACAACTCCTCGGTTGGCGGCAACAAAACCCTCAAATACGACGGCATTCCCGATAAATTGGTCGGTTAAATGCGTATAGATGATTGAAGATATTTTTCATTATTTATTGTTTCACCGATTCAAATATATTTTTTTAATGGATAGCGACAAGTATTTTTGCAATACCTATCGACGAAGGGTTTCCGTCAATTGCTCGTCGCGATCCAAAGAATCGACCGCATCTCGTTTGTGCATGCCCTGGAGGGACAAGGATAACAAAGTTGATTGTGGTATCTTCGCAATGCGCCATATGGAGACCTATATGGGAGGTGGGATCAAAATCGGGATAGCGGGCTCGGAAAAACGAAAAACGTCGACAAGTAGTTGATGTTTTTTTTGGAGTGGATGTTTGAAATCGCTTATTAAAGCATTTGATATCGCTTATTTATTCATATTTTATCGCTTATTTTTTAAGTTTATTTTAGATTCATATTTAAGCATTTGAGACTCTGTTTAATTTTTTTACCTTGCACTTTGATTATTTACTAACAATATAAAATAACATGATATACGTACCTACAAAAATATTAAAATCTGCTTGGACAACATTTAATTCATGCTAAAACACATTTGAAGACTGCTATATAGTATGACATACTTGATAAATTATAATTTTTGAAATAATGCTAACAAGACAATTGATTTACTGCTTGTGCATCATTTGAATTCTCGCTACGAAATATTTGTATACTTGAAAAAGTTAAAACATTGGAATATTGCTTGCAGTGCAGTAGATTTCTGCTTACAGAGAAGAAGAACACTGCTTAAAAAATATTTGAAGTAATGCTAGAAATTTTAACTTATCATGAAAATGATTGCTTACAAATGGTGTAAAATCGCATATTAACCACTTGAATTCTGCTTACATAGGCACTAATCAAAAAACATTCAAAACACCACTAAAAATTACTTCAAAGACCAAGCAAGTTTAACAAACTTCAATATTTTTCAAAAACTTATCTATAATAAGTCATGCATCGGCTCCACGGACATAAGCTTTCACTCTCTCTTGAAATTTTTAAAGTCGATTGGCGGTGCGCCTACATTCGAATACCCTCCAACCATCTCCTTATACATCGATAAGTTTTCGTTGGCCCAATGTTTGCTTTTATACGACTTAGTATGAATTTTTTTGGTGAGCCAAATTTAAATTCCTATTCGCCTTTAGAAAGTGTCGGTACACCCGGCGTCAATGAATGCGTGTGCGGTTTCAAAAATCTTTCTTGTGTAAGAACCAGATTCGGTGGCTTGGAACACGCAATGCGCCTTGCATCCCACCCTTGGTTTTTTCTGTGTCTCACTTGTGAGACTTCGTCATCATTTAGCTCCGCTTCTTCATGAGATGCGGATGAGTTGCCAACCTTTTTGAACCCTTCGCGGTTGCAAACTCGTATTGCATGCGTATTATACCACCGTGGAAGCATTTGGTTGTACTAATTCTCACATCAAATCCAGGGCACGCCCATAATCCTTGTAGAATTGTATTTCGCTCTTGACATCAAAAATCATCCCTTCTTTTGGAGTCGATGTTCATCACATTTTGGTATCCAATTCACGACGAATCCGTTGTTGTTTCAATCCGTTCTTTGCGAGCACTTGCAATTACAAATGTCTCAACAAAAGAAATAAATAAGCAAGATTTTGAATATACGTTAGCATAATAGTCAATTATTATAAGCAATACTATACTCATATATAAGCAAAGAACATGACCAACAACCGTGTTGTAATTAAATAATTTCATTTCATACAACCTAAATAATGATCAATTAACCTGATCGGTTTATTGTGCAACATGTTTTATCCATGACAAAGAAGCACTTCAAGCACATAAAAATGCATTTTCGATCATATCATATACGTTTTTAAAGAAAAAAATGGCGACGAATAATTAAATTTTATGCACATAAGCATATTTAAGGTAATAATTACAAGTAAAAATGAAAATGATTGATCGAATCATTGATTTTAGGAAAAATTACGAATCAAATTTTAAGGCGAATCGAATAAAAATGAACAATGAATACAATTTCGTAGGCGATAAAAGTGTTACCTTGTTCTTCATTAGTATTGAAACTTTCTTCATATGTCTCGTCCATTTCCTTCTTTCTTGTTTTTGTACAAATGGTGAATTTTCAAAGGAATTGGGAGACTAAGTTCTGAAGAACGGTGGAGAAGTGAAATGAAGTGGACGATTTAATTCAATAACAGATTTGGTGGAGTTTGATTGTAACTCATCCTATTTTAGTGGGATTTATTAGCTACCATAATTTATTATTGTATGGACTAATGTACCCTCCATTTGTCGTTTTGAATTATTTACCAAAAATAGGCGGGATTAATCTCGGCCATCTACACCAATCTATCTACGGCTTGATCGATCCTACGTACTCACATAATAAGGGGGTCCTATATAACCCTCCCCTTTTAGTTGTATTCATTTTTCGAAACTTAATGGATATTCTGTGATGGTTTGTATTAACAATATTTTGGGGCTTCAAATGGAAAATTGATGAAATGATGATATGTACTAGCTCTTTTAGGATTTTTGTTTGATTATTGTGACACCTTGTCTGCCATAAACATTTCTTTATAGAGACATTAGCTTAGTGTATTTATCTCACAAAGTGGCTAGATAGCTCATAATAATATATAGGGACAATTACAAAAACTACTCATGAAGTTTGGATTAATCACAAAACACTACAAGAAAATAAGGAAATTCTAACGGAAAAAATCATTTGAAATTTGGCGATTATCGTTGGAATTATCGATTCCAACGAAAATTCCAACAATAAATGCATCGTTGGTAAAATGGTCGTTGGATCCAATAGAAATTCTAATAAAAAATATTGCAACGATTTCCAAATGATATTTATCCATTGGAATATACAAATGTTAGAAAAAGCTCCAACATATTTTCCACCACTAATTCCAACATAGTTAAACCATTGGAATTTAGTCCAATGGTATATCAATTGGAATATATATAATTGTTGGAAAAAAACTCAAACGGTTATTCCAACGAGTTATACCATTGAATTTAATCGAATGGTAATTCCAATGGTATATATCCATTGGAATATTCAATTATTTTATCTTATTTTCTAATATCTTTAACTTCCCAAAGAGGTCACCCATCATCAATTTGTCCCAAGTCAAGCACGTTTAACTATGTAGTTTTAATATGATTGACTCGAGAAGAAAAGATACATTTTATTAATATGGATAATACCATCAAATCTTTTAACCCCTATTAAAATTTTCCAGCGTTATTGGAGTTTCCAACGGAATTTTCCAACAACTTGTTGTACCATTGGAATTTCCGTTGGAATTTTAAAAACTCCAACGTAAATTCCAACGATTAAATCCAACATTTTGATTACCGTTGGAATTTTCGTTGGAATTTTCCAATGATATGTTTTAGCGGTGGAATTTCTGTTGGAATTTTTTAAATTCCAACAGTATTTCCAATGGTTTACTCCAACGATTTTATTACTGTTGGAATTATTGTTGGAATTTTCCAACGGTTTGTTGTGATGTTGGAATTTTCGTTGGAATTTTAAATTCTAGCGGAAATTCCAACAACTTATACCAACGTTTTTCTTTAGCGTTGGAATTTTCATTGGAAATTTCCAATGATATAATGTCATTGGAATTTCCGTTGGAATTGTAAAAATTCCAACTATTTTCTTCTTCATTGGAATTTGATTGTTTTCTTGTAGTGAAAAAATTCACTGAAAATTACAAAAAATCTCATGAGGTTTGATATGTATTACACTATATCCCTTCATAAGCAAAAATATTTCAAACACCTCCTTACATCTGTAAAGATATTACAATTATCCCCTTACATTAAACATATAATCAAACCTCAGGAGTTTTTGTAATTTTCAAATATTTCTGGATTTTTTTTATAATTAACCCAAATCGCAGGGATAGTTTTTGTGATTATCCCTAATATATACATGTATGCAAACTATTGCCCACCATAAGATTCAAACTGTTTATTCTGCTACATGTACTTGTGGAAGAGACCTTTTTAATTAAAATCTGATATGCAGGCAGATTGAGTTCGACTCGATTAGCAAGAAAAATAACATAATATGTGTAAAAAAAATATCAAGTTATTCGAGTTCGGTTAGTGTTTAGTTTGACTAAAATTCGTTTAAGTTTGACTAAATTAATAATCAAATCAAGCTCAAACATAAATTTTGAAGCTCGATAAAAATTGAAACAAGCTTGAATAATACTATGTTCGGGTCGACTCGATTTATTTATACCCCAAAACTTGTATGAGACGGTCTATAGATTTAGTCCATGTGATGGATCCTTTATAAAATAAAATTTTATCCTATATCCAAATCATAAGAAAAATCCGTATTTTTGTGTCTATTAGGATTTAGATCATCAACATTGATTTAGGAAGGTAAACCAGATGTACCGACCTAGGGACCTACAAAACGAGGTGAAGTGTGTTCCACGCGACCGGCCAAGGATCCCCAAAAAGCGAGGTGAGGTACTTTGTTCGGGGCACGAAAGCAGAACGCACGTTAAGGCTAGCCAGGGATGGCTCCCGTAAGGCCCTCCGATGCCTAAGTCGAGATCGGTAGTTGAGGTACTTAGAAAGCTAAAGAGCGAGGTAATTTAGAATAATGACAAGTTACCTTTTACCTTGAATTTCGTGCCGTATTTATAAGATCGTTCACCGGGTGAGGCGGATCATCGTACACGTGGCGCCCGATCCACGGCGTATGGTTCGTGGGTGACCCGACCGGGCATTCGGGTCGGGTCGGGACCCATATAAAAAGCCGCGGATCCTGAGGGTATTTTGGTAATTTCGCGAGGCGAGGTCAAGATGGTCAACTCGACCTAGGCGAGGCTATAATGGTAATTTCCACATCATTTACTCCCCCAGTTACTTTAGTAATTTATTGCTGAAGTGACTCGATTCAGGTCCCCGCATGCGGCGAGGAGCCCAAGCCGTTGATTTGAAAAGATCCTTCAATCCAAGCCGTTGAATTCGAACAACCTTTTGATCGAGACCGTTGATTTTCCCGCCCTTCTTCCTATATATATAAGATGGTTTTTCAACCTTCACTTTTTACATTTCTTATCTCGGATCACCTCGCTGCTCAGCTCGCCCGCGACCTAGGATCTTGACTTCGTGCTCCTCCACTTCACTTGACTTAGAGGTAGGTTCTCTCTCTCTCTACTCTAAATTTTCTTATTCTCTTATGGCGACCTCTCCTCCGTCTACACGGCCTACTAGCTCGCGGTCGAACTCTGGTTCGTCCTCGAACTCGGGGTCGTCTGACTCCAGCTCGTCTTCGAGCTCTTCTACTTCTACTAGCGGGGCGACCCATATTCCCCCTCCTCAAGATAGGGCATCCCGCGAGGCCACCCCCTCGACGACCTGGAACACGTCGCCCCCTGGGCTTTACTTAGGTCCCGGGTCTCCGTTCACGATGTAGGCACCATTAGGAAAAACTTCTTCATCCCCGCTTCGTACCAAATCATAATTCCTACTGCTAGTGATAGAATAGACAAGCCTCCACCTCGCTGTTTAGCCTTCCACCTCGCTAGCCTCGAGGCGGGCCTTAGATTCCCTTTGGCTCGCCCCGTTGCTGACATTTTGAGAGGGCTCGATGTTTGCCCCGCCCAGCTCGTCCCAAATTCCTACCGTCACATTGTAGGTTTTATCATTTTAATGAAACATTTTGGCGAGGCCGCCTCGCTTTCTCATTTTTGCGAACTATATGCCATCAATTCTTCTACCACCACCACTAACTCCGGATTCTTTTACATCTCGCCTCGCACCAACCGAAAATTTTTACACCGGGTTCCTTCCTCGGTGTGGCCTTGGAAAGATAGGTTCATATTCATTCGAGCTCCTGTTGAAAATCCTTGGGACCTCCCTTCGGGCTGGAAGTTGAGCCGACCTCGCCTTCGAGGCCTACTACCTCTGTTTTGGGGTGCCAACTTCATTTCTTTGTTAACCCAAAATTGGTATGAGGCTTGCGACCTCATTATCGAAGAGGTTCTATCCTCGTCGGGCCTTAGCCCCGCTCCTCGCCATGAAACTCTAACACTTGGTAATTTATTCCTCTTTATTTTTTCCAGTTCGCCTATCATGCTTATATTGATGCCTTTTGTTTATTTGTGCAGATATGGCGATCCGAGCTTCCGTACTTGACAAGGCCCTCGCCAACAACAAAGAGGCCCTACTGGCTCGCAAGCGAGCTCGCCAAGACGCTGTTGCGTCGGATTTACCGCTAGGTGTGGCCGTAGCTTCGGCCCCCATTGTGACTATAGCCGTCGACCCCGCCCCCGAGGTGCCTTTGAAGAAAGCTGGCAAGGCCTCGGGTAGCAAGTCGAAGGAAGAGAAAGGGAAAGCTGTGGTCGAAGGCTCTGCCCAGAAAAAGACTAAGACTCGCAAGGCTAAGAGCTCGCCTGATTCAATGGATGTCTCCCCTGGGATGCGGGCTCACGACGCAAGCGAGCCCACCGATGCGAACCTTCCGACCGTGGATCGGATGATGATGTGGTTGAATCGAAGCGAGTCTCATCTTCAGGCCCAACGACTTGCGGCTCGCGAGAAGGCTCCCGAGCTTATGCCTCGAGCTCGCGAGCTCTCCATGCCTCGTCTTGTTCCCAATCGAATATCAGGCTCGCGGAGCTCGGTCCTCGAAACGAACCCTGGAGAGGACTCCTTTGAATTGTACAACTACACTACCCTTCCTGCCGATCAGTTCGCCTTGATGACCACTGAATTTACTCGCATCGAAGAGCTTGCGGCCCATGGTATCATGTCGGTATGTGGTTTCTTTTATATTATGCAACACTTTTGCTTCGGTTTTGTACTTGATTCGTTGCCGCTTTTTACTTCGTGTTTTTCTTTTGTAGCTCTACGCCCTATTGCACCAAATGGCGCTTCGCGGTGCCGATTGGAAGCATCAGAACGAGGTGTACATCAATCAGCTGAGCGAGGTCCACGCGAGGCTCCGAACTGCCGAGGCGGATAAGGCAAAAGCCGTCGAGGAGGCTCGAGCCGAACTCCTCAAGGAAGTAGCCGATTTGAAAGCCCAGCTTGCTTCGTCTCAAAGCGAGCTCAAAACGCGCGAGGTGAACCACGCCAAGGAGGTGGCAGACTCTTTTGAGAGAGGTCGGAAACAAGGTCTCGAGGAATACCTCTCCTCTGAAGAGCATAAGGCTTCGCTAGCCTCGTCTCGCCTCGCTGGAGTCCAATCTTTTCTTGATCCTCCTCTGCGCTCGTGGCCGAACGAGCCGTGGTGTACCTTTTCGACGCCGAACGATGCCGTGAACAGGGAATTAAGAAGGGGCTTTCAAGGCTGATTTCGACCCCGAAAAGCTTGACCCCTTTGAGAAGGACGAGCCGAAGGCAGACGTCGCTGAAGGCGAAGGCGGAGTTAGCAGCTCGCGTGATGTGGAAGTCATCGACGAGGTGGAGGAAGTTGATGAGTTCACCGAGCTCGTGAAGCCTCTTTTAGCATCGTAGGGATCATTCATGTAAATAATTGACGAAGTATTTAACTTGGATGTATTTTCATTGATGATTTCATCACCTACTTAATGTATTTTTGAGCTTACTTCGCTTTTGGGATATGGCTTTTACATTACCTCACTTGTGTGTCATTTCGATGTCTTTCGCACTTCGTTTTTATATGTTGTATACACTTTACGTCGCTCCACTTTTTTTTTTTTTTTTTTTAGCATCCCTTGGGTCTGAGCTTACTCACGAGGCTAGGTCACTGGCGAGCCTAAGTCCCTTGCCGTCCCGCTTATAGCCTAGATCCTCATGGGGTCGCCTGTGGCACTTATGGCCTAGGTCCCTCGTGGGGTCGCTGGGCGCTTATGGCCTGGGTCCTCGTGGGGTCGCCAGGGCTGCTAGCGTTTTAGGGGGCTTAATTTGCGAGCCTAGGTCCCTTTGTTGGGACCATTGTGGGCTTTTGCCGTCCTAAAAGGGAGCTTATGGCCTAGATCCTTCGTGGGATCGTCTTGGGCTGCTAGCCTTTTAGGGGCTTAACTTGCGAGCCTAGGTCCTTTGTTGGGACCATTGTGGGCTTTGCCACCCTAAAAGGGAGCTTATGGCCTAGATCCTTCGTGGGATCGTCTTGGGCTCTAGCCTTTTAGGGGGCTTAACTTGCGAGCCTAGGTCCTTTGTTGGGACCATTGTGGGCTTTGCCCGACTAAAGGGAGCTTATGGCCTAGATCCTTCGTGGGATCGTCTTGGGCCTGCTAGCCTTTTAGGGGACTTAACTTATGCGAGCCTAGGTCCCTTTGTTGGGACCATTGTGGGCTTTCCCGGCTAAAAGGGAGCTTATGGCCTAGATCCTTCGTGGGATCGTCTTGGGCCTGCTAGCCTTTTAGGGGGCTTAACTTACAGCCTAGGTCCCTTTGTTGGGACCATTGTGGGCTTTGCCGACCCTAAAAGGGAGCTTATGGCCTAGATCCTTCGTGGGATCGTCTTGGGCCTGCTAGCCTTTTAGGGGGCTTAACTTGCGAGCCTAGGTCCCTTTGTTGGGACCATTGTGGGCTTTGCCAGCCTAAAAGGGAGCTTATGGCCTAGATCCTTCGTGGGATCGTCTTGGGCCTGCTAGCCTTTTAGGGGGCTTAACTTTAGTGGTTCGCTTGCGACCCTGAAACACTAAGCGATTTGTGCAAAAAAGGTAAACATTGCGGTGAAATTCCATCTTCTTTCATTGATGATAGTTTTTAACATAAACCTTCAATTCTTCCAAAATTAAGCTAAGTACATAAAGTAGATTAGTTATGCAACATCAAGTATAGAACCTCCTTAAGTTATGAATGTTCCAAGGCCTTGGGAGCTCCTTTCCTTGCATGTTTTCTAGTCAGTATGTTCCCCTCTTGAAACTTCAATTACCTTAAAAGGTCCTTCCCAATTTGCCTCGAACACACATGTTTGGACACTTCCACTTTTTGAGCACTAGATCCCCTACTTGAAAGCTTCGCTCATGAACCCTTTTGTTGTATGCATTTTTCATCCTTCCCTTAGCCGCTTGGATCTGAATAAACTTTTTGTCTCGCTTTTCTTCAATGAGCTCGAGCTCGAGCTCTCTAGCTTCCCTATTGTTCTCGGGCTCACTGAGCGACCCAGCGAAGTTTCTCCAATTTCACCGGCACGATCGCTTCCGATCCGTCTTGTAGGTCCCAAGGGGTGTAAGTGTAAGGTTTAGAAGGGGGTTGAATAAACCTTACCAAATTTTCGATTTAGTCCTTTTAAAAATTCGAGTTGATACTACACAATTTGTGTCCTTGGTGGACACCGATTTAGATAATCGAGGGAGTTAGTCTCTCAACGGACTCAACCGAGCCATTGATGGAATAACTCACGGTGTTAAGTCTAAATTAACTCAATCGCGTGGTTTGTTTTTCAATGGAAGACTTAACACCCTTAAGTTTGATTAAGCAAGGATTTAGTGCCTGGTTTAGTACTTAGAAATTATCAAGTGGATAGCAAATTTATCGAGTAGATTTAAACAATTAAGATGCAGAATTAAAATGCTTTGAAATGTAAATGACACAATAAAATTTTTATAGAGGTTCGAAGATGGGGTAATTCTTCTACTCCTCTCTTCTCCAACTCCCGGAAGAATCCACTAAGTATTGATCGAGTATACAAAGTGGTAATATCCAGATACAAGTCTTGATCACACAAATGACTTGATCCTTTGGGACTCGACTGAGACGCCTTGATCACTTAGTCTTCTCGTGCGACTCGGCTTCTTCTTCAGGCGGTGCAGTCGCTTTGCTCTGACTCACTTGCTCAAGCTCTTTGGATTTGATCACGAATCCCTCCAAAAGCTCAAGACTTGGTTCGACCACGAACCTTCCTACAATCCTTCGTGGAGTGTGGACCCCTTAATTTTTCAAGATTTTCCTCTTCAACTGATTGAAGTTATCTTTCCTTCACGGTGAGTGTTGGATTGATGTTCTTCGTAGTGTAGGCTTGAGGATTGAGAATATTTGAGATTTTCTAATAATTACTTGAACGTTTTTGGTTACTCGTCCGTTCTTAGTTCCTTAATCTCTCTTTTTTTCAAATAAACTCCTCGGCCTTTTATATTGATCTTTCAAAAATTTGCCCGTTGAAGAGATAGGCTTATTTTTGAAAGTCACTTGCGTCGTTGGCTTGTCTTGTTGCGATCCTTGGAATTGCCATTTCCTCGTATGAATTGTTCTCCGGGCTTTTCGAGTTCGACACGGTGTAGTGCTTTCCATTGGTTAATTCCTTTTGCACGCGCTAAGGGTGAGCACTTCGAGAAAGGTAGTATGGAGATATTACTTGTTTAAGTAATTCTCTTGATTTACGTACAACGGATCTTTTTCGATTATCTCGACTTGATCGCATTTCTTTGCTTTCCCCAGGTGACTTAGAGTCGACTTCCAATCATGGATGACTCTTCACTTCAACTTGAGACTTGGCTCTTCTTGAGTTGACTTGATCGATACTCTACTGCACCGCATCTCATCTCTTCTTGATAGAGTTCCGTCTACTCTTCTTTGCCATACTCGGTTGTCTCGCGGCGGAGACTTCCTTCTAGTTCTCCGGTTGTCTTCTTGCATGTTTGGGCGTAGGCGACTTAACTCGGCTTGATCGAGTCCTTATTTATTACAATGCATTTTACAACAAGAATGGGTGCCAACTTCCTATTCTAAGTTTTACATGGCATTCATCAAAATCTAAACAATAAATTTCCTAACAATTTCCCCCTTTTTGATGATGCCAAAACTTAAATCATTAAAAAAATGCAAATAGCAAAGATACATACGGATAGTGTATTTACATAGAATGTATGTGTAGAATCAATCCTTTTATTGATCATGACATTCTTGTTCTTTTACACAATTGTTTACAAAGTGTATCGAGCAAACATTTGTCTACACAAAAAAATGAAGAATTTATAGCTTTATTACGGAAAGACTTACATAGTATGTATTTACATGATAAAATACATGAAGGGTGGACAGCTACACTTCATCTTCTTCTTGTCTCCTTCTTTCATCTTGTTCAAGATCTTCTCTCTTCTTCTCTTTTTCTCATCATCGTCACCGCTTTCTTTCTTTTTTCATATGCCTTCCTGGCGGCTTCATCTCTTCTTAATCTTTCTTGTCTTTCATCCCATAGCTGAGTTTGTCTCTTGTTTTCTTCTTCTATTCTTTTCGCATACTCGATTACTTTTAGCCACTTGCAAATTTGCTATT
>JABTTQ020002400.1:0-324529 GCA_016081115.2 Rehmannia glutinosa | reverse complement strand
ACTCTGTGTAAACGGCAAAGTTGTAACGCTGGTGAATATAGGGCGGCGGATATCGGTTGAAATATCGGCCAGACGCGGCGGAACTGAACCAAAACGGTGGTGCGGAGCGGCGAGATAAAATAGAAAAGAACGGTGAGGAAGAAGGGTGACGGGAGTTTTTTTCTTTTAAAAAAATACATGTTAAAAAATCTTCTACAACAAACTCTTTATTTTAATATTTAAATTTTTTTAGAAAATGAGTTCCACTCTCCAAATTTAAAGAATCAAGACAACTCTATAGTTAATTACATTATGTTTTTGCACTTTAAATTATATTTTTGAATGACACTTACTAAAAACAACATAAATTTTAAATTTTTTTATAAATTGCTTCTAATATTCTATGTGTAATAAATCAATGTTGGAAAAAAAAAAAAAAAAGAATCAAATACATATAGGGTGTTGAAAGATGTCAAAAGTTTCACTCTTTAAATTTAAAGATCTCTCTATTTCGCAAGAAATGATCTTTAAATTTAAAGAGTCTTTGAAATGTTCTAAGGGAATATAGTTAAAATTGGATCGGGCTTTAAATAACATGAATCTTATATCTTTGTGAAGAAGAAAGGACGATGCACAAAAAATGAGAAGGAATGAAATCAAAAAGGAAATGATTCGGTATAGAATAGGCCGAACTCATACTTGATAAGAGTTCTTTAATTAAGCTCGGGATAGCTTGTTTATGGTTTTTTCTTGAAAAGATTTAGGCTCGAGAAGACAATCTAGTGGGGCATGGTTTAGAAGGTAGGTTACCCGGCCTTGTATGGTTGTGTTTCCAATACTATTTTTCTACTTTCCAACTATTCCTAAAATGAGTTTATGTTTGTTTCAAAAGTTTTCAGTAGAAAGGAAGTCATTTCCGGTTTTCACTTTTTACGGAAAATATTCTTTTGAAAACACAACCAAACAATTTTTCATTCCAATTACGCAAACCTATGTAAAAATACACTACAATCACGCAAACCTATGTCAAAAATGCATTTGAAAAACTATCACCAAACATATTCTCATTTTCAAACGAAATTGGACAACAAACCAAATATATTCTCAATTCTCACACGAAAATCAATAAAGTTTGGAAATTCCAACACTAAAAGCTGAAAATTGGACTTGAAAATACATCCATACAAGCCCTTATGAGTTCGGTAAAGATATATATAATTAACTTTCTAGAAGATTCCTCATATGAGTTCGGTATCTTTAAGATGTTTAAGAGCTTGGGATTGGTTGCTAACATGGAACTAGGCATATTAATTGGATAAAATCACGGTAACTAATTCGACACATTGCAACGGGTAAATTCTCGTAATGGTTTCTTAAAAATCCAAAAAACCTAATTAGCTTCTCTATAAATACCTATTTGCCAGGTATGAGCTATTTTTTAGATACTTTTACACACTATCATTATACTTGCTCTTCTCCCATTCTCTTCCTAAAGTATTCTCTCGATTTGAGCATCGAGTTGGTGCGTCGGAACAACCATTTGGTCCCCTTTTTGCGGGTAGTTCGGCGGGATAAAGCGAGTTCAAAAAACCGGTGGCGGAGGTCGGTGGTGGTGTCAACTAAGGTTTTTAATCGTACCAGGGAAAAAAAAATTAAATTTGATATTCGATTTGATTTCAATTTATTTTTGAATAAGGAATACTAAATTATTAGTTTTCTAGTTTGTATATTTTATATTTTGTCTTTATGTACGTAATTTATATCTATCATTTGGTTTTACATTATTTTTATTCTCTTACTTACGAAAAATAAAATTGAAAATGAAAAAGATATATTCACTTTTCTTTAAAATTTTCTGTCTAATAAATTCCAAATACCGAATATGGGTACAATAATTCAAAAATAATGGTAATAACAGATCGATTTGAACTGATTATTTCAATTCGGTTTCAGTATGTTATTGGCATACCGAAGTTTTCATTTTACTAAAATTTCAATTCAATTTTGAACGCGAACCAAAACCAAAAACTTTCTCTAGCAAATCCTAATTGTTTTATTCTTTTCTCTTCCCTCATTTTCCTACCTTAGGAGGATTGAGGAAACAACATTGTTTTTCTTATTTTTTTAATTAGTTGTTTATTTCTCTTCCTTTGCGAAGTTTTCGAGTCTTCGGGTAGTCTTTTGTCTCTTAATAAGTAGAGTTTTTCTACATAAGTGATCGAGAAATTCTTACCGCAAGTGTACGGTGTCAAGTTTTAGTATAGTTTTAGATGTGGGGTTATCGTCTCCACGAGGATTGATATCGAATTTTATGCTAAGTACTATAATTATAATAGCTTAATTCTATCTAGATAATCGTAAAGAGATGGATTTTTATTAAACTAAAAATAAAACTAAAATTAAACTGAAAAGTTAAATGTAAACAATTTATCAAACACTTAAGATATGAATTCTAGAGGGTTGATTCACCTAGTTGTCCACTATATTCTCAATCCATTCATTAATCACACGTTATTAATCTATAAGCCCAATATTCCTACCGTTTATCACTTTCTCTCTCGAGTGCCAAGTGATCTTAGGTTTCAATCCTTATTTCGATATCTCTATAAAAATCATAAATTAAACCCTAATGCGCTCAATCAATATTCTATCACATGCTTCAAAAGATTCATAAACTTGCGATTCTATGAAACCCTATGTTATGTTATTCTATAGTCGGGCGTTCAATCACCTCTCTCGAGTTTCAAATCAAACACGCCTAACAATCTAAATTATTGATCGGATAATCCGGATGCATTCAATTCAAATAGCACAAATAGATTAGATAACATGCGAATCTCATAAATCAAAATCAAAACATAGGTTCAAACGTAAGTTACATCAATCCCTAGAAAAATAGGTTTAGCTTATAATGGATGTACAAAAATTCATGAAAAAATAATTATACATCTCAAGGGTTCAACAAAGATAATGGAAAAATAATTGAGAATAATCAAGGAAAGAATCGTCTGTTAGAAGATAGATGCCTTCAAATCTCGTCCCGATCTCTTTCTCCTCGCTCAAAGTCGTCTCGCGTGCTCAAGAAAATGTCCAACGTTGTCCCGTGCGTCATTAGTTGTATTTATAGGCCCAAAATCCATCAAAAGCCCAAGAAATAAATTATAACACGTTTTTTATGAAAGCGCTAAGGATTAAGCGTTAACGGCGCTATGCCTTTCGTTGTCGCCCGTCTTGATCGCGTGTGCTGGCGCTACATGACGAGTGTTGCGGCTGGTTTGTCTCGAGTCTGCGCCAAATTAAGGACCCCCGCATCAACTGCGGCGTGGGGTGGTAGCGGCTAAGCAGCTGTCGCTAGGAATTGTGCGTTTTTTTTTCGTTTTCTCTTCTTCAAACACGCCTTTTTCCTTCTAATCACGTTTTTCATCATTTTTGATCAACTTCGGCTATCAAAACCTGTATCGACTCCCTAACGACAACTAAAGAGATAAAATAGACTCAAACGACTCCAAAACGCCCAAAAACAATGCAAAATCCTAGTCAGAATACTCGGTTCATTGGTATAGAACCAACTTAACAATAAGGAAGTCATAGTCGACAAACCCATACTACATAAGCAACAAACCTATACTAAATAAGCAATGAATATACACTATGTATGCACCACGGATATATTAACTACATAAGCAAGTCATAAGCGACAAACTCATACTACTTAAACAACAAAACTATACTAGATAAGCAACGAATATATCTATGTATGCATCACATATACATTAACTACATAAGCAAGTCATAAGCAACAAGCTCATATTACATAAGCAACAAGTCTATACTATATAAGCAACGAATATACACTACGTATGCACCACAAATAGATTAACTACATAAGCAAGTCATAAGCAACAAGCTCATACTACATAAGCAATGAATACACACTACATATGCAACACAAATACATTAACTACATGAGCAAGTAATAAGCAACAACCATAT
Source organism: Rehmannia glutinosa (assembly GCA_016081115.2). Taxonomy (NCBI): domain Eukaryota; kingdom Viridiplantae; phylum Streptophyta; class Magnoliopsida; order Lamiales; family Orobanchaceae; genus Rehmannia; species Rehmannia glutinosa. The sequence goes on along the minus strand of JABTTQ020002400.1, from coordinate 320,557 downwards.
ACTACATAAGTAAAAAATATACACTACATATGCAACACAAATATGATTAAATTATACTTTGTTGGGATTTGGTCCAAAGATCCTGCTGCCAATGGGCTTTAAAAGAGGCGCGGCGCGGCCCGCGATTTGAACTCGTGAGCGCCTGAATTGCATAGTTAAAGGATAACTTAAAGGATTTGATTTGGACTACCTATACCAACAGATACATCTTCTTTTCTCAAAATGCCCATTACATAGAAACTACGAGGTTAAGCGTGTTTGGCACGGGTATACATGGGATGGGTGACCCCTGGGAAGTTTTTCGAGTGCGGCGTGAGTGAGGACAAAGCGTGCTAGAAAAGACTCGTGTTGGTTTATGGGGGCGATCGTCAATCCGAGTAGCGCCGGAGGTCCAACAAGCGGTATCGGAGTAGGTCACGAGTTCGAATTCCCTTGGAAGACACTGCTGCGATGGAGGTTGCCGGGAGCGGTGGTGCGAGGTGCGGCCCGCGATTCGAACTCGTGAGCGCCTGGATTGCATAGTTAAAGGATAACTTAAAGGATTTGATTTGGACTACCTATACCAACGGATCATCTTAACTTTCTGCCCATTACATAGAAACTCGAGGTTAAGCGTCTTGGCACAGGTAGACATGAGATGGGTGACCTCTGGGAAGTTTTCCGAGTGCGCGTGAGTGAGGACAAAGCGTGCTTTAGAAAAGACTCGTGTTGGTTTGTGCGGACGATCGTCAATCCGAGTAGCGCCGGAGGTCCAATCATACTTGCATATGGTTATACTACACATGCCATATAATTATATTACATAAGAAGTTAACAACGAGAATCATTTGGAGAGAAAAAGGTGAATATGAGGGATATGGGTTACTCAAAAACGAAAGCACGTGTCGCGTGAAAAGGGAAGGAAATTAAACGTGATTGAGATCTCATCAAATCTCAATAATCGATTATATATTGTAAAATGACAACTCTACCCTTCTTAGTTGTTGAAACAAAAAAAAAAAAATATAAAACCTCCCTAAAAATCGGGCGACCCAAAAATGTTAATCTATGGTTAGGATTGGGTCATATGGACTCACCCCAAATGGGAGGACCCTTAGATCCATATCTTACACACACACACACACACACACACACACACACTAACTAGGGTTATATTTGTACGAGAATTTGGATTTGAGTAGAGGATTTGGGAAGAATTTCAAAAACTCTAAATATGAATTATTTGAAATCCTTCAAAACGACTCTAAAAATAGCTTCCGATAGATTTGAAATCCATTATCAAATAACTTCATCCAAACAACCTTAATGGATTTGTTATTATGGATTTGAAATCCATAGCTCAATTTATTCCATCCAAATTGAGCCTAAGGGAAGCTAAAAGAGACTCAAAAATGAATTGAGTGTTCATAGTACTATGTTAATGCTTCATTCAACTTCCAGGTTATGTCTATACATACAAAAATGGAATAATAAAAACAATGATACGACCAACATCTGAAAAGGGAAAAACAAAAAGAGTAGGCCAGTTTTTCAATCACATCTGAATATCTCCTACAGTTAAAAAAACAAAAAATTAAACAAAAAGAGGAGATTAATACAAAATTAAGTTGGGACTATGCAAAAATGAATCCCAGTATAACTTGAGTTGTTTCCCAAAATAATCAAACTCACTGTGGTAGCATCAACATAATCAGTTACTCCATCATAATCATCGGCCCTCATGATCGATAATTTGATCAGTAATATTTATTGGCTCAACTCCAAAAATGGATCATTATTAAGGCCTGTCATCTATGCTTGGTTTCCGAGATATCGCCTTGACGTTCATGATGTTCTGTAGGGTGAACGACATCGCTGAGAACAAAATCCATGTCGGTTATGCAACGGTCAGAACAATTCGTTTGCTCGCCAGGCCTTATGTTTAGAGTCGACTGTGGAGTAGCGAGCTCTAACTTATACGGTGCAGATGGTGAATTCACAGCTTCAGTGCTATTTTCTTGCTGAGTATTGCTGTTCGGAAGGGATTTGTTTTTTTCCATCATAAACTCCAAAGGCTCACCAACAAAGTCTGGAGGTAGCAAAAGAGGATTCCCAGCTACCAATGCTCGGTGATACCCAAGATTCGGGCTTTTCAGTTCGTTGAGGCCCAAATAATTCGTTTTCTTTTCATGAACAACGGATGACAAGTCTAATTTCAGATTCGGGCTCATTGAATCTGGATGAAATTTGGGCCCTGAATGTTTAGCCTCTCTGGAATCGGGTCGAGATTGATCGGTGAAAAGATCGTGATGAAAATTAACATTTGGGCCTCTCATTTCATTGTAATACAAATCAGTTTGTTGACTTTCTCTGTGAATAGAATGAATTTGAGGCTCAATGTTTGGGTTTTGTAGTCCGTTGTGAACAAACTCTCTTTGGTGCTCCATTTCGCGGCAAATCATTTCACCTTGATGAATTTCGAACACGGATGATCCGGGCATATTTTCCATAGAATTGTGGTGAAGTTCTATGTTCGAGTCCTTCGGTTTGTTAAGAGCGAACATACTTGTACCGAGATTCTGAATGGTGCTTTCTTTACCAGGCAAACTACTGGTTGTTGCTTTTGACGGTTGAAACTTCAAATGCATGCATCACCTCATCGTGTTCTGTCGTCCTCGGATGGATAGATGGCGACTGTTGATTATCTCCAGGCCTTGGAGTTCTCGGTATTGTGAATTTCCCTCCCATGTTGGGAAACGAGCTAGTCCTCAACATCATGGCTTCAGGCAACATAAACGTCGGCTGATTGCTAAACGAGTATGGGTTGACTGAGAGAGGTATAGATGGTAAAATCGGGTGTAAAATTGCCTGTTTTGATGCCTGAACGGGTGGCAGGGCTACTTTATGAGGTTGAGGATCATAAAGTGGAACTGTAATTTCTCTTCTTTGATACATCTTAGCTTGTGGAGCAACGTCATTTGTTGTCGTGATGGGAATGAGTTTCTTGGGTTGAAAGATCACTCCACGGAAAGGTGTGTCGTTGTTGCCAATTCTAACGGATATCAAATACCCAGCATCGAATGAACCCTCGATAACACCATAAATCATGCTCCCCACCATACCATCAACAGTACCGTATTTGGGATTTCTGTCAACTTCCTGAGTGTTATTATTCTTAAGGCCATCGGGAGTAGGACTTGTTACACCAACACGTTGAGTGTTGATATTTTCTGGTGAGCGTAAGCTGCCTTCTCTAGAAAGATTACCATCCTTACGCGGACGGCCACGCCTGCGCTTGGCCGGGAGTGAGATTGAAACATCGGTCATCTGAAATCGAACTGGCAAACAACAACCTCGAACACAGCAGCTTTACTTATCTGCAAAAGGTTGAATTCAATTCAAATTAAGATTAATTAGGCCAAGGGAAAGAAAAAAGAGGTAAAATTCTTACAAAATACATATATCAAGTCGATTATGAAAATAAAGGTATATGGGGTAAAATGTAGAGAGATGAAAATATTTTCTTGTTAAGATGCGATGAAATCTGGTATACCTGCCAAGTTTCCCAAGCAAGAGTTAGTATCTTTTTGCTTATCCTGCTTAAAATGATGCCTAATAGAGTAGCTTACAACATTGAAAACCTCAGACATGCTTTCCATTTCTGGGAATAACTGAAGATGGACGAATCGAGAGCTATCGAACATCAATTTCAAGTGCACTGTAAAATCTGAACACATGTCGGATTTCATTAGCAACTCGTACGATTCAAAATATATAGAGAAAGATAACTAGATAACTGGTCATACAGCTAGTTAATTACAGAATGAGCATTAATCTTAATAATGCTATAATGTAGTAGACACTAAATTATTAAGAGGTTATTCGTTGGATATCATACCCAACTCACCAAATTAATGCCTCTCCAGAAATATAAGAGAACGCACATAAAATAAATAGTATATATTAACAACTCATTTATGATTTATCGGCTAAAAACAGGGCATATAGAGCAATGTAAAACAGAAATCTCCATATTCAGTATTATGCTTTGCATCTTTACAAACAACCCTTCAATAACAGGAACTAAATATCAAGAATTTGAAATACTTGCAAGTTTAGTTTTGTCAAGATTTGTTTCCCCAAAAATATAAATTAGAACCTTCTCCATAACATGAGCATAATCCATATAACTTTCGGTACTGGTGACAACAAATCCGTGAGATTCGAAAGGCGTTAATAAACTTAAGCAAATGAACACTATTTAAACATTAACAAGTTGATAAAATTCTCACCTCAATGACCAGATAAGACTACATTAATTGATTGATCGAAGCCTCTTGAAGAAAGGAAGGTGCACTACCCCAGTCTACAGAAAAGGAAATGGAAGAACCCCATCAGACTCAACCCATCCATCAAAACAAAAATACAGATACAACACAAAATTGCTCTACATAGGTTAATGCAATGGTAATAAAAGAAAGTAGTCATCACATATAGTCAACTTATCCTATATAGGCCAAGAAAATTATCCTAGTGCAGGAAATAATTACTTTCACCAAAAAAAAACACACACACACACACACAATAATTCATTTGTCTAAGCATATATGTAAAATTCATGAAAGGGAAATTGAAGAATCAAAAAACTCACCCTGTAAGGCTTCGGAACAAATGGTGTAACTGATAATTGCAGCCTGATATTCTTACAGTAGGATGATCCCTTTGTTCGTGGAGAAAATTAAAAAAAAAAAAATTCTTTTAGGGTTTTTATTTCTCACAATTATTTGAGTTGTATTTCGTAATCTTCGAGAGAAATATAGCAATGAACAAACGGGAAAACTGAAGAAATCAGTCGTGCTAACACTGTGAACAAATCTGTAAATAAAAAAAGGGTGATAAATTGAAAAGGATGAAAAATATTCAGGAATATAAAAAGGAATGGTGATGTTCATTTTGTGCAAATAAATCAAAACTCCGACCGCAAATTTCTCTTTTCCCAGCGACGTTCAATGCCTGTTTTTAGCATTAAAGGGGAATTTTTAGCTTTCCGTTTGTTGGCAGCAAGGCAAAAATTGATGGTCCGACGTAGAAATATTTGGTGATCCCATTAACATTAAGGGTGTAAACTGTGGTGAGCAGAGTTGTGGAGTGATTTTCTCTAAGCCCGTCACTCCGTACTCGGTACCTGTGTTTCCAGGCTCTAATCCCGGATTTATTTAATATTTTTTTCCAATAATTAAAAAACTTCTTTAAAGTCAGTAAAATACTATTATTATTTAGTTTACTAAAATTTCATACCCAAACACACCCTTTTTTTTTTTTTTTTTTTTTAAATGAAGTAGGTATATTGGAGTCCGGGTCTTTTTTGGAAAGTGCGTTTCATCTCGTATTTCAAGATCTTAAATACATGTTAAAGACATGTATTTAATGGAATTAATGGAATTGCAAAGTTTGGTTTTGTATCTATAGACTATAGGGTGTTACAATTAGATCTTGTGCACGGACTTGGAGATCACCGAAATCGAACCGATATTCGGACGAAAAATCTCGAACCGAAAATATCCGTTGAATTTTAGACTTTTCCCGAACCGCATGGCCCCGAAAATATTTTTGTGCGGTTAAAGATTTCTCAAATACCCGTCGAGAACCGTGCGAACCACTCCGAACCGAAGACCCGAAGCTAGAACCGATTTTAAAGATTATATATAAATACATATAAATTATTTCTATTTTATTTATATTTGATATTTAATTAACTATACATTATTTGAAATTAAATTGAATATAAAACATATTTCTAAAAAACCATAATAATGCAACTATTATGAATTTTAAAAAACTTTAATATTAATAATAAAATAAATCATTTGAATTTAAAATTAGTTAAATGATTAGTAATTGCACTTAAAAGATAAACATACTCAACAAGTAATAGTATCATATTATAACAATAAAAAAAAAATCATATTTTAATTTTTTACCACGCCACATAAATTATAAATATAATTTTATTGATTATGTTAAGTTGTTAAGTAGGAGATATTGAGATTATAAATCTATATAATTTTTTATTTCATACTAATTTATCAAAATTGTTAGTTAATTATAATTATTCTAAATCAATAGAAGGACAATTACCCAAACAATAGAATATTATTGTATTAGAGGTTATTAAATTTAGAATTTAGGATTGTCTTACTTATTATGATTTTAGCTTTTATTTTGACACTACACTAAAAAGAGACCGAAATTATATACGTTTGATAATTTTTATATTGGTTTTTTTTTTTTTCCTTTTTCAAATTTGCTTGTTTATTTATGACTAATCTCCGTCCCGAACCGAACCGAACTGCCGTACCATTCCATCGTAACCGAATCTCCGTGCGAACTGTCCCGAACTTTCGGTATGGTTCGGGAGAGAGATTGTTTTCTATGGTTCGATTACGAGATTTTTTTGGATTCTCGAACTTCGGGACGATTACGGAGATTTCCAAATCTCCGAACCGGCCCCGTCATCGTGAACACCCCTAGTTACAATATTAGACTATCTCTAGTAGTCACACTACTTTGATGCATAATTTGTACTACTTTCTGCACTAAAAAGAGAATATTTTATAAGATTCCTTCTTTTATTTATCTAATATTGATTTCTATTACATTATAATTGATAAATACATTAAATAAATAATTTTATTAAATTAAATGTTTATTAAATTTTCTATTTTTGAAATTAAACAAATAAAAAAAATTAAATTTAATGAAATTAATGCAAAATTCAAATAACAATTCATAAAATTACATATTATATTGTTTAAAAAATTATCACATATAATTGAATTAATTTTAGTATTAATTTTATTAAATCAACTAAAATATAACATTAATAATAATATTTAAAGTTAAATAAACTCAAAACAAATTACACAAAAAAAAATAATAATGGCGTTGCATTGTAGCAAATGCTAAAGTGGCGCACAAATTAGCGCAGTATTGGGAGAGGAAATTGGCGTTGGACGCCATTTTGGATCTCCAGTTGAAGATGGTCTTTGTCATGTAACTTTTGAAGTTGCAATTTTAGTTCTGTGACAATTTTGCCTCTTAGCAAAATAAAAATCTCATCATGTAATTTTCAGGATTTGACAGTTTTAGTCTTTTATTTTTTAGGTGTGATAATTTCGGTCATATTATCAAAATAACCATTTTTGCCAAATTTATACGCGTTTTTTGTATTTTCATAATTAGAAAATCTCGGATTTTGATCCGGATTCATAAATCTAAAATTCATCCCTCATTAGGCAATCTATAGTATAAACAATGGCGCAGTCAAACCATAAAAGTAGGATAGACCGGCACATGAAAATCGGGGTGGACCGGATGAAGGGCTCAAAAAAATATCATATGAAAATAACTTAATTTTCTTTTATTTCTTAATAAAATCAAGTAAATATAAATAAAAATAGGGAGGTCCGGGCCGAGGTTGGGCCCTCTACCTACGCACTTAAGTATAAATGATAAATAAATTCAACTCAAGTAAATAAAATGCATGCTTTGATACCATTTTATACTTATATTTATTATTTTGGCTATCAAGAGCATTTTGGGAATAATTAAAATATTGAAATAGTCATCAGGACTAAATTTGCACCAACTTAAAATGTATAGGACTAGAATTACACAAATCTACAACTTATAGGATTAAAATTGCAAAACAAGCAAAATATACCGGACTAAAATCGTAATTTCAAAAGTTACAGGACTAATATTGCAACACCCTTATAGAGATAAGGACTAATTTTGCATTTTTTCCCATAAAATAATAACATAAACAATATCTTTGTAAGTCAAGCGCTACGATAATCTAGAGGGGGTGAATAGATTATCTCAATCTTTTCGATTTCGTCCTCTTTTTCGAACCAAATGCTCAAACACAATAATAAAGGTGCGGAATGTAAACAACACACGTCGATTTATAGAGGTTCAACCCACCTGGGCCTAATCCTCTACCACCCCAAAGATATCCGGATGGATTTCAAAAAGAACAAAGATTTTATTAATTTACCACAAATTAATACAACACCAACTTACAACAACACCTTGAAGAGCACCACACTCTTCTTCAACACCACCTTTGAGATTACCACAATCTCACTTGAAGATTACCACAATCTCCAACGGCGCCTTGTGAAGATTACCACAATCTTCAACCTTGAAGAATATCAAATTCTTCAACACCTCAACAAGAAGATTACCACAATCTTCTCACACCTAACACCTAAATCACCCAAGTGTGTTCTTACCACAATAACACTCACAAGGATATCTTGTGTTGAATGATAACCCAAATTCAAGATTACAACTTGATAATTGATAATACAATAGAGTGCAAGTGTAATCAAGAAAACCTAGACCTCAAGAATGTGAAAGTGAATAGCTAGGCAAATTACAACAAGAAATAAGACAATGTAAGAACACGTGTATTCTTGAATCTATCTTGTTGTGTTGTAGTTTTCTCTCTTTGTAGTTGTGCTTCAAATCTTTCTCTATTTATAGGAGATGATTGATACTTGATAGGCTCCTCTTGGAATCGATTTCTACAAAAAAATTGCAATTAAAATCAAGATTATAGTTTGTTAGAAATCAATTCCACAATTTAAGGAAAAGTCATCACTGCTAACAGCTTAAATTTTGTCATTAAACTTAAGAGCGACCGTCATGTGAAAATAAGATTTGAAAAGAACGCAACAAAAGTTACACGGGGTGACCGGTCAAGGGGGTCGCCTGGCCGCCCACCACGGTGACCGGTCACCCGACTAGTTTTGTGAGTTCTCAAGTTTGTTTCACGAAACTTGTTCCCAGTGCACTGGTCGCCTCTTTGGTCGATCGGTCGACCTCTAAATGACATGTTGTCCGATTTTTGTCGAAAATAAACCTCAAGAAATACTCCGAAAAATCGTAAAAACATTTTAAACCGATCGGGAATATTTAGGACAACATTAGAAATATAGTTTTGATGAAATAACACATTAATACAAAAAATGTTGTCCGATATAAATTCCAATAAATACTCAAAAATTCGTAAAAACATTTTAGACCAATCGTGAGTATTAGGACAACATTTAGAAACATAGTTTCAATGAAAGAAACCATTGACAAAAAATCATTAAAAGTGTTTGTCCAATATTATCGAAAATAAACTTGAGGAAATACTCCTAAAATATTAAAACCATTTTAAATCATTTAGGAGTATTTGGACAACCTTTAAAACCATTGTTTTGGTATAAAAACAAAATCATCAAAATCATGATAAAACCATTTATCAAACATATACTTGACGTGTAGGGATGATATTTGGAACACAAGATGATACACAATGTAGAATAAAAAATATTGTACCACGTTTAAAATACATGACACTATTACATAATTTAAAGTTTATATTTGGTATTTATATATATATGAATTTATTTGTTTGACCTTTTTTATATTTGTGTGTATATAACAATATAATTTTTTTGTTTATGAAATGTTTAATTTTCCCTACAATTATGTTATTAAATATAAACATTATTTTTTGTTTAATTCTTTTAATAATTATGATAAATGTTAAGCTTTCTAAACTTTAAAAAGATATTGGAACATGAAATGATTTTATTACTGGTTGTATTGAAAACACAATATAGTAAATATTCGACATTTAATAGTTAAAATATTTTCCAAATTTTTACTTTCTTATAGATAAACATCTTCTATAAATAGATACAATTCATATTCACAAATTTGTTATCAACCAAATATTGTGTATTTAAAGAGGTTTTTATATAGTTTGTAACAATTTATTCTTCTATTGTTTAATCATATGATTTATAATCAAATTAATTTATCTTTATATTTTAATTATTTAATGAAATTCTAGACTTTTCCAATCATAAAAATTAAGTGCATTTGGGAGCACTTATTCAAATGTCCATTTAGAAAATAAAATTTTTTAATAAGAAACTTCTCGAAAAGCCTTCAACTCTAACTTCTATATGATGTACTTTATTGAAGAGTGACTTGTCCAATAGTATATTTCGAATTAACCACCAAACATGTCTATTATTATGAAAATGACCTTTTAGATCCAAAAATCCATTTGAAAAAGTGTTTCCAAACAAGCATTATGTTTGTGAAGATATAGACCGTGCATCATGTAAGTCAGCGGCTACGATAATCTAGAGGGGTGAATAGATTATCTCCATCTTTTCGATTTAGCCTCTTTTTACAACCGAATGCTCAAACACAATAATAAAGGTGCGGAATGTAAACAACACACGTCGATTTAAAGAGGTTCAACCCACCTAGGGCCTAATCCTCTACCACCCCAAGATATCCGGGATGGATTTCAAAGAAAAAGAATTTTATTAATTACCAAAATTAATACAAATTCAACTTACAACACCTTGAAGAGCACCACACTCTTCTTCAACACCACCTTTGAGATTACCACAATCTCTTCAAGATTACCACAATCTCCAACGGCACCTTGTGAAGATTACCACAATCTTCAACCTTGAAGAATACCAAATTCTTCAACACCTCAATAAGAAGATCACCACAATCTTCTTGCACCTATCACCTAGATCATCCAAGTGTGTTCTTACCACGAGAACACTCACAAGGATATCTTGTGTTTGAATGATAACCAAAAATCAAGATTACAACTCAATAATGAATATTACAATTTGAGTGCAAAGTGTAATCAAGAATAGCCTGAGACCTCAAGGATGTGAAAGTGATAAGCTAGGCAAATTTACAACAAGAATAATAACAATGAAAGACCAAGTATTTGCTTGAAGTGTATCTTGTTGTGTTGTATCTCAATTGTTGTTTTGGTTGCTCCAAAACTTCCTCTATTTATAGGAGATGATTTATCAAGCATAGGCTCCTCTTGGGGATTGAAAATCTACAAAAAATACAATTAAAATCAAGAATATAGTCATTGTTAGAAATCAATCCCACAATTTAAGGAAATGTGTCTGTGTCAAACGGTCATATTTTTTTTTGTCAAATGCAGGCGGCCGGGCCGAGAAATAAGAGAATTGAAGAACACTTAGGAAATTACAACAGGCGGCCGGCCGACATAGGCTTCGACCGGTCGACCCATCTCAACCGGTCCACCTTAACAAAAAATCGAAGAAGATTTGTTCTGTTTTTCAAAACAAAACATGCAGTGCGGTCGACCGACCCTGGGCGGCCGACGCCTGGCATGACGGCCGACGCCTCGCCGCCAGGCGGCCGACTCGACTGCGATTTTACTTCCGTCTCATTTTCTTTTCAAAATCATCTTCGAGTGCGGGTTGCCCTATAGAGGGCGGCCTGGTCGACCACGAGACGTAAGTGTTGTCCAATTTTTGTCGAAAATAAAACACAAGAAATACTCCAAAATTTTGTAAAAACATTTTAAACTAATCGGGAGTATTTAGACAACATTTAGAAATCTTGTTTAGGAGTAAAAACCCATTGACATAAACTCATTAAAAGTGTTGTCCATTATTATAAAAAATAAACTTGAGGAAATACTCCGGAAAAATATTAAAACCATTTTAAATCATTTAGGAGTATTTGGACAACCTTTAAAAATATTGTTTTGGTGATAAAATAAAATCATCAAAATTAAGATAAAAACATGTATCAAACACATCACACGGTCTGAAAAATACTAAATAAAATACCTTGAATAAAATATAAAAAATAGAAAATCCAAATAATACAATGCAATTCCCTAACAATAAAATTTCAAAATATAAAAATTGACTTAATGACTGAATAAAAAAAAAAAGAAAATAAGATTTTTAGTCCTGTAAGTTGGACATGTTTTAGAATTAGTCCTCTAAATTGTCACATTCATTTTTTAGTCCTTTAACTTTCAAATTTCTAGATATTCATCCTTTAACTTAACAATTTTATTTTTGGTCCTATAACGTAACATATTTCAGAAATTTGGTCCTATAACTTAACATATTTTAGAAATTTGGTCATGTAACCTTTCTTTTAGGGAATTTAGTAATATAACTTAACAATAGTTAAATTTAATTAATTTATTAAAAGGTTATTTCTAAATTAATTTTATTTTTCAAATCGAATGATTTTAATTAACAATTAATTTTCTTTTAAAAATAAATAATTATTTTTTAATTTAATTAATTTTTAAAAAATATTTAAGCATTAATTTTTAAACCTTCTGAATTAAATGCATCTTGTACACTAGTCTACTGATTACATTTCTTGGAGATAATTATCCTCACCAAAGGTTAATTGCATAAATATGACAAATTATTCTTAAGTTACTAATTTGATGTAATTATTTTAATTTTCCTAGAATTCATTAATTATTTTAGAAATTTCTATTTATTTAAACTTTTTATTAATCAAATTAATTTAATTTTAATTGTTTTTATAATTTGATTAGTTTCCAAACATTGAAATTTAATTATTTTATATTTGGTCCTATAAAATAGTTAAATTTAACTATTGCTAAGTTACATGTTTAAATTTCTAAAATATATTAAGTTGTAGGACCAAATTTCTGAAATATGTTAAGTTTTAGGACCAAAAATAAAATTGTTAAGTTAAAGGACTGAATAACTAGAAATGTGAAAGTTAAAGGACTAAAAATGAATGTGACAATTTAAAGGACCAATTCTCCAAAAGGTCCAACTTAAAGGACTAAAAATCTTATTTTCCCTAAAAAAATACTTGACAAAATATGCAACAAAATAATAATATATGCAAAAATATATAATAAAATCAATAATGTTATCAAAATTATGTTTTGTTGTCTCATGTTTCCTTAACTACTCTACTTAGTTCTCTTATATATGTATGTTAATTATTCATTTGTTGTTACACCGTCAGCTTTTGCAACAATCTCTGTCTCAATTTACACATGCGAACAATTTTTGAAAATAAAATTGTATCTCAATTTACTACAACGATCTCGTGGAAAAAAATCGACGCCAATCTTCACACTTAATAAAGATTTAAAACATGACTAAAACGAAATGGGTGATGAAGGTATTGTGCCTTACGCGATTTTATGAAAAATGATTTTTCGATAATCGAATATACATTCATAGTCTTGAATATATTTTTCATGATCATGATATATGATATTTTTTTTTTTTGACTTTATCAATAAAAAATATTAAATAGTATTTCTTGTTTGTTGTCGATGCTATTTTAAAATTATTACAATGCAAGGAGATAAAATTCATTGAATAATATATGGACCCATCACAATACAAAATGGAAGCTTCGGATATACAACTCGTACATTGCGGGGTCTCATCGATTTTATGTAATATACTACATATTCATTAAATCCTTAACCAAACCAATAGGGCTACAATCGAACCGAACTTTTGAAAGTTTGAGTTTGACTCGTTTATTATCGAGTTGAACTCGAGCTTGAATTTATCGAATATATTGATGGCTCACGAACTTAACTCGAGCTTAATCTAGCCTAAATGGGCTTAGTAAATATCAATTATAAATTAAATTATTTTTTAATTTATTACAAAAATAAAATTATACATTTCTAAAATGCATAATATATCTACTAAAATCTTTGGTTTTATTCGGACAAATAAGTTTATTTTAATGATTTTATATTTATCATAATAAATGTATAAAAATTAAAAGTAAAACCGACGTTAAGTTTTAGTTTAATTTATACGAACTTACTAACGAGCTTACAAACCGAATATCTCTAAACTTGAGTTTGGTACATTTTTTTAACGAGCTTTTAAACAAACTCAAACGAGCTTTTATCTAGTCGAGTTTCAAATAAGTTCTGAACTTTTGGCTGTTTTGCGCTACTAACCGATGAAGTAAAACTTAATGAGTTAGTCTCTTATCGAGACGGTCTAATTGATTTAATACGTTAGACGGATCCAAATATCCGACCCGACCACCAATAGATACACAACCACCCACACGACAACAACCACATCCGCCGGCCATTGTTAATACATTTTAGGAGGGGTACTAATACTTTTTGGAAGGATTACTAATATTTTTAGAGGAAAACAAATATTTTTAGGGGCTACCAAAAGAACTATTTGAGGGGATTACCAATACTTTTCGGTGGTACTACCGATATTTTTGGGAGGATTATTAATACTTGTCGAGAAAAACTAATATTTTTTAGGGAGCTACTATATATTTTATGACAATCAAGCTACTTTTTTGGGGGAGAATCGATCTTTTATGGGAACTACTAATACTTTTTATGAGAAAAACTAGTACTTTTAAGGAAGAATACTAAAATATTTTTAATCGGAAAACATAATACTTTTCAATAAGACTATTAATATGTTTTAGTAGGAATACTAATACTGTTGACGAAAAAAATCAATATTTTTCATGAGGATTACTAAAAAACTTGTTCAAGGGATAACTAATACTTTTCAGTGGAACTAGTAATACTTTTAAGGGAAAAAGCTAATACTTTTAATGGTACTACGTTACTGCCTAATATTACAAAAATGTCACTGGTCCAGTGATACTATCCCACCATCCTCAAAATATTACAAAAATGCATCGCGTTCAAAATCAAATAAAATGTCATCACCTCTTCATAATTACAAAAATGCCACTGCCTATTGTATCCGGGTCGGTTTGTGATCCGTCTAACAAATTTCGATTAGGGATGGCAATGGGGCGGGTTTTCGCATCAAACCCGCCCCGTCGGGGGGGTCCTGGTCCGATAGAACCGCTCCCGGACTCCGCCATATTAATTTTTATTTTTTTTTGAATATGTATTTAGATATTTTTGCATTATTTACTTTTAGATTTGAATGTTGTACTGATATTAGTTTACTACTATAACATCTTGTAATATTGTATTTTGAATATTTATTTTGAGTATTAATTGAGTACTATTACAAGATCCTAATAGTAGTTTTTTTTAAAAAATCATAATAGTAACTAAATAGTTGAAAAACATAGTTATAATAAGTTGCGTAATTATATTTATTTATTTTACCTATTGACGTTGGATTCTTTTGAAAATTTGGTCACAAATACAAAAATAAATTATTGCATAAAAAAAAAAAATATATTAACGTGTCTGACCTGCCCGCCGGTTTTAGAGCGGGGCGGGGCAGGACCCTACATCGATAGAAGTTTTTGTCAAATTTGATCCTACCCACGAGATTAAGGTGGGGTCCCATTATCTGGGGCACGTGGTCAGCATGCGACACTACCTAAAAATCTTAACGACCATAGGCCACACAAATTAAAATAATGTCATAAAATTATTAAAGTGGGCTGGTAATTGGCTAATTGTTTCTCAAATTTCAAGAAAAACAAAAGCACAGAAAGTCAAACAAAACACTCTTTAGGTAGATGTTTCCGTCTTCATCTTCATCTTGAATCTATCTGTATTGCCCCTAATCAAAATTCTCACCACCACACCACACGACAACGTATGGCCTCTCTTCTCACCAACGGAATTTCGCCCTTTAACTCACAAGCTGTTTCCGAGCTCTCGAAAGGGTCTTTATTTCACCCCACTCCCAAATCCCCCGTTTACAGAAACCCTAATTCGAGAACTTCCTTGAAAATCAGGGCTGATGTCGGATATGAATCCAAGACCAGCGTCGACACCCCAGGTAAGAAATCCTCTAATTCATCATCTGATGACGATGACCCACTTCAGAAATTCTTGAAAAGAGACTATAAATGGGGGTTTACTCAAGAAATCGACTCATTTACCATTCCCAAGGGGTTATCTGAGGAAACTGTTAGGTTGATTTCTTCGAGGAAAAATGAACCAGATTGGATGCTGGAGTTCAGGTTAAAGTCTTATTTGAAATTTGTTAATATGAAGGAGCCCCAATGGTCTGACAATCGTTACCCACGAATTGATTTTCAAGATATGTGTTATTATTCGGAGCCCAAAAATAAGCCAACTTTAAATAGTCTTGATGAGGCTGACCCTGAGCTCATTAGGTATTTCGATAAACTTGGGGTGCCTTTGAATGAAAGAAATAGATTAGCTAATGTTGCTGTTGATGCCGTTCTAGATAGTGTCTCGATTGCTACTACTCATAGAAAGACTTTAGAAAAGGCCGGCGTTATATTTTGCTCTATTTCGGAGGCTATCAGGGAGTATCCTGATTTAATTAGGAAATATTTAGGGAGAGTTGTCCCTGCTGATGATAATTTCTATGCTGCTTTGAATTCAGCTGTGTTTAGTGATGGCTCGTTTGTGTATATACCGAAAAATACAAAGTGTCCTATGCAAATATCAACGTATTTTAGGATAAATGCCATGGAGACAGGACAGTTTGAGAGGACGTTGATAGTCGCAGATGAAGGGAGTTTTGTCGAGTACTTGGAGGGCTGTACTGCCCCTTCTTATGATACTAATCAGTTGCACGCTGCCGTTGTGGAGTTGTATTGCCACGCTGGCGCTGAAATTAAGTATTCTACTGTCCAAAATTGGTATGCTGGTGATGAGGATGGGAAAGGAGGTATTTATAATTTTGTTACAAAAAGGGGTCTCTGTGCTGGGCCAAAATCAAAGATTTCGTGGACACAAGTGGAGACGGGTTCAGCTATCACTTGGAAATACCCAAGTGTTGTTTTGGAGGGCGACGAATCGGTTGGAGAATTTTATTCTGTGGCGTTGACTAATAACTATCAGCAGGCTGACACAGGGACGAAGATGATACACAAGGGGAAGAATACTAGAAGTAGGATTATTTCTAAAGGAATTTCAGCTGGACATTCGAGAAATTGTTACAGAGGTCTTGTCCAAGTAATGTCCAGTGCGGATAATGCTAAGAATTCCTCGCAATGTGATTCGATGCTCATTGGCAACAATGCTGCTGCCAATACTTATCCATACATTCAGGTAATCTCTTTGAATATGCTGTACATGCTTTATTTATTAGTAGTAGTTTTCTTGTTATGTGTATGCATTATTCTTTTGTATTGTCAGCAAATTTCGCAAGCTGATTAATCCAAGTTGAAGGTTGGCATTTGTATGATGATAGAATATAGATCGTTGGACTCTCCTGGTCAAGTTTTACTTTGAATGATCTAAGATAGTTGTTTGCTCTTGGAAGCTGGATCTGTCCATATAAGAGTTAAATAAACTCTATTTTCCTAGAGACCTACTTATTGTCTTTGGCATTTCTCGAGATGAGCTGGTTGAAGAAACTACTCCATGATTTATTTATTTTTTCGTTCTTTTGGTAAAAAAACTTGACTAATATTAAGGAAATGTTTAATCACACATTGTGACTATCAGGTGATATTTACTCTATCTCTGCATCAACTATCTTTAGTAACTTTTTGATTCTAGTTTTATATATATATATATATATATACATGGATATGATAATGGATGGAAAGACCCCGGCTTACTACATTTGCTGAGGACTTTGGTCCTGGTGACAACTTTTGAGCTGAAGCTGGAAATTCTTTGTACTTTAATCGGCAGAAATTGTCATGTGTAGAGAGGAAATGGGGTTCAGGTGAATCGAGTTTCTTTGAGGGTGTTGGATGTTTGCTTTTTCCATTGTTGCGATGTCCAAAAGTTTTACCTGCTAGAATTATAGTATACTACTGTTCATATATTTATTTAAGGTGGCTAGTGTATAAATAGACAAATGACATATGCTCAAGTCCTCTTTATTTTTTTTTCTTTTTTTTTTCCTTTTCGTGATAAAGTTGTTGAATTCCGTCTGGTTATTAATTCTTCATTTTTTCTGTCAATAGACGAAAAACCCCACAGCCCGCGTTGAACATGAAGCCACGACCTCCAAAATCGGTGAAGATCAGTTGTTCTACTTCCAACAGAGAGGTATTGACTATGAGAAAGCTATGGCTGCTATGATCTCTGGGTTTTGCCGGGATGTCTTCAATGAACTCCCGGATGAGTTTGGTGCTGAGGTTAACCAGCTCATGAGTTTGAAGCTTGAAGGATCTGTTGGTTAGCCCGTCTCAGAGATAAAGCATCGATGTGCACTGCCTGCTGCTGAAAGCTGTAGATCTTCTAACTTTTTAGTTTTGATATGTATTTTGTAATTTTACACTGGCTTAAATATAGACCTCAAACATGTCTTTGTAAAGGTATAAGTCATAAATATTTATGTTTTGTAAGTTCCTCTTGGCAGTGGACTGTGAGCTATAAAATAAGTTCCTTGTTTGTGTTAATTCACAACAAAGGCAATTTCAGCTATTTTTCTTAGAGGAAGTCTTATGTGAGACCGTCTCATTGATCTAAGTTTATGAGACGGATCCTAAAACACACAAAAATATGGATTCTTTTCATGAGTATGAGTTTGGATCGAAATTCTATTTAAATATAGGAAAATCCGTCTCATGGATTATATTCATTAGACCGTCTCATACAAGTTTTGTGTTTTCCTTAATTAATTAGCTACTTATGTTTCGGTGGCTAATGCGATTGAACTTTAATTCTAAAGCGCCAGTTGGTGGTCCTCCAATTTTAAGTTCCAGGAAGATAAATATTGCGTAAAAATTATTTTTTTGTCTTCTAAGTAGACCTCTTTGGAGATTAGATCTTCAATTATTTCGATTTTGACCTATTATCCTTGACTTTTTTTCGGAGATTTAGTCGGTCACCCCTATAGCAGACTAATTTGACTAATTGACTGATGTGTCTTTTTTTTCTTTTGAATGTAAATTAATTTTTCTCTCATTTTTTGCTGACAAGCGGACATAAGTGGTGATTTTGGATAACACAATTTTTTAAGTCCTCTAAGTGCATTGACTTGTAGATTCTGTCCTCACATTTTTTAAAATTTTGAATTTAGTCATTTATATAAAAAAAAACAGATATTCACTCCAATTATAAATATAATTTCACTTTTAAAAATTTCAAAGTTCAATTTAGTTCAACTATAGATATGATATTTAGAAAAATCTATTTAATTAAATTGAAATAAAAATAAATAAATTTACAACTATAAATAAAAAGGAATATAAAAACTAATGAAATATTGTTAAAATTTATAGTTATGACCAAAAGTATAATTAAATTATATAATAAATATATATGTTACTTTTTAAAAATTCAGATTGTTTATAATACGATTGAAATTTCTAATATCTATAAGTTTAAACATTCAAATATTAAATAAAATATGATTTTGATATATATATATATATGATTTGGTTCAATGAGACCACCCTCCCTAGGTGAGGCAGTGTGGACTCATCTTACCCATTGATCTTAAGAAACGAAGGGATGTGGTTAATTCAATTTTTTAATTATTTCTTAATTTTCGTTGATTTTAAGGGTAAGGTTGTAATTTTATAATTCAAATTAGTGGTCAGTAGTTTTATGGGTGAGATTGAAACTAGGGATTTTGTGGCGTAATTTAAGGAAGAATTTTTTTCTTTCCAAATATTTTTATTTTACAAGTATAGTTAGGGTTAACTTCTCTTGCATAATTAGACATCAAATAATGCATATTTAGTTGTTTTGGCCTTTGTTTTAAAAAACAATACATAATTGAATATAACGTCTTTGCGTATTTAGTTATTCTACACTGCATTAATAGGTTCAATATAATGTATATTTAGTTATGAAAATGAGATGTTGCTTTTGGAAATTATAAAAATGGGATGTTACATAATGTATTGCATATTTAGTTATTCCACACTGCATAGATAGATTCTAGATAATGCATAGTTAGTTGATTTTGTTGCATAGTTTATGACGTATTGCATAGTTGGGTATACTGTACTACATATTAGTTTTTTTCTGTTGCATAGATAGTTTTCAAATAATGCATATTTAGTTGATTTTTGTTGCATATTTTCAAATATGTAATATCCTACAAATATATGCATCGTTTCATAAGTATCTATGCAACGTTTCATAAGTATTTATACATCATTTCATAAGTATCTATGCATCGTCTTATTCATGAAAATTACGTTTTTAAGAGTTGATGTTAATGGCGGTTTCGAGTTTTACGTCGATGTCTACACCATTGATGTTGTTGGGTAGAGTTTTTCTCACGATGATGATTCATCATGCATCATGATTCGAACATAAACACATCTTCTTCTTTGTTTTATTTTTCACGTTCGGGTTCTTCAAATTTGCGTTAATGGTGGAATTGTGAGAGAGAGAGAGAGAGAGAGAGAGAGAGAGAGAGACGTGATAGATAGAGAGGGAGGGAGAGAGACACGTGAGATGAGAGATGCATAAGAGAGAAAGAGATTTGATTCCATTTTTGTAACTACCTTGTTATGTTAATTTACCCTATTACCCTTATATTGATTAAATTAATATTTTAATATAATTTTTATCCATTAAATCACACCCGTTGATTAATAGTGGAGGATGGTTGAGATTAGTCCATTGTGTCTCACCTAGAGACACGGTCTTATTTGATCTTCCCCTATATATATATTTATTGTTTTAGTAAATAAATAAAAAAAGAGTAGAACATAATATCTTGGATTTAACTACACCCAATTTCACCGTCCTTCGACCCCACTATCGTTGCCAATTATATTTTTAGTCATAAAGTAATTTTATTTTATTTAAATCAAATATATTATTCTATGTATTATATTCACACTTGAACTAAATTTAACTTTGAACTTTTGAAAACTGAAATTTCATTTATTAGATATGTCATTTCGTGTCGTGTTTGGATTCGCGCGTGTCGTATCGAGATATAAAATTCATGTTATTCGTGTCGATTTTTCAACCCTAACCTAACTCATTAACTATTCGTGTCAAATTACTTAACCCTAACATAACCCGCTTTATTGTTTGTGTTTTCCGATCGACCTAAAATGACATGTACATATTAAAATCTATATAATCATCTATTTATATGAGTTATATGAATCGAGTGAGTAATTTTAATCTAAAAATTATGTTTACTTATGTTTGATGATTTCTTAAATTCAATCATTATATTAAAAATATATTTGTCAATAAAAAATATTACAAAGGAACATAATTACAATTCTATTTGTGTCAAACAGTTAATCGTGTCAACTCAAGTCAACCTTAACCCAACCGATTTATTATTGGTGTTATACGGGTTCGCCCGATTCTTACCATTACCCGTCAAGCCTCAACCCTAACCCACTTGTAACATGTTATGTTTGTGTTGTGTCATAAATTGCCACCCATAATATTTATAATTGGAGTGAATATCTGAATTTTTTTATTTGAAGGACTAAATTCAAAATTTTAAAAAATGTGAGGATTGAATCCCCAAGTTAATCCATTTAGAGGAATAAAAAAATAATTTTGTCTTTTCCAAAATCACCACGTATGTCTCATTGTTAGCAAAAAATGAGTGAAAAAATAATTTATTTAAAAAAAAATACACATCAGCCAACCGGTCAAAATTATCTACTATAGGGGGTGACCAGACTAAATCTCCAAAAAAAAGTAACTTAGGCCATCTCCAATGGCATCTTCATTTCTCATGCCAACTCCAATTTGGAGCAAAATGGGCCTCCAACCATGCGCCATGCCTTGCGCTAAAATAGGATTACGACGATCTTTGCACCAAAGTTAACGCTTTCCCCCTCTTTTTTTTTTTTTTTTTTAAATTAATGAATTGTATTACGTGTGTTAGGAATTTTATTGTTTAGATTTTGATGAATGCCATGTAAAAAACTTAGAATAAAAGTTGGCACCCCAATTCTTGTTGTAAAATGCATTGTAATGAATAGAGTGGCCAAAGTGAGTTAAGTCGCTCCCTAACATGCAAGAAGACAATCAAGACTTGAAGGAAGACTCATTGCGAAACAGTTTGAGTATGGCAAAGAAGAGTAGATGGGAACTCTCAAGAAGAAGCGGTGAGATGCGGTGAGTGGAGCATCGGTCAAGTCAACTCAAGAAAAGCCAAGTCTCAAGTTGAAGTGACAAAGAGTCATCCATGATTGGAAGGCGACTCTAAGTCACCCGAGGAAAGCAAGGAAATGCGATCAAGTCGAGATAATCGTAAAAGATCCGTTGCCGCAGAAATCAAGAGAATTACTTAAACAAGTAATATCTCCATACCACCTTTCTCGGAGTGCTCGGTCCCGAGGAGCGTGCAAAAGGAATGAACGATGGGAAGCACTACACCGTGTCGAACTCACGAAAGGTGAAAGAACAATTCATACGAGGAAATGGCAATTCCAAGAAGCGCAACAAGACAAGCCAACGATGCAAGTGACTTTCAAAAATAAGCCTATCTCTTCAACGGGCAAATTTTTGAAAGTTCACTATAAAAGGTTTGAGGAGTTTGTTTGAGAAAGAAGAGATACATAGATGACACATATGTGAGATATACAAGCATATTAGAAAAAGCTGAAATATTCTCAATCCTCAAGCCTACATTACGAAGAACATCAATCCAACACTCACTGTGAAGGAAAGATAACTTCAATCGAGTTGAAGAGGAAAATCTTTTGAAAACAAGGGGTCTACATTCCGGGGAAGGATTGTAGGAAGGTTCAAGGTTGAGCCAAGTCTTAAGCTTTTGGAGGGCTTCGTGATCAAATCCAAAGAGCTTGAGCAAGTGAGTATAGTAGCAAAGCGGTGCCCTGTGAAGAAGGCGAGTCGTCGAGAAGCCACCAGTGATCAAGGCGTCTCGGATGAGTCCCAAAGGATCAAGTCGGTTTGTGTGATCAAGACATGTATCGGGATTACCACTTTGTAAAGCGATCATTACTTAGTGGATTCCTCCGGGAAGTTGGAGAAGAGAGGAGTAGAAGAATTACCCCATCTTGAACCTCTATAAAAATTTCATTGTGTCATTTACATTTCAAAGACTTTAATTCTTGCAATTTTAATCGCTTATATCTGTTTGATAAATTTGCTATCCACTTGATAAATTATAAGTACTAAACCAAGCACTAAAACTCTTACTTAATCAAACTTAAGGGTGTTAAGTCTTCAATGAAAACAAAACCACAAATGTCGAGTTAATTTAGAGCTAACAATGAGTTACTCCATCAACAACTCGATTGAGTTTGTTGAGTGATTAACTCTCTTGAGTGACTAAGTTGATCCCATCAAGGACACAAATGGTATGTAGTATCAACTCTGTAGATTTAAAAGGACTAAATCGAAAATTTGGTAAGGTTTATTCAACCCCCTTCTAAACCTTACACTTACACCCCTTGGGACCTACAAGTGGTATTAGAGCGGTTGGTTCATTGAACCCTCCGCCGTTCTTGAACTAGATCTCCAAACTTTTCAAAGTCCGCTTTAGTACTTAAACTTTCAAAACTCTTCTTTATCATTAAAAGTTATTATCATGGAAGCAAATTTGACACGCATCCCTATGTTCACTATTGAAGAATTTGATGATTGGAAAATTCGTATGCGAGCTCATCTATCGGCATTACATGATGAGATGTGGATAGTGATAGAAGATGGGCCTCTGCAAATCTTAAAGGTGAACACAATTTTGTCGAAAAGAGTTGCGGTGAAGGAGAAGAAGTCGTTGCTCTAGACCGATCATGGTTGAAAAACCAAGAAGCGAGTGGACAAATGATGACGAGAAAAAGATATAACCTGGACAATGTAGCCAAGGACATTCTCTACAAAACCTTGACAAAGCCATGTTCAACAAAGTCAAATCATGCAAAACGGCTAAAGAAATGCAGGACAAGTGACATTGATTTGTGAAGGCTCGGAAACAAATCAAAGAAAACAAATTATCGATGGTTTGTCTGAAATTTGAGAACTTCAAAATTATCTCGGGAGAAAACCTGGATCAACTAGGCGCTCGGTTCACGAAATCACAAATGAGTATGTGCGCACTTGGAAAGGAATATACACGAAAGGAAATGTGTATGAAAATCCTAAAAAGTCTTCGGTGAATGGGAAATGAAGGTCATGGCACTTTGAGACATTCCATGGACCTATCAAAGACATCCAACCATGAGTTATTCTCGGACCTCAAAGCCTACGAGTTTGAGTGAGAAGAAAAGACCGGGAAGAGACAGTTGTACCCAAAACAATTTGCTCTAATTGTTAAAGATGGGAAGAGAGGCGAGGTCAAAGAGTCATTGACCCGGAAAAATAGCCCCGATGGTTAAAAGATTTAACAAGTTCTTTAATAAGAACTACAAGAGAGAAAGGGTGAATCTTCCGGAAGACACTCGGCTCCTCCAAATCAAGGATGATAGGCCAACCAAGAGAACATATCATCAAAAAGTTGAGTATCAAAGGGTGACAATCCAAGAATGGAAAGAGGCGATCAAAAGGTTGAGTATCTATGTTGGAACTGTAGACAACCAGGTCACTATGCCATTGATGTCCATATCCTGTAGTCAACAAGTACGAGGGATGAAGAAGAAAGGAAGATCTTGAGAGAAAGAAGACAAAAAAAAGAAAAAGGCAATGATGGGCTGCGAGAGGCTGCTTTGAAAAACTTGACCAAGTCAAGAGAGACAAGCGATTGAGCGCGAAGGTGACTACTCAAGTGACTCACGAAGAAGAAGCCTTGATGCCGCTTGATGGCGAAAGAACAAGATCAAGAAGATGAGGTACAATCTAACTCAACAAACTCGGACACTAGTGATAGTGATCGTGACACACACACTTCATCACCCACGATCTTTATGATTCATTAGGCAAAATGATGAAATATTTTGAACACATTAAATCCTCACACACACTATTGAATGAGGAAAACAGCCTACTCAAAAGTCAAAACTCAAAGTTTGACTAAGGAGCCGAGTACTCTAAGTCAAATAGGCGATGAGAATGAAAGTTTAAAAATTGAAAATGCTAAATTAGTAAGCGAAATTCTTTGCTATAGAAAAGAGGAGAATGACCTCAAGAATGTTATTGCCTCATTCACTAAGGAATCTAAATCATTGGATGATCTTATCATGAGTCAAAGAGAATGTGGAGACAAGACAGGGCTTAGGATTTAATTCCTCTGCTTATGTCAAACCTCAAAAGTAATTTTGGAAAAAGGATCTTCAAGTCATGAAGAGTCTGAAAAATCCAAAACTCGTAAATGTTGCACACACATTCACTCAAAAGCACAATAACAAGCAAACTGGCCTTGGTTACAAAGGAAAAGGAAAAATGGCCCAGTTGAGCGTCTTGAAAGGACAGTGAGAAGAGATTCAATCGAGTCCTTGAAAGAAACTCCTAACAAAAATACTCTGTAAAAAGGAAGCGAGCTACCAAAAATCCCGAAAAATCCATAAAAGAAATACATATGATGGGAATGGTAGAAAATATCCAAGCCAAGTGATTGGAATAATGTGAACTATCGGCATAAACTTATGGAATATAAGCCCAAATGGCAAGGCCAAGAACTCAACAAAGGCCATTCCAAAAGTATAAGAGCTTTCATCAAAGACACCTATGCACCTAAGCATCACACTCAAAGTCACCACAATTACCCAAGGAATGCAATTGCTAAAACACATATGCATGCATACGGACAAAAGAGACAATTTGTATGAACCTAGAATCCCCAAGCAATTTGCCAGGATTAATTATGATTATGGCACTAATAGATGGCAACCCCTTAGAGTCAAATCATTTGGCTATAGGTTGGTTGGATCATCTTACAATTCTAACCCCTCGGGACCCAAACAAGTATGGGTACCTAAACTTAATTTCCTTGATTGCGGGTTCAAGGAACAAGCTGAGTGCCAAGGAACCTGGTACATGGATAGTGGTATTCCGGACACATGACGAAAAACAAGAAAAATCTGTCAAAATTCAAAGGAAGTTAAAGGAGCAAAAGTCATATTTGGAGGAAATGAAACTCCTGGTGAAATAAGAGGCATTGGAACCATCAAGAGGAATGAATTAGAAATCACAGGGCGTTGCATATGTTGAAGGACTCAACTTTAACTGCTAAGCATCGATCCAACTCGTGACAAGGGTTACAACGTTGGATTCAACATGGGAATATGCCAAATCAAAGATATTGAATCAAATGAAGTTGTCTTTGCCAAGGATGTAGACAAAAAATATGTATGTGGTGGATTGGTCAACTGCAACACCCAATACAATCTCTAGCAAAAAGCACAAATTTGAATCAAGTTGGCTGTGGCACAAAAAGGTGAGTCACTGAATTTCAAAACAATTAACAAGGTGGCAAAAGTCATCTTGTAGAAGGACTTCCGGACTCGAAGTATACAAGAAGGAGAGTATATGTGATGCATGTCGAAGGAAGGAAAGCAAATCAAATCGTCATTCAAAGAAAAAGACATGCCCATCCTCAACAAGAATATTACATCGCTTCATATGGATCTATTTGGCCCATGGAACCAGCCAAACATAAGTGGAAAGAAATACACCTTGGTGGTAGTAGATGACTATTCAAGATATACATGGACAATATTCATGTGCAAGAAGAAAGAAACTCTACAAAAACTACCACACGGTGATGAAGAGGATTCAAAAACGAGAAGAGTCAAACCATTATCAAAATAAGATCGGATAGAGGAACTGAGTTTGTCAATGGAATAATAACTCGATATTGTATTGAGAATGGTATTGGTCATGAACTATCGGCACAAGGACTCCACAAAGCAGAAATGGAGTTGCGAAAGAAGGAATAGAACCCTCAAAAAGCGGAAGGACCATGTTAGGTGAAGCGGGGTTACAAAAAAGATTTTGGGTGAAGCAATCAACACACTTGCTACACCCAAAACAGGATGTATGATAAATAGACAAATGACAAAGACTCCCCTATGAGATCTGGGGTGGAAGAAAACCAAATGTTGCATATTTGAGAATATTTGGATGTAAATGCTTCATCCACAACAATGGCAAAGACAATCTAAAGGCTTTTGATGCTAAAGGCTGATGAAGGTATCTTCTTAGGATACTCAATTTGAAAGCAAAGCCTCTGAAATACTCAATAAAAGAACTATGGTTACTGAAGAATCCATTCATGTAGTATTCGATGAGCGAAATGTAAATGGAGAAGACATTGAAGAGTCGGTGATAAAATTCAATCATCCAACCATACGAAAGAGTCCCTATCTAAAGTCAAGCCGGAATTATCAATTGAGAAGAAGATGAGATAGTGAATCTCAAAAAGCAGTGGAAAATTTGCGGCTAAGTGACTACGAGAGTGACCCACAACACGGCTACGCAAGTCGATTTGAATCGACTAACTTACTCCAACTCGATGTAAGATGGCTAAGAGACCATCCACGAACTTGTCATTGGAGACATAAGAGAAGGCGTGAAAACAAGATCCGGACTCAATAAGAAGCTATGTTCACATGCTTCATCTCGCAAATAGAGCCCAAAGATGTGTCACAAGCATTGGGCGACACACATTGGATTCAAGCTATGCAAAGAAGAGTGAATCGGTTTGAGAGAAATAAAGTATGGGAATTAGTGCAAAGACCCGTACATCAAAATGTTATTGGAACCAAATGGGTGTTCAAAAATAAGATGAGCGAGGAAGGCTCGTGGTAAGAAACAAAGCAAGACTAGTAGCCAAAGGATATTGCCAAGAAGAAGGGATAGATTTTGATGAAACATTTGCCCTGTAGCAAGATTGGAAGCTATAAGGATGTTTCTTGCCTATCACGACTCACAAGAATTTCATTGTATATCGAGATGGATGTAAAAAGTGCATTCCTAAATGGTTTATTGGAAGAAGAAGTGTATGTTGAACAACCTCCGAGGATTTGAACAGAAAGACTCTTGGAGATAAGGTATACAAACTCAAGAAAGCTCGTGTATGGATTGAAGCGACACCCGAGCATGGTATGATACCTTGTCACAATTCCTAACTCAAAATGAATTCACAAAAGGAAAAGTAGATAGAACACTTTTCGTAATTCAAGACAAGAAGAGTATTCTACTTGTTCAAATATATGTTGATGACATCATCTTTGGATCCACAAATAAAGAGTCATGTGTGAAAAGTTTTCAAACCTCATGCAAAGTAAATTTGAAATGAGCATGATGGGAGAGCGACATTCTTCCTTGGACTCCAAGTGAAACAATGAAGGATGGAACCTTCATAAGTCAAACAAAATACACCGAGACTTAAATGAAGAAGTTTGGTATGGAGGAGAAGTCTTACGTAAAAATACCAATGAACACATCGATCAAAATGGACATGGATGCGGATGGCAAACCCAGATCAAACAAGATACAAAGCACTTATTGGATCACTACTCTATCTCACGAAGAAGCGGGCGGACATCACCTTTCTTTGTAGGTGTATGTGCAAGATTTCAATCTGCTCCAAAAGAGAACCATATGACAAAGCTAAGAGAATATTGAGATACTTGAAAGGAAGCGAAAAGTAGGCTATGGTATCCAAGGAAGGTGGATTCAAGCTAATTGGCTATTCAAATTCGATTATCTTTGGATCTTGAGTGGAGTGGACAGAAGACACTTGAGGCACATGTCAAATGCTAGAAGCAGACTAATTTCTGGTTTAGCAAGCAAAACTCAATAGCCACCTCTACAAATTGAGCGCGAGAATACATAGCGCGGCGTGTTGTGCCCAAGTCCTATGGATGAGGCAAAGAACAGAGAGACTATGAAATTGAGGAAAAAGAAATTCCAATCATGTGTGATAACACAAGTGCAATTGCAATTACTCAAAATCTGTGTTGCATTCAAGAACAAAGCATATTGATGTCGAGATATCGATTCATAAGAGATCATGTTGAAAAGAAAGATATCATCATGGAATATATTTCAACCGATAAACAACTAGTGACATCTTCACAAAACCATTATGTGAGTCAAGATTTGAAGAACTCAAGCACGAGTTGGGGTTAATTGGTGGTGACACTCGGACGAATCAAAGAAGAGAAATGGAAATGCAGAAAAGGGTGAAAAAGAAAAAAGCAATCACCATTAAATCATTGTATCGGAAAACAACTACACCAAGTCGGTGATAGGTGAGTCACTAAGAGAAGCTGTGAAAGTAGAGTTAAAACAACTAAGGGATAAGCTGAATAATTTATGAGCAAAGTGACAAAAACGCTGTCGTTTTGACTAAGCGGGAATGTTTTAAGAAATACGTCGGCTAATGATGATGTGTCTGGACATAAAGATGCACACCAAGCTTATGATTGGATATAAATCTTTGCCGCATTAAATACGAGACATGAAATGCTCAATAGGCGTCACGAAATCAAGCCGTTGATTTCGATCACAATTCAAAAACCACCATACGTCCTTTCATAAATCATATTTAAACCATTTTTAAATCCGTTTCTCTCTCACACTTCTAAAAACTCATTCATCTCTTTCTCTCAAAAGCAAAGGCAAAATACTCTCGAAACCTATCAATCTTCAAATCATTTTAAGTTTTCCTTGAAATAATCTGAGAAATGGCACCAACTTATGACTTTACCAAGTTAGGAAAGCAAATCCACACGCTCTACGGTGGATTTTGACGGAATGATGAAACAGGGGTCCGACGACACCCTAGTGAAGAAAATCGCTGAAGTTGGAAACGTCCCAGGGCTAAAACCGTTTCTAACGTTAGAATATCCGATGACCTATGTGGAGGAGGTCGCACAATTCTACACGAATCTTTGAGATTCACGATGAAGGAATCAAGTCATCTGTTCACGGAAAGCGGTGACTATCACCGCCATGGATTTGGTTGAACATTGCTCACTACCGGCGAAGGAGCATCGCGAGATTAAAGAAGGCGATGTAAACTTGGTGTGCCTGGAAAAGAAATAGCCAAGTCCGACTTTCTTTGATAAAATAATATACACAAACAAGAAGCTGGCGAAGGAGGATTATCACAAGTTGTTGGACATAGTTGCCAAATGTATCGACATCAAATTTGGCGGCTTTGACCAACTTTCAAAAACAAAGGCGATTGTAATGGCTTGCAATCATCGAAGAAAGGAAGATAAAGCTGAGTTTGTCTCGGAGACTCTGCCCGAGCGTGGGAACAAGTCCTTCAAAGAAGATGGCTCATTTGGAGGATCCCTGGGATATGGCCTAGTGATTAGCCGGCTATTGGAGGTGAAAGGAGTCCTCTTAGACATGGGAAGGCATTCCATGTTAACAAGAGAATGTTCGAGCAAACCTCTCTCGCGCACGAGAGAGAGCTTACGCCAAGAGAGGCGACACGGTGAGGGGAATCAGTGACCACTGAAGATACAAGCTGTTTCCTCTCCACCCAAGAAGAGGCGCCCAGGCTACTAAGAAAAGCTTGCCCTGCGACAAAGAAAACAAACATGCTCTGCCCCTGCGGTAGAGTCACACCGCCCCAGCCGTGTCCCTGCCCTGCGGCGGTCGAGAAAGGACTCACAAATACCTTCTCCGATCGTCAAAAAGAGGAGAACCGAGAAGCCACGACGGCCCGCTCCTAGAAAAAGACACCGGCCGGCCCCAGGACCGCTCAAGACTCGAGGACACCGTCTCAACCAGAAATCCCTCTGGTACAAACAAGGAGACGAAGAAGAATCATCAAGCGATCCGGCGGAGAAACCAACAGTCGATTACTCGCTAGAGAAGATCTGGAGACTCTTGGAGAAGTAGAGTCTCCGGATGTAGTTGATGAAACTTGACCAAGTCTGCTGAAGCGATCAGAGAGCAACCCGAAGACACATTTGTAATTCACACAATTTGAAGCACAAGAAGAACACTGCTAGAGCGGATAGTGATGTAATGATCCTATCTCCACCTTACCCGGACATCCAAAATCGTCTGCGTGAGTGGAGGAAATGGAAGTTGAGTAAGTCGAGGAACAGTTCAACGGCTGAGTTTATAGAAGAAGAAGAGGAATCTGCTAAATTTCCTTGGACTAAAAAGCGTGCCCCACACTTGATGAAGACAAGCTGCTTAGATATCTGCAGATTTACAAGGAAAAGGAGAAAGAAAAGCAAGGCGGGGAAGGCGAGGCACGTGAGAAGGCAAGCATCGCCTTTCTCTCCCACACCACAGAACACACACATCCTCTCCTTGATGTCTTCTCGGACGGTGATGAGGATCGAGGAGAATCTGCTTGCCCGCGAAAGAGTTGCAAATGCAGCAAGCATTACA
Source organism: Rehmannia glutinosa (assembly GCA_016081115.2). Lineage (NCBI taxonomy): Eukaryota > Viridiplantae > Streptophyta > Magnoliopsida > Lamiales > Orobanchaceae > Rehmannia > Rehmannia glutinosa. Next base: position 289,563 of record JABTTQ020002400.1, on the reverse strand, counting down.
GAATCAAGAATCCTTCACGAGCAAAGATTGATGGAGGGACCAGGAGAGTCCTCGAACCACACCGAAATTGATCCAATGGGAGTGGTTGACAAATCGCCAATGTTGTTCTTCTTGCCACTTCCCAGACTCACTCGGAAGAAAGCGATAAGGAATCTGGCGATGAAACGGGACAATGGGGACCCCGGTTGAGCCAACCCCTATTGAAGGTGTGTTACCACCTGTCCCAACTACGAACAATCAATCGAAACAGTAGGGAGCTTGGAGACGAGTGACCCCATTCAAGTCACTCACCACTGGTGCGCCCGGTGAGGAAAACTCCTCCACTGCGGCGGCAAGGTCGGAGGATCTGCAGATGACTCCACAACGAATCAAGGAGGCGAAGTAGAGAAAATACAAACACAAGAAGAACAACAAGTTGCCATCAACGAAGCTCGGGCGATTGAGATCGCTGTCTCACCGAGGTGCCAACTACTCGGAGAAGGCTAATGACGGCTGGCGATGCGATCGAGGCACGAGATGGAACGCCCTGGGAGTTAACACTGCAGGCGATGAAAGTGCAATCCATGGGGTTGAGACTCCAATGGATGCCACCGAGAAGACCCTAAGACAGGTGACACTCGCCGAAAAGAGGACCAATGCCTCGGCTGCGGTAGAGACTGGAGGTAATGAAGGCCCACGGGAGGTTGAGACTTCCCGGGGTAAAGAAGGCTGAAGTAGAGAACATCCTCCTGCTATAATCGACTCATCCGAGAAGGAGATAAGCGCACTTCATGATTCCCAGGATAATCTCGATGTATCCTTTCGGGATCGAGAAAGGCGAAGAAGAAGCGAGTCATCCCGTGCCAAATCCAAAAGACTCACCATGGATGTTCCAAGCACGAGTAAGTCGATCCCAAGACTACTCGTCAAACCTTTAACTTTGATGATGAGCCACCAATGGAAATCTCATCATCGTCCGATGACACTACTCGATAAGGCGAGGACCGATCTACGATTGGAAAAATCACCGAGACCAACGGTACATTAAGATACTGAAGGCTCGTTGAGACCAACGAAGTTTTGAGACAACGAGCTCAACAAAGCGGACTACTTCACAACAAAACCCGGTGAACCAAGATCCACCGGCAGGCTCCTCAAGGCTGCAGCAGGATCGATTCCCAAAAAAAGAACTTCACGCGCACCGCTCATCATCGAATAGATCGGTTGGCGGCGATGAATCTTTTGTAGAATCTTTCCGTTTTCACCGGAGATACGAGAACTCCACGAAGAGTCGAGAAAGCGAACAAGCACGCTATAACAAACCAGCTCTTGTTCTTCCATCGACACCATTGTTCGGTGATTATGATTTTGATGTTGCATGGCCATCGGCTTCAACAGAAGAATCGGTTGACGAAAGTGTTCAAGGCACTATTTGCTGAGGTTGAGCGGATGGAGAGGCATCGAGCCTCTTTGGATATCTTGTTGGACAACGAGATGCCACCCTTAGTAGACTTGAGAGGCATAACGATCCGAATCGGGGAATGGTGGCAACAACGACAAACAATGCGTGTGGAACAAGTGAGATACTTCGGGACATTGTTCAACAAGTCGCTAGTGTGGAGAGTGAAAATCTTGATGCAAAAAAGGCGAGAGAACATATTGAGCACATGCATGAAGCTCATCTGCTGAGATAAAAGCTTTGCGTGAGCGAAATACAAATGATCTCACAGCGTTTGGAAGAACACATGACTAGAAAATTCAGCCTTCTCATGGCCGAGATGAAGCGATTTCCAGCAGAGTCCAACGCTACTCGATCCGAATTCCGTCTTTGCTTACAACGCAGACTTGAAGCGAGAACTCAACTATCCGCGAGGCTCGACTTCATGCTTGCCAGCATGTTCCACTGGGTTCCTCTATCCTTTGATGATGCCAAAAGGGGAAGAGGAATACCTTAAAGCGGAAAATCTGGAAGGCCGAAAAGAAAGGAGCGGTGAGAAGGAAAATCACCGAGGAAATTTTGAAACAAAAGAAAGGAAAATCTCTTTGAGGGGAATGATCAAAAGATATGACCTTGATGATTGCACAAACCCCTCAACGGGGTCTCACACATCACGGTGACATTATAAGCGACAAACTCCCCGTGACTCTGCCACTCCAACACTCTTTGTATCTATGGTGAGAAGAGAAAAACAATTGAAGCGGGGATGAAGGAAGTGGAAGGAAGAATGGATGCGAGTTATGAACATCTTGAAAGAACACGGAGGCATTCCAAAGAGACAGAGACACTTATGCCATTTCGGATGTCGGAGACGAGCCACGATCGATTGACGAATTCAAAACGCTCGAATCGAAGGATACTTTGCAAATATGTCTATGGCTCAAGCTTGGGACTTATCTTGGGAAAAGGGTCTCACATTATGTGAAGAAGGCGACAGCGGACGGACTCACCGGCGATCGCTCTGCTTGTCACTCTGGGTCACTCAATTTGGAAAGAAGACCCCGACAATATACGCCCGAGGTAGAGGAAGAAGCTTGGGACCTGGGCCTCGCCCAAGAAATATTGAATCGTAGATCCGGGGAAAGAAAGGAGGGATCTCTTGGTGGGCTTGACTTGACCAAGTGGCAAATTTGAAAGTGGCTAAAACTAACTTATTTGAGTATGCAAAAAGAATAGAAGAAAAAACAAGAGACAAACTCGGCTATGGCGGGAGAGACGGGAAAGAATAAGAAAAGATGAAGGCGCCAGGAAGGCATATGAAAAGAAAAAGAAAGCGGTGACGACGAGAAGAAGAAAGAAGAGAAGAAGATCTTTGAACAAGATGAAAGAAGGAGACAACGAAGGAGATGAAGTGTTCTTTGTCAACCCTTCGTGTATTTTATTATGTAAATACATACAATGTAAGTCTTACGTAATAAAGCTATAAATTCTTTATTTTCTTTTGTGAAGACAATTATATACTCGATACACCTTGTAAACAACTGATTGTGTTAAGTACAAGAATGATATGATCAATAAAAAGATTGATTCTCGCATACATTCTATGTCAATACACTATCTCAGTATGTATCTTTGTTATTTGCATTTTTGTATGGTTTAAGTTTTGGCATCATCAAAAGGGGGAAATTGTTAGGAATTTTATTGTTTAGATTTTGATGAATGCCATGTAAAACTTAGAATAGAAAGTTGGCACCCCAATTCTTGTTGTAAAATGCATTGTAATGAATAGAGTAAAGTGAGTTAAGTCGGCACTACGCCCTAACATGCAAGACAACAATCAAGACTTGAAGGAAGACTCATTGCGAAACAAATGAGTATGGCAAAGAAGAGTAGATGGGAACTCTATCGCTAGAAGCGATGAGATCGGTGAGTGGAGCATCGGTCAAGTCAACTCAAGAAAAGCCAGTCTCAAGTTGAAGTGATGTGTCATCCAATGATTGGAAGTCGACTCTAAGTCACCGAGGAAAGCAAGGAAATGCGGTCAAGTCGAGATAATCAGTAAAGATCCGTTGCACGAGAAATCAAGAGAATTACTTAAACAAGTAATATCTCCATACCACCTTTCTCGGAGTGCTCGATCCCGAAGCGTGCAAAAGGAATGAACGAATGGGAAGCACTACACCGTGTCGTCGAACTCCTCGAAAGGTGAAAGAACAATTCATACGAGGAAATGGCAATTCCAAGAAGCGCAACAAAGACAAGCCAACGACGCAAGTGACTTTCAAAAAATAAGCCTATCTCTTCAACGGGCAAATTTTTGAAAGTTCACTATAAAAGGCTTTGAGGAGTTTGTTTGAGAAAGAAGAGATACATAGATGACACATATGTGAGATATACAAGCATATTAGAAAAAGCTGAAATATTCTCAATCCTCAAGCCTACATTACGAAGAACATCAATCCAACACTCACTGTGAAGGAAAGATAACTTCAATCGGTTGAAGAGGAAAATACAAAACAAAGGGGTCTACATTCCGGGAAGGATTGTAGGAAGGTTCAAGGTTGAGCCAAGTCTTAAGCTTTTGGAGGGCTTCGTGATCAAATCCAAAGAGCTTGAGCAAGTGAGTAGAGTAGCAAAGCGCAAACGCCTGTGAAGAAGAAAGCTCCGAGTCGTCGAGAAGCCGGTGAGTGATCAAGGCGTCTCGATCGAGTCCCAAAGGATCAAGTCACCGTGTGATCAAGACTTGTATCGGACTTACCACTTTGTAAACCGATCATTACTTAGTGGATTCCTCCGAGGAGTTGGAGAAGAGAGGAGTAGAAGAATTACCCCATCTTGAATCTCTATAAAAATTTCATTGTGTCATTTACATTTCAAAGACTTTAATTCTTGCAATTTTAATCGCTTATATCTGTGATAAATTTGCTATCCACTTGATAAATTATAAGTACTAAACCAAGCACTAAAACTCTTACTTAATCAAACTTAAGGGTGTTAAGTCTTCGCAATAAAACAAAACCACATCGAGTTAATTTAGAGGTAACAATTTGAGTTACTCCATCAACGCGCTCGATTGAATTTGTTGAGTGATTAACTCTCTTGAGTGACTAAGTTATTTGTCCATCAAGGACACAATGTAGTATCAACTCTGTAGATTTAAAAGGACTAAATCGAAAATTTGGTAAGGTTTATTCAACCCCCCCTTCTAAACCTTACACTTACACCCCTTGGGACCTACACTTTGTATTAAATAATGAAATAAAATTTGATTTATTATTATGATTCCATAGTTAATTTACGTAATTAATTTTTATAAATTTCTTTATTTAATTTATTTTATTTTAATATAAATTATGAAGTAGTAAAATTAATATTTGTAGTAAGTTATAAAATTAACTAAATATATTTTATAATACTATGTTAATAAATTTTATTTTTAATTAACTATATATATTTGTAGCGCCATTTCTAGCTTGTTGAATATTAATGCGTAAATAAGAAATTAAAATAGAAATACTCAAAAATATTTAAAAATATGGAATAATAAAAATCTTACTTCTTTTGAAAACTTTGCAAATGAATTAAATGTCTATAATCAAATAATTACTTGTCCAAAAACATTCATTCTCGAAAATAAAATGACGTTCGACATTTAATTAACAAAAAAGTCAAATAAAAAAAGAATCTTGAAAGACATGAAATCATGGGAAACATGGGTTTCAGAAGTCATCTGCGTTGTGCCATCTCTTTCCTCATCCGGGTTCTCATCTCAAAACATTCAACATTCGTGGAATGAGCTAAAGGAGCTCAACAAGTAATCTCATGCATGAATGCATGCCTAATGCAATATCTTACATCTATAACTTTGTAAAACCTTACGTTTCCTTTACCTAAAACCTTTCACATTCATACTTAAAACATTGTCTTTCTTTTTATAAAACATTCTTAGACGCGAGCTCACTTGGTAACACATTGTTCTAATCGAGTCGCGATGGGCCTTTGTTATTTGGAACCCGGTTAAAATTTTGCCCGAAGGCCCATTTCCATTCGTTTTGCCCGGGCCCTTTTCCTTGAACATTAACATTAGCATAAGCGGCACATGGTCGGAACACCGGTCCCCGTGCCCATTTTCCACTCACTCCAAAGATCATAGAACAATGTGCACCCATTTATTTTGAAAAACATTGTACTTTATGATTTGACTTTACTTAATCTTTGTATGCTCGTAAAATGCTATGAACATATCTTAAGATGATGCATAAACCTAAGTGATGCAACTTCAATGGAATACAAACATAAACTTAAAGAGCATAACCATAATAATTAAATCACATTAACTAGCAAACGTATTAGAAGTAAACATCACTTGAAACATGTAAAGGATGATAAACCTACATTAAAGGTACTCAACATTAATTGGGAAAAAATCTTATATTCGTTAGTTAGAGAAAAACCCTACGTTCAACTAGTTAAGGGATAAGCCTATATTCAATTTGTCAAGGAAAACCCCATATTTAATTAGTGAGGGAAAACCCAATATTTAATTTATCAAGGGAAAACCTACATTCAATTAGTTAGGAGAAAACCATATTCAATTAATCAAGGAAAACCCTACATTCAATTAGTTAGGAGAAAACCCTATATTCAATTAATCAAGAAAAAACCCTACATTCAATTAGTTAGAGGAAAATCCTATATTCAATTAATCGAGAAAAACCCTACATTCAATTAGTTAAGAGAAAGCATAAAAAAAATGAACCATAGTCTATTCAAGGATAGAAAAGTGCCCAACGCATATGCTGAGACTACTAATTCACAACTAATTATAGCATAAAAGGTATTAGCTCATGTAAAGCCAAAAGGTGTATGGATCATGCAATTTTACATTTAATAATTACTTACAAGCATAACGTGATTAATGATGAACATACATGTAAATCAAAACCAATTGACAGATACACAATTTTTCCTTTTTAATCCTCACAGCAGTTAACATGCATCACAAGGACCAATGAAGATAGAGTAAGGATTCTCATATAAATATGCATGCATTAGAACACAACTCTGCAGACACCTATTTCATACGATTTGAGTTTCTTAACAATTATTTGTTAAACAATAGATCATGTATACTGCCTGTCAACATTCACGTAGGGAAATTATATAATTAACTCACACAGTTATATCAATCTATGAAATTTAAGCAACAAGTCTGTTCAATCCAACACAGAAATCAATAATCATAACTTAAACCCTAATTCTATATGAGACTAGAAAAATTACTTGCCGATCAACTTAGGGTTAGTAAAATTCTTTTTATGTCTCTTTTGAATCAATTGCGTTGGGGAAGTCACCTCTAATTTTATTCTCTTTTCTCCTTTCTTCTCTCTGGCCGATTTCTGCTCCCTCCTAGGTGTCTTCTAGTGTGTTCTCAATGTGTGTTTTACCTGTCTTATATACGTGTTTTAACCTACTCCTAATTGGACTAGGTTTAGGGAACATGAGCCTATAATCAACTCACTTACAATATGGACCATATTTAATACTCTAAATTAAGTAAAAGTCCAATTATTTATTATACGGCCCGGATTAACTAAATTGTCGATCGATTAAAAACAATACTCGTTTATTATCGTGATTTAACAAATAACTATCGATAAAATAATTAATGAATTCCTAATTTCCCATTATTATTCCACAAATTAAACTAATAACATGATAAATAAAATTCTTATTAAGGCATAAAAATTCGGTCATTACATTCTCTCCACTTTATAAAAAGTTTCGTCCTCGAAACTTGTCAAATAATTAAAAACAAATATGCTTTAGGGTGTAAAAACAACTTTCGATTTTTTCACCCTGGACATAAAATCAGAAATCAATAAGTAATCACGAGAAAAAGAATAGTGAACAAATTAATATGAAACTGCATAGCGTAAAACATAAATTACTTGCATTTTAAGCATTCAATCACGCAAATACTTGACACTACACATGTAGATAAAATAAGAACTTTGCTCACCAACCAACATTTGTGATATTTCCTTCCGAACAATGCATCTTGACAAGTAGATAATATATCACCGGACACAAAAATGGTGGATACAACAAAAGGCTGTAAATTTGTCGAGTTAAAGATGATGGATACAAAGAAACTCATCACTAAGCATAGAGGATAATAATGAATATTAATTGGGGATTAATGGTGAATTTCAAAGCCACAATATTTTTAGGTCATTGACTCATGAAGAATACAAAATCCAATTCAAAGACTATAAAGATGAGAAGTCGATGATGGGATAAATGGGCCCTGGACAAGTTTGGAGTTCACAAAAAGGAAATTAAAAATGCAGAGATTAAAATCGGATTAAGGAAATGAATTCGATAATGAATAACCCAATATTATTGGCGCCCAAATGAGAGAGTGCGATCTTTGTGAGCCCCTAAGGAAAAACTAGGATAGGGTCTATTGGTAGCTTTAAAATATTGACGCATTTCAACTTGAGCCTCTGTTAAATAGAGGAAGAAAAAAAAAAAAAAAGAAAACAAAGATAGATAGAGATAACAAAAATATCGGATAAGGAGTTGAATCAAGAAAAGAGAAAAACATAAGCTCAATCAAGAATCCCAATGGAAAAGGTAAAAATAACTACAGAGAAAAGAAAGTTGAAAAAAACAATTGAAAGGACAAATAAGAAATGAGGGAAACTAAGAACGTAAGAGAATTGGAAGCAGAGATATTCTTCACACAATAGTTGAGAAATTATTTGTCGGTAGGGATATAATCCATATGGACCTGAGCAATTTTTTTCGAGGATTCAATAGTTTTTAAAGGGAAGCAAAAAGACAACAATAATTAGCAAGTCCAAGATGTCAAAACGGATGAGAACATAGGTAAAAGACTAAATGAAAAATGATGAAAATATAGCAAGCCCAAAAATATGGACAGATTAATGATGAGGCCCAATATCAATACAAGGAAAACTCATTTAGAGTTAGTGATCCATTCAATTTGGACAAATTACTCAATTGCGGAGAGAAAAGAAGATGGAAGTTAGAGTCAAAAAGAATGTAAAGTAGAGAGAAAAAATCAAGAAGAGAAAAAGGGAATTGAGAGGCAACCTTGATCACACACGGTTGGCTTCTCTTGCGACTCTTCTTCACATGGTAGTGCCTTGCTATTTCACTCACTTCTCAAGTTCTTGGATTTGATCACGAAGCCCTCCAACAAACTTGATAATGGTTCGACCTGGAACCTTTCTACAATCCTAGCTTGGAAAGTAGATCCCTTTGTTTTCTTCAAAAGTTTCCTCTTCAACAAATTTGAAGTTGTCTTTCCTTCACAACTTGTGTTGGATCGATTTTCTTCGAGTTTCGAGGCTTGAGGAATTGCTTGAATGTCATTGAGAATAATGCATGTTAAATGCTTGAATATTGCTTGCTTGTTTGAGGTTGAGTCACCTCTTCTCAATAACTTCCTCAGCCTTTTATAGTGCACATTTGAAATTTTGCCCGTTGAAGAGATAGGCTAATTTCAAATGTCACTTGTGTTTGTTGGCTTGTCTTGTCTTGATCTGCATCCTTGATGTTGACTTTTCCTTCATCATTGTATGTGCACGACACAAGGTGCAATATTTCCCATTGGTTCATTTCTTTTTGCACAATTCTAGGACTAACACTTTAGACTGATGACTTTGACATATTACTATATTGAGTAATATTCTTGACTTTAATCAACGGATCTAAGTCGATTGTCTTGACTAGACTTTGTCTATACCCCAGTGACTTGAGTCGGCTCAATCATTGTATAACTCAACCTGTCACTTCAACTTGAGACTTGGCTTCTTGGGTTGACTTAACTGACACTTCTTACAGCTGTTCCCCAACTGACTCTTCTTCAGTCGAGTCCTTGACTTCTTTCATGGCATTACTCAGCTGACACACAACAGAGTCTTCACATAGTCCGCAGTTGACTTCTTGTAATCCTTGGCATAGCTGACTTGACTCGGCTTTTCCAAATTTATCTATTACAATACAAATTACAAGAAAAATGGGGTGCCAACTTCCTAGTTTAAGTTTTACATGGTATCATCAAAATCTACTCAATAAATTTCCTAACAATATCTATTATGATGTTTCATATTCGTAACTACATGAGACACGTTTTAAACCAAATGTTTTAAGCGAATTACGTGAACTTTGATTTCTCTATATTCCAATAGTATATATATATATACAGTTTAATATTATTATTAAGTACAAAACTTAATTGAATATTAAGTCAAAGTCTTTTTCTTTCTTTTCCCTTTTTTTATAACTGAAATTGACCAACCATTTAAAAAAAAAACAGAAATTATCAAAAGATAAACAAACGGTTCCGTTAAAACCGGAACGGAACCGTGGAGGAATCGGGTTCCAAACCGAATCGAACCGCTTTCCGATTTTAGAACCATAACCATGAGGCAACAATTTTGGTTCCTCCAAAATGAGGAACTAGAATCGACGCTTCCAGAACCGTGGCCACCTCTAGTTCTACTTAGAGAACTAAAAAAAATAATTTTGTCTAAATAATGCTGTGGCAGCTAAGTTGTGTTTATTGAGATCTGGTCAAGATTGTATGTATTGAGCCTATTGGCTCAAACATGAATTTGGTTAGTATATTGAGTATGACATGGACGGATCCAGAAATATTTTAGAAGGGGGCACAAAATAAAATATATATAAGGGATACTTACAAAAAAAAACCTGATGTTCGGGCTAATTCAAAAACATCCAAAGGTTTTTGAAAATTGTAAAAAACATTGAGATTTGCTTTTGTCTTACATTTTCATCCTTCGTAAGCTAAAAATATTTTAAAAAGTCCCTTAATATTTATAGATATATTACAGCTTAACCTCTTAAATTTAAGACATAATCAAACTTGAGTTTTTTTATATAATTTTGAAACATCTATTTCTTTTTAATTAGTCCATACCATAGGGTTCTTCTGTAATTATCCCCAGATATAATTATAAGTACATCAACAAAATATGTTGTAGCAAATAGCAATCTAGCAATTACAAGGAGACATCATGAAATGGGCATGTAGATTAGTTTTATTCCTAATTAATATAATATATATATGGAGGAGATCCTATGAGACCATAGCTATAGGTAAGAACATAAGACTCAATCCACACCATCCAACAAAATAAAATAAAAGGCTAGGATTTAATGGGAATTTATAGTAATTAAAACTAGGTTTGGTAATACCCAAAACAAATGAAAAGAAAATGGTGGGGACCAAATAGGGGTACAATTGGAACATTAAATTCAACCAAATAACTGTTTCCCTGAAATTAAGGAATGAAATCTTACCATAATCACCATCTTCTTCTTCACGATCAAACCAGCGTCAAACATACAATATCCAATACACTATGACAATTTATGAGTGGTTTACATAATTCTACACATAAACATACAATATCTGGAACCTATTTACACATTATTTGTGTTTTACCTATACATCGTTTTTAAGTGACAATATCAGGATCAATATATCACAAGTGTTTAAAAATACATATTCTTATACGTAATTGTACAAATTTCTATAACTACTTATACAATTTTATTGACTACGTATACAAAACACATTTGATATACATTATATCGATTTACACATAATCTTATGCCTAAATATACAAAATTGCATAACTACATAACCAAAAAATGTGCCCTATTTAACTATACATAATTTTGTGCGTAAGTACACAAAATGTAGTAACTACGAATACAATATTAACATTATATGCTACAACATTCGGACCAAGTGTATGTGAAACATGCAAAGTTATATTGATTAAAAAGAAAATAACCCATGTCCGATCCATTCATATCCATAATGCAACAAAACATCCGAGTCATATACAAATGGCTCCCAAAGTATAAATGACTCCCAAAGACAAAAACACCAAACATTGTAAATTAACTATACAAAAACATGAGCATAAATCTACATTTTACATTGTCTATTAAATACGTAACTACAATACTATCTTCCCGTCCAAAACTTTATGGTTTCTTCCATACACCTGTCTTTTTAGCTCATTGTTATGGTGGAGGATTATTGCAATTGAATACTTCGTGCGCAAGTTAGGGGAGTTGAGACACATTATTTCTCTCCAAACCACGCTCATCCCTTGGTGCCACCGCCCATGTAGCTCTCCATATGCCTCATGACATATATACCACAATCAACTTTATTTGTGGTATCTCTCCAAGGCATGCATAGTCTAGACGGGGTGCATTTACGGACAACACTCGTCATTTGCGGACAACCTTTAGTCTCCAAGTAGTCCGAAAACATTCGAACCTCGAATATACCATGGAAAACAACTTCAAACTTCATAGACTATATATTACGATTAACCATATCATACTAACTAACTATACATAATTTCATACTTAAGTACACACTATTATATACCTATTTAAACACCCAAAAAAATATAAACATACACTAATCATTTCAAATATTTAAGCTTATGTGTACAAATTTAATACCTAACGACACATTTTAGCACCGATAAATACACAACATGCATATCGATTGAACAAAAAAATAGCTCACCAACTTGTCCTAAAATCTCCATATTTGTCCCTTTTTCCACCGAAACAGACGAGTTGTCAATGATATGACATTAAACCTCTTTTACATCAAAGGTCACCGAGAAAGACATGCTCGCTCTTACAAATCGGGAAGAAAAATCTGAAACAAACTATATATACATGCTCACACAAAGTAACAAAATATCGTGTTCTATAACTAAATACACATTATTACATAACTTAACACACATTATTCTATAGCTAAATACACATAATTCCAAAATATATATAAATGCTCGCACAAAGTAACAAAATACGAGTGTTCTATAACTAAATACACATTATTACATAACTTAACACACATTATTCTATAGCTAAATACACATAATTCTAAAACATATATACATGCTCGCACAAAGTAACAAAATACCGTGTTCTATAACTAAATACCAATTATTACATAACTAAACACACATTATTCTATAGCTAAATACACAAAATTCAAAATATATATACATGCTCGCACAAAGTAACAAAATACAATGTTCTAACTAAATACACATTATTATACACCTAAAATATATTACTGTGCAACCGAGGCATATATTATTCAAAACATAAAAGTACATTAACACAAAGGCTAAAATATAAAAAATAAGGTGTGAAATCGACCAAGATAAATCACAAGAACATAAGAACAAACAAAAATCACAAGCAAAAACCATTCACCAACCCTATCGGCAAAAATGAATGCAATATATGTTTATACCCTAAAATTGAACAGAATGAGAACAATAAAATCGATAATAAAAACACAAAAATAGAACCCTAACATCAAGAAACACCAAATCAACCGTAAAACTTACACTCAAATTAAACCCTAGAAGCTTGTGTTGAACCCTATCCACGAGTAGTAGCCAAAAATCGAGATGTTTGAACCCTTTAATATGTCGGTGATCGATATTTGAAACAGAGAGAGGGAGCAATTTTTTAGTTTTTTCGATTTTTTACGATGTCGATGGAGATGTAGGGAGATGGAATAGGAGGAGAGAAGCGATTTCATGTATTTTGAAAAGAGGAAGAAGAAAAATCGCGAGAAATGAAAATCGATTTCAGTTACCAAATTCAAAAATTAGGGATTTACAATTATATCCTTTAACTTAAAGGACAAATTACTTTCATACCATTGCTTACCACCACCCATGCCTAAAATGGAGAGTAAAATCGGACCATTGATTATTAAATCAAATGTCTAAATGTGGTCTCATGTTCTACCGAAAGGCTTGGTCTTATTTGATCATATCCCTATATATATACATAAAGTATTTATTAGTAATTAAGAAAAAAGTATTTATTAGTAATTAAGAACTAATTTTATGAATTATATATTTAGATTCACACTTTTAATACTAAACATCATTTTATATTTTTCAATGTTGCTAACATGCATGTATTATGTCTTGCATCAAACAAAATAAAAACAACATTACATTGCATTACAAATATTGAATGTAAGTGAAATAAAAGAGATTACAATGTGCATTTTATTTGCGACATGCATATTTTAAAAAAAAGGCACATTACAATTATTTTTCTGGCTTTTCTTTTAAAATATTATAACAAAATTATACTAATTTATCAATTATAAAATATTTTTTTATTAAAACCACTTAAAACTGCATATTCTGTTTTATTTCATAAAATCGCAATTTAAAAACATTATTTAACTGAACGACATATAAAGCAATTCAATTTGAAATTATCTAAATTGCAAAATCACACCGCGATTGAGTCTCACCAAACTCGGATGGATCGATCTTCGGCAACAAACAACCAAGCTGGTTCCATAGACTTGTGAGTTGTGACGGGTGAATTGGTTCATTCGCAATTGTGTCTATCAGGCTTTGTATTGGGCCAGCCCAATAAGCTGTACATAGGTGGGCCAACTCTAATCGAGATGATTGAGTTACATGATGTAAAATATGCTGGCCCGTCAAGAATTTTAGCCGCACTAACAAATCTCTTAAACATGTCGGTGGCCCTTGTCCGTTTTGAGAATCCCCTGCACGAATCCACCACAATTACAGAGTCGCAACACTTTATTTGTTAACAATTAAGGGAGTGGCTTCTGGGGCCATACAGATAATGATAGAAAAATTCATTGGGTGGCCTGACACAAAATGTGCAGACCTGTTCATGAGAGGGGCTTGGTATCATTAACATTCATGCTCGTGTCTGCCTTTTCCATGAAATTGTGGTGGAGGTTAAGAGAAAAACAATCTCTTTGGGCTCAATTTACTCATTTTAAATATGCTGGTGGTATGCCTATTTGTATTGTTTCCCCTGCTCCCCTTGATAGTCTTGTGTGGAAAAGATTATGTAACATTAGGGATCTCATGAATGCCAACATTATTTGGTCTATTGGGTCTGGTTCTATCAGTTTTTGGTTTGATATTTGGTATGGTTCTACTCCTTTGTATGATCTTATTCCTGGCGATAAGTTTGGCTTTGAGAATATTGCCATTGAATTTTGTTGGACTAATGGTACATGGGATATTGAGAGACTTCACAACATTGTGGGCCTTTTGGGCTGCCCATTTCTGTGCAAAACCAATATTCTATGGTTTGGAAACCTGCCTCAAATGGCAATTCTCTATTGCTTCTGCATACTCTCTTATTTTGCCAAGAGCACAACCTAATCACATTTTTTCTACTATTTGGAATGTCTACCTCACTCTTTCTCTGTCTATATTTCTGTGGAGGTTATTCCAAAACAGGCTTCATAATGATGATCAACTCCAAAGAAGAAGCATATCTCTGGTTTCGAAATGTCAATGTTGCCAGGAACTACCACAAGTGGAGAGTATAACTCATGTTTTTTTACTAAATGATCATGTTAAAAGAGTTTGGGATCACTTTGCTGCCTAGTTTAGGTTTCAGAGGCCACACACAGAGCACCTGCTTCTTTTCTTGACTGCATGGAAAAATATGACAAGGTTATACCACATTATACCATGTTTCTTTCTTTGGTTCATATGGAAGGGAAGAAATAGCTCTAAACATGAAAATACAAGGTTCACTGATCACAAGATTATCTATAATGTGGAATCTCATATTGCTTTGCTTGCAAAGACACACTTGTTTCAGGAAAGTACTTGGAAAGGATACTTGGAAATGGCAGCTGAAAAATGACTTCATTTTGCTGCTACTACCCCTCCAATCTTAGTACCAGTTCTGTGGAAACCCCCAAAGCCACCTTGGCGGACTCTCAACATTGATGGTGCTTACAAAGGCCCTACTCACTCAGCTGGTTTAGAAGGAATTCTCAGAAACCACCCTCTAGGCTTTTGCTGCACACAAGGATGGAATAACCTCGAGCTGAATTCTTGGCCTTGGAAACTGCACTCGAGCTGCTTCAAACATGGCAAATACCAAGTCTAAAGATTGAAACTGACTCTCAGATTTTATGTAATACGATTTCAAAGGGCCTCCCAGGGCATTGGTCTGTTAGACACATTCTTGTTACAATCTATTTGTCTTCAGTATAGGGTTTTTGTATGCCACACATTTTTAAAGAAGGTATCACTGTTGCTGATAGTTTAGCATTTCTTGGGCTTAACATTTCTCAGTGTATAGAATACTCCCCTCATAGTATACCTCATAGGACACTAGGATTTAGCAGAGTTGATCAACTAGGGATACCGTCCTTCAGAAAAAGTAAGAGACATTAGTTGTCTGATTCCCTATACTTTCAAATCATCAATCACATCCAATTATAATTTAAACAAAAAAGATATCATATCAACTATCATTATTATACAATCATATCACAAATATACTATTCACCCTCTTTTATTTCTCAAATCACCAATCAAAGCTAATCACTATTATACTAAAAAAACTATCACATCAATTATCATCATCACATTTTATTTTATATCCAATCACACTCTCAAAATCCATTCTCATTTTTTAAAATATTTTTTTCACACTATTCTCTCTAAAAATAAAAATGAGCGGAACGAAAGGTCAATCAATCACTCCCTAAACTTTTTCGCTCCAAATCAGATTGCCATAATGGTAATCTACTCCTTGGGAACGAAGGTAGTTAGAAAAAATTTAAAAGGACGAAATAGAACACAACAAACATGTGATTGCGTAAGTATACATAGTGAGAATTTTAAATGAATGGAGCACAAAACATTACTTCATCAGTGGCACGATTATGGACTTTATTTTTCTAACAGATTTTACATTTTCAATTGCACTAACGAAGTGACATTATATATATGTAGGAAATAACAATAATATTATATACATGTGAAAAAGACACAAGCCACTGCCGAAGTCCTCCAGAAGGAATATACAGTCGGATTTAATTGTCGATTATAGTTGACTTTGGGAAAAGCCATGGCCTCCACCGTTCCTCTTTTGTCTTTGTCATAATAATAATAATAATAATAATAATAATAATAATAATAATAATAATAATAATAAAAACATGCAGATCACCTCCCGTCAAGATTTAAATAATTGATCAATTTCTTCTCCTGGTAATTTTTATACGGGGAATTTGCCCGCGATATCGTGAAACGTTAGGGACGCCCCGAGTTTGCTTGCAGAGACCCCACCGACACTGCTCAATACAAATTGGTGTTAAAAATCCGGAACAAAAGACAACGATTCGAGTAATAGATTTTGAATACTTACAAATAATAAGGAGGAATTTTTTTATATTTGGGTTGATGTGATATGAGCTCTGTACAATAAAACGGACGCGCGGACCAGAAAATTATATCTGTGATCCAATAATAATTAATAATATTGAACAATTAATTAAGCAATTTCGAATTAAATAATATGTAAAATAATAATAATAATAATAATAATAATAATAATAATAATAATAATAATAATTATTATTATTATTATTATTATTGAAAAAAAAAACGAATTTGTCCCAACAAATAATAATAATAAGTTTTTTTCCCATAAATCGTCCCTTTCTCGCCGGATGGTTTGACTTTTATAATTTTAAAAGTAAAAACATCAATAGTGTGGGTTGGGGGCAAACCTTTTTGTTCTTGTCGTTGACTTTTAAGGAGAATGGGGTAGTGGGTAGGGTACCTTCTCAATGTCTTCACAAGTCACAACCTTAGTAATTAAATTAAAATTGAGGAATTGTCAAAACAAAATTTAAATAAATAGAGGAATAATGCAGAAGAGGATGACGTTGGTTGGGGTAAATTTGCAATGGCCGTCTACTTTTTTTCTTTTTTAAATCACACATTTGGTAATTTATTTCATTATTTATATACAACGCCGCCCTGTGCTTAATTTCTTTTTTTTTTTTTCCTTACATAATTATTTAGGTATGGGGCCAAGTCACTACTCAGAACCTCATAGACATTAATTAATTACTTTTTCTATTACCAAATTAACTATATATTTTGTGAATATAGTAAAATGCTAAAGCACTTTATTTGGATTAGATTAATATTAGCTGTAAGCAAATAAACAGATATTTGCACATATCACATAATAAAAATCGATGATACCTTTTAATTGGTAGTGGAATAAATTCACCAATTCGCGTTTTGTTAGTCCTGATCTCGACAGGTTCGTCTACAAGCCCTCCTCGAATCAGACTTGAATATAGGCCGTCCGTCACGCCATGCATCGCCCGCTTGATGTGAATACTACTAGAGCGCCCACAATTGTTGCAGACACACCTTAAACTCTTAGAGACCTTGAGTGGTGATTCTCCAAGAAGAAACGTAGAGAGAAAAACTCATGTATGAGATATCCGAATTAATGTGTAGAAATAATAAGGGACATATCATCTTATAATTATGAGATATCTCAATCCTGCCATAATCAAATCCTACCATATTAGATGCAATCTCAAGATCAAGATGCATGCTAATCAATAAGGATCCCTTTGATTTGGCACAATATTTTCTAACTTAGAAGATATGGATCATGGATGCAATTTTCCAATAGTAGCAAACTTTGAAAGAAATCTAAAACTTTCTAAATAAAACTTGTCTAAATCATAATTCTAAAACTCTAATTGTGTAATCTATTGCTCCTACATCGCCTATTGCTTTCACCACCCACCATTGCTAAAAATGTCAATACATAATTAACAAATATTGGGATTTGATTGCAGCTAGTAGAGCATTTGTAACTCAAGTCATTCACCTGAGGAACAAATCTCACCAATCCCATCCTAAAAAGAAAATATTATATGTAGCTCCGTAAACTAATTTAAAAGGTTAACATGTAAATTTTTTGTGTTGTCTTTCATTAATTATTTTGGTTTATGTATTGCAATTTGCATTTTAGAAATGGAATTTGTTGAACCATTTAATCTAAAAATCATTTCTAAAATAGCAGACATCAATTTTACCCACATTATTGGTACCATGTTAGTAGAATCTCTTTAAAAATGTGATACATATTAAGAACTCTAATATTAATTGCTTTTATCAGTTCCATAAATTATGAAATCATTTAAATTCAAGCTTCAACTCTGTCTCTGAGTATCATCCTCTCCACAAAAGCAATCAATAATGTATTTCCTTTGACTAACATTTTCTAGCTCTGTCCCATGGCCAGCTAATTTTTATATTCAATTTTTATCAAAATATTTCCCCCCCAAAAACAATAATAATAAAAATCAACAAGACATGACTCTTTAGTGACCTCAAATCCCCAATTTCCCACCCTTCATTTCACTATAAATACTGCACCAAACTACACAATTTTAATAAGCAACTTTTTCTTTCATTCAATTTCTTGCCACTGATAATTCACAAAAAAAAAAAAAAATGGCTCTTTCTTACAGAAGTCATGCTTACTCAAAGTTAGAAAATCAAGACCCTGAAGAAAAAAAGCACCTTAAGGCACAATTCTTGATTTACAAATCTATGCAGAAAGCTGATAGTGGTAAAAGAAGGCCATCATGGTTGAGAGTCAAAATGCTTAAGTTGAAGACCAAGTTCGGGAAGAGATTGAAGAATCTGAAAAAGGGCTTCTCTTCAACTGTGTTTTCTGCCAAGGCTGATTTCTGCAAGCAAATTACTTGTGTGCTAAAATCTTGCAAGCACTTGTTACATGCCAAACAGGTCCCTATAATCTGTTAACCCATCAATGCTTTGAATTACTTTCTTCATCTTATTATATTATTGTTAATTTTATTCTCTTGTCTGTTATCTCACAAGAAAATGAGAGTAATGAGAGAAAGTATATAGGGGCATTGCAATTTTGACCCCAATTGTGTGAGGTTATTATTAATTTTGTGTACTTAAGGGGGTGTTCTGCTTTTTGCTTATTGATTCTTGGAATGAAGGTCTTTTTTTTTTTTTTTTTTTTTCTTGAAGGTGAAAGATATGAGGTTAAGATGTAATCTTTGAAATATCTTTAATTTCATTTGGTTCTTTCTTTGGCCTAATTCCGAGGGGAACAATTTTTCTGGGAAATCTGTAGGTCACTTTTTGGGCAACTTCTTGGAAACATGGTTTGCATGATTAAGAATGTCACAACGTGGTCTCCCTTTTATTTTCAACGATATGGAAACATGGTTTGATCAACAGACATTTAACTTGAGGGGGCTAATTAATTTTTGAGGGGCTAAATTAATAAAAAATAATTACTTAAATACAATAAACTAATATTGAACTATAAAATATATATAAAATAATGGGATTTTTGAATAGGGGCTAAAGCTAGGGTGGCAATTTGAGGCATGAACATAATCGAATCACGAACACGACACAAAAATTATAGGGTTTAGGTTGTGGCTTATTGGGTTCGGACCATGTTGGATTGGCACGACAAGGTCCGTTAAAAATCGTCTTCATATCGGGCACCCGATAAACACGATATGGTCCGGTAAGGCACGGTAATTTTTTAATTATCGGTAATTGATTATTTGTATGGTTAATTAACTAGTAATTGACATTTTGTACTTGACTTTTTTTTTGATAATTTATTATAATATATGTTTTAGTATCAAATATAAAGAATATAAAAAATCATTAGTATTATTTGTTAATGGGCTTAACAACCCTAACAGACTTAACTAAATAAATTTGACAATTTTGTTTACCGTGCTTATCCTATCGTGTCGTGCTTTTCGTGTTTTTAACGTGTCGTATTTGAATTTAATTTTTAGGCCCGTTAAGGTTATCATGCCGTTAATATTACTTGAGATTATCCTGCTTACGAAGGATAACAATACCGCATATGCTATAAGCCACATTGTCTATAGTTGTTTTCTGGCACAAACAACAAAAATATTAGCATTCAAACAAACAAAGAGTCCAAGGGCATATGCTAGGCATGTCTAAAGTTTGACTTATGAGTGTCCTTTAAAACTTCCTAATGATGTAACCTTTTAATCTGCCTAATCGACAACCCACCCTCACACACGACTACACGAGAGTATAAGAATCTGCCTAATATTTGGCGTGATGGTCGGCCTCACATTTTAGACTTTCTGGTCTGATGTATATACCTCAATATATAATATATTGGGTTAATTACAAAAATATTCCTAAGGTTTAACATAAATAAATAAAATTATTTTTTAAAATTACAAATTTCTCTTAGACATTTGTTTTATCTTACACCGTAATTTATAATTATGAAAGATGACTAAAGTTTTTTTTTTTTATTAGGTTAAACCTGAAGGGTAGTTTTTGTAATTATTCCTAATATATATGGCAAGAAGTTTAGTTTTTCATGTCGAGTTTTATCAGATTTAAGTATTTAACATTGAAACCTCAAAGTACGGTGTCGGTGAGTAAATGAAAAATGATAAGTATATGCATGTGCCACGTGGGTTGCAATTTCGATTCTGCAGGTGAGCCCATGATAAGAACACAAACCTGATAAAAATGGATCAATAATTTGGGCTGAAAAAATTGAATAATTGTACGTAAGCATAATTGGGCCATTAGATAGGCCCAGCTAGGACGGGCTTTGGTTGTTACACAAACTCAAAGTTATATCCGGATATTGCTACTAGTTATTTAGGTCATTTTTATGTTTTCTAAACTAAATATTTATCATAAAATTAAATATAACTCTTAAGTTAATATATATATATATATATATATATATATATATAGGATATGGATCAAATGGGTCCTCCTACTTGGAGTGAGTCCATGGGAACATATTCTAACCATAGATTAATATTTTTGGGTGGTCCAAATTTTTAAGGAGTTTTTATATTTTTTTTGTTTCAATAACTAAGAAGGATATGTTGGTCATTTTACAATATAGAATCACTTATTGAGATTTGATGAGATCACAATCACGTTCAATTTCCTTCCCCCTTTCACCGCGACACGTCTTTCGCTTTTGAGTAACCCATATCTCTCATATTCACGTTTTTCTCTCCAGCGTATTCTATTGTTAGCTGCTTATGTAATATAATCATATTGCATGCGTAGTATAACCATATTGCATGTGTAATTTAATCATATTTGTGTTGCATATGTGGTGTATATTTGTTGCTTATGTAGTATAGGGTTGTTGCTTATTACTTGCTTATGTAGTTAATGTATTTGTGTCACATATGTAGTGTATATTCGTTGCTTATGTAGTATGGGTTTGTTGATTATGACTTGCTTATGTAGTTAATGCATATGTGGTGCATACATAGTGTATATTCGTTGCTTATGTAGTATAGACTTGTTGCTTATGTAGTATGAGTTTGTTGCTTATGACTTGCTTATGTAGTTAATGTATCTGTGGTGCATACATAGTGTATATTTGTTGCTTATGTAGTATATGCTTGTTGATTATGTAGTATGGGTTTGTTGATTATGACTTGCTTATGTAGTTAATGTATCCGTGGTGCATACATATTGTATATTCGTTGCTTATGTAGTATAGACTTGTTGCAGGTTGTGTAGTATGGGTTTGTTGCTTATGACTTGCTTATGTAGTTAATGGTATATAAAAGTACAATGACACATCTATACAAGTAACAAATTACATCTTCATAAGCAACCTTCGAATCAGAGTCAAGCTCTAGCAACTATGGCGAATTGTTCGCAACTTTTTTCACACAAGAATGCATTGAAAAAGAAGGAGGAAGGATTTCTCACGAGTGTGTTAGAAGAAGGAGAAGGATTGTTCACGTTGAATTTGCTCACGAGATTTAGAATGATTGCGTGTGTTCTATTCAAGCGAACGAGTCTGTTCTCGCTTCTATCATGAACAACGCTTCGAAGAAGAAGGAGGATGAGGATTTTGTTCACGCTGAATTTGCTATGAGATTTGGAGAGATTGTGCTATCAAAATATATTGAACAAAATCTCGTTAATATTGGGTAATTTTGTAGGATGACTAATTTACCCCATTAATATCAGGTTATATGAGACCATGTCATAAGATGAGTCCATAGGGACCAATCCTAGCCGTTTATGTAATTTTTTCAATGGTCAAAATATAACAAGCAATTGCAGTTATTACCTAATTAATTAAACACAGGGGTAAATTAGTCATCATCGAATACAACCCAAAAACAACGGATTCAAATTGATTCTAAAAGACCCGCAATCCTTGCCGGTCAACGTATGTTGATGAAACACTTCATCCTTCTTATTCAACGTTGTTCATGAAAGATCAAAAGCTAGTCACCTTTGCTTGAATAGAGCGCCATTATTGCTACGTAAAAGAGTTCTCATTTCATAATCTAGAAGCGTAGAAACAAACGATATCATGATGCATGCGTAAGACTTGAACAACATAATTGAAGAATGTTTATCCACATCGCTTGGAGAAGGTATATGTATGATGTTCAACATATTTTATAGTTATAAATCAATATCGCATGTAATATGTATTTTTATACATGATTATCACTTGAGATGATGCTAATTTGCAACGCATCATAATGCTAAAAAACTCGCATAACTCGCATATAAAGATATTGTTTCTTTGCTAAGTATTATTGTGATATTGCTTTTGATCACCATTACTTCATTAGATTTTTAAATATTGCAAAAATTATCATGATAACCTAACTCTCAAAATCTTGCATGTGAATAATTAATTTAATGCTTACAAAATAGATTGAAATTGCTTTTGAACGCCATTGGATGTTAACACTTCACAAAATTCATGCTAAACAAACTCAAAAAAGACATGCATATGAAGTTATGATTGGGTGCTTGTGTAGTAATATTTTGTTGCTTTCGAATAACATTGCACATGTCTATCTTGAAACAATTTATGATGGATAGTGAGTCTGGATGCATCAACCTATGAATATATGATTTGGTGCTTGTGAAATATTGTTGAATTGCATATGAATACCAGTGCAACAAAAAATTGGGGCTAAACCAAAAACTCTAATTATTTGCCAATGAAGATAAGAGTGGATGCTTATATAATATTGTTATATTGCTTTTAAACACATGTATGTTTCATGAAAATATGATTGCTTATGTAGAATCTGAGTAGTGCATATTAACAAGCAATACACTGCTTCATAACTGTTGGTAACTATATCCCGAGAGCAACATGAATATACCTCGAGAGAGACTAGAAATATCGAATGACTCTACAAAGTACTGGATACCTGAATGTGAACAACAAATCAAACCTCAACAATTTTTGATAATTTGGTTGAGGGAGTATAATTATACCAGAATTATGGCCAAGTTGCTGGTTTTGATGTCCGAATAAGTACAACAAAACGCTTTCAGTGAAATAATACGCGCGTGCATTACATTGTATGCAACAAATAAGGGTTCAAGAATGTTGCCATTTAACAAAGAAGGAATAACAATAAATCCAACGATACCGGTGAAAGTTAAAGCGGAACCACGAACCTCCGTGCGAGTCGGATGCAAAGCTCGTTGTATATTCAAATATGTTGAAAATGGAATATACAAGGTAAAACATTTGGAGGAGCGACACACACACGCTTTCATACCGAAAATGTACCAATTATTTTTAAGGTTAACATAAACCTTAATTTTGGACACCAACAATTCATTAGAAATCGTATGAAGGCAAATATCTCGCAAAATCTCATCGATTGTATACACGTATGGTTGGGGGGTACTCTAATGTAGGTGCATTGCGAATTGATTTTTAGAATTTTAAAAGAGAGTTGAAAGCATATATTAGCGGGCGATGCACAATTAGTCATATATAGGTTTCTCAAGAAGATGGAAGTAGTCTCGAATGGCTTTTAACTACAAAACCGACGAAAATAAACAATTAACGAGACTATTTTGGGATGATCCAAAGATGTAGGATAAACTAAGCCGAGTTTGGAGATGTCATATCATTCGACGCAACATAAAACACTAATAGGTATCTAAGCCTAACCAATACATTCATTCTCTTCTCTGTCTTGCTTGTATAACGTTAACCTGATGCATATGAAGAACATGATTTATGCATGTCTGAAAAAATCATTTACTTGTGAGTTAATAACATATTCTCCAGGTACAAAATGGTGTTTGTTGCATTTATCGGCATAGATAATCATAAAAGATGTGTAACTTTTGCATCGGGCCTACTACAAGGAAGATGTAGAATCCTACGTATGGTTATTCCAAATTTTTTGGAAGTAATGGGATGTGAGATAATATACATTGTTACGAGACCAAGACCCCGCTATGAAGAATGTGATAAGAAAGGTTTTCAAGAACACAATACATTGCTTGTGTATGTCACATAATAGAGAAGGTAATCGTGAAGCTTGGGCATGCATTATTCAACGATGAACATTTCATGAAAAGACTAAAACACATAGTGCGAATAATTGCATCGGACCAAAAGATTTCAAAGAAAAATAGAGCGCTAATGAATGAATACAATTTAACTTTCCATGCATGGTTCAAGAATATTTTTGAGATTAGACGATCATGGATTCCTCGCATATTTTAAAAATATTGAGTTGGGAGGACTACTCCGAACCACATCAAGATCCAAGAGTGCTAATAGTTGGTTTGATAGTTTTACGAACCCCCAGTCAACTTGGTTGAATTTCTTATGCACTATGAAAGTGCAATGGAAGCTTAGAGACATGCAAATGATAAATTGACCAATGAGACAGAAATAAATGTTCCGATATGCAAGACACCATTGGCAATTGAAAAGCATGCAACGTCAATATATACAAGGATAATGTTTTTCTTTGTGAGTTTAGAAATAGTGGCATCATGTTGTAATCGTCAATGGCAAACATCGAAGATGCAACAGATAATTGTTCATACCAAATCAAGAACATTGGCATCAATATGTTTACCGTTGTTTTCCTTAAAAAATAGGACTTGATGCTTTATGCAACCGCAACATGTTCGACAGTTGATTGCTATGCCGTCACATCTTGATGATGTTAAAGGAACTTGGAAAAATTCCAGAAAAATATATACTCAATCGATGGATAAAGAACGATCGCCTTCTCGGACTTTAAACATCGGATCACTTTGCAAAGACACAAGTGGGCGCCAAGTCGATACAACGTTGCAAAAAAACATGGTCGATTTCTATTGTTGTGCAATGATGCCAAAGGGCAACAAAGAACCGCCAGACACTCGGGCAAAATCATTCAAGAACACAAGCGGATGTTTCTCATGCAACAAGGATTAATCCGGATATACCGAACAAGCGGACATTGATTGAGGACTTTGGCGGGACTATGTCACAATTACAAGTTTTGCTACCAAAATAGGCCATTTACAAGGGTAGCAAGACCCATGTTAAAATCAATTCAAACCCAAAAAGAGAAAGCAATCAAGGCAAACAAAAAGCTAAAGAGGCGTTGTGAGAAATATGGAGACATTGGGAACCATAATAGCCGGGCATGAAGCAAGCAAGCGTAGGACATGACGCTATAATATTTTTCAAGAGTTTATTTCCTTAGACATTATACATGGATAGTTGGTCACATACTATATTTTTTATGTTGTTCGATGATAACTTCACATGCAACAAACTTGTTGGTCCCAAGGGTGTGAGTGTATGGTTTAGAAGGGGGTTGAATAAACCTTACCAACTTTTCAATTTAGTCCTTTTAAAAGTTCGAGTTAATACTTCACAAAGACCGTGTGTCCTTGGTAGACAAAATAATTTAGTTAATCAAGAGAGTTAGTCACTCAACAGACTTGACCGAGCTGTTGATAGAATAACTCAAATTAAGACTAAAGACTTAGCTCAACTGTGGTTTGTTTTCATTGGAAGACTTAACACCCTTAAATTTGGTTTAGTTGATTTAATACTTGGTTTTAGCACTTAGAGATTATCAAGTAGATAGCAAATTTATCAAATGAGTTAAACAAATAAGATGCAAAAATTAAAGTCTTTGAAATATAAATGACACTATAAGTTTTTATAGAGGTTCAAGATGGGGTAATTCTTCTACTCCTCTCTTCTCCAACTCCCGGAGGAATCCACTAAGTATTGATCAAGATATAGAGTGGTAATCCCGGATACAAGTCTTGATCACACAAATGACTTGATCCTTTGGGACTCGATGCCCCGAGATGCCTTGGTCACGCACCGCTTCTCGTAAGACTCGCTTCTTCACAGGGCGGTTTTGCTACTACACCCACTTGCTCAAGCTTCTTGGATTTGATCACGAAGCCCTCCAAAACTTGAGACTGGTTCGACCTTGAACCTTCCTACAATCCTCCTTGGAATGTAGACCCCTTGATTCTTCAAAAATTTCCTCTTCAACGATTGAAGTTATCTTTCCTTCACAGTGAGTGTTGGATTGATTTTCTTCGTAATGTAGGCTTGAGGATTAATCTAGAATGACTTGAGAATATTTTAGGTTACATTCAAATGTTTGCTTGAATGTTTGTGGTTCGGGTAACATACTCTCGAGTTATTCCTCATCCTTTTATAGTGATCTTTCAAAAATCGCCCGTTGAAGAGATATGCTTATTTTTGAAAGTTACTTGTGGTCGTTGGCTTGTCTTGTTCCATCCTTGAAATTTCCACTTCCTCGTATGAATTGTTCTTGACTTTTCGAGTTCGACATGGTGCGGTGCTTCCCATTGGTTTATTCCTTTTGCACGCTTCGGGGACCGAGCATTTCAAGAAAGGTAGTATGGAGATATTACTTGTTTAAGTAATTCTCTTGATTTCTCGCAACGGATCTCTTTCGATTGTCTTGACTTGATCGCATTTTCTTAACATCCCCAGTGACTTTGAGTCGCCTTCCAATCATTTGATGACTCTTTCGTCACTTCAACCTTGAGACTTGTCTTGAGTTAACTTGATCGATATTTCACTCACCGCATCTCACCGCACCTTCAATCGAGTTCCGTCTTATCTTCTTTGCCATACTCGGTTGCCTCGCGTGAGTCTTCCTTCTAGTCTCCGGTTGCCTTTCTGCATGTTTAGGCATAGTGACTTAACTCGGCTTGATCACCCTATCTATTACAATGCGCTTTACAACAAAAATGGGGTGCCAACTTCCTATTCTAAGTTTTACATGGCATTCATCAAAATCTACAAAATGATTTCCCAACAATTTCCCCCTTTTTGATGATGCCAAAACTTAAAACATTCATACAATTATTTAACAAAGAAAGATACATAAAGACAAATGTAGAACCACAAAATGTATGTTTGGAATCGATCTTTTATTGATCATAACATTCTTGTTCTTTACATAGTCAAGCACAGTGTGTATCGAGCTTAAGCCCAAAAAAATGTCGAGCTTACACGGGCTTAGACTAACCATGTCAGTTTCTATATTTACTCACGTACATAAATTGCATAATTTTATTCAATGTACGTAAGACTTACATTAAGTGTATTTACATAGTAAAATACATGAAGGGTGGACAACAACACTTCATCTCCTTCACGCCTCCTTCTTTCATCTTCTTCACTTGACTCATCTTCATCTTGATCTTCTTCTCTTTTTCTCATCTCCACCGCTTTCTTCTTCTTTTTTCATACGCCTTCCGGCAGCCTTCATCTCTTCTTAGTCTCTCTTGTCTCTCCTCCCATAACGAGTTTGTCTTTTATTTTCTTCTTCAATTCTTTTCACATACTCGGCATTGTTCTTAGCCACTTGCAGATTGGCTACTTCGTCAAAACCAACCCAAAGAGATCCCTCCTTTCTTGCCTGGATCTATGTACTCAATGTTTTTGGGCGAGAGATCTGTGGTCCAAACCTCTTCCTCCACCACGCTTTCTTCCTCTACCTCTAGGCGTGTATTGGGTTGGGTTTCTTTTCCCAGTGAGTGACTAGCGGAGTGACCAAAGGAGCGATGCCGTCTCACTGTCGCTTCTTCACATAGTGTGAGACCCTTTTCCCGATAAGTCCTGTGCTCGAGCCATGGACATGTTTGCGAAGTATCCTTCGATGATCGAACGTTTTAAATTCATCAACTGATCTTGGCTCTGCTTCGCATCCGAGATGGCATAAGTGTCTCTCGCTTCACCGGAATGCCTCCATGTTGTTTCGAATATCCATAACTCGGGCATTCATCCTTCCTTCCACTTCCTCCATCCCTGCTTCAACTGTCTTTCTCTTTTCAGCCATAGGTACAACAGAGTGTTGGAGTGGCAGAGTCACTTGGAGTTTGCTGATAATATCAGCTGTGACAAGACTTTGTTGGGGGGTTTTAGCAATCATCAAGGTCACATCTTTCGATCCTTCTCCCTCAACAGACTTCCCTTTCTTTTCTCTTGATACTTCCTCAGCTGTTTTTCCCTTCACAAAAGCTTCCTCCTTCTCAATTTCGGATCCCTTCAGTGCTTTTAGGTATTCCTCTTCCCCCTTTTTGGCATCATCAAAGGAGAGAGGAACCCCTGAAACAAACTAGCGAAAGGAAAGTCAAGTCTGGCTGATAGCCGAGTTACGCTTCGAGTGCTGTGTGGAGTATCTTTGCACGAAACTTCGAAACGAGTAGCATTGGATTCACTTTAATCAACTTCATTTCAAACATGAGAAGACCGAATTTGCGATCCATGTTTTCTTCCATACGCAAGAGCTCATTCTTATTTTGCTCACGCAGCTGCTTTATCTCAAGATGATGAGATTCATGCATTTGCTCAATGTGCTCTTTCAATTTTGTCTTTGCATCGGATTCTCATTTCGCTGCAACAACGACTTGTTGAACAATGTTCAAATATCTATCTTGTTCCACACGCATTGTTTCTTGCTATTGCCACCACTCCCTGGATTCTCGACTATTATGCCTCTCAAGTCGGCAGAGAGGTTGGCATCCCCGTTATCCATCTCATGTCCATCGAGGCCTGGTGCCTCTCCATTCGTTCAATTTTAGCAAATAATGCTTTGAACACCTCCCGAACTTCAAATTTGTTCCCCTTTTTGGTGACGGCCAAGCAACATCAAAATCATAGTCAACTGAACGATGGTGTCGATGGAATGACAGATCTGGTTTGTGGAAGCGCTCGAGATCTCTTTTTCGATTCTTCGGGAGGTCGGGTACCTCCAGAGAAGGGAAATGATTCTACAAAGGGATCATCACGGAAACGGGATTTGTTCAATGATGAGTGGTGCTCGTGAGGTTCCTTGTGGAGTCGAACCTCGCTGCGCAGCTTTGGGAGCCCGCGCGATGGACTCTGTTTGGTTGGGGTCTGTTGTGAAGTTGACCCGACTTTGCCGAGCCGAGCCTCAATTTGTCTCAATAGCTTCGTCGGTCTCAAATTGGTTTTTCCAAGTGAGTTGATCGTCCTCGGCCTTATCGGAGCGTCATCGGACGATGATGAGATTTCCATGGGTGGCTCATCATCAAAGTTGAAAGTTTGGCGAGTAGTCTTGAGGTCGATTTACTCATGGTTGGAACATCCGCACCGAGTCTTTTGGATCGATCCGGGGGGATGACTCGGCCTTCATCGTCTCCTTCGATCCCGAGAAGGTTACATCAGATTATCCTGGGAATCGTGAAGTGCACTTATCTTCTTTTTCTCGATGGGTCAAGGATAGCAGAATGATGTTCGTCTTGACTTCTTTACCCTGGAAGTCTCAACCTCCCGTTGGCCTTCATTACCTCCTGCAGCCTCAACTACAATGAGGCCTTGGACATCCCTTTCGACGGTGTCACTGTCTTAGGGTCTTCTCGCGGTGGCATCCGTTAGAGTCTCAACTCCATGGATTGCACTTTCGTCGCCTGAGTGTTAACTCCCGTAGTGTTCCTTCCTCGTGCCTCGATTGCATTAGCAAAGCGTCATTAGCCTTCGAGCGTTGGCACCTCACCGGTGAGACATCTCAATCGCCTCGAGCCTCGTTGATGACAACTTGCTTTGTGTACTTTGTGTTTGTTCCTTCTCCACTTCGCCTCCTAGATTCATTGTGGAGTCACCGCAAAGATCCTCCGACCTTGCTTTGCAGGTGGAGGGAGTTTCCCCCTCGGTGGCACACCACCGAGTGACTTGAATGAGGTCACTCGTCTCCGGACTCCTGGCTGTTCCCATTGAGTATTCAGCCGTAGTTGGGGCGGTATTAAGACACCTTTATTAAGGGTTGGCTCAACTCGGGGTCCCCACTATCCTAGTTTCATCGCCAGTTCCTTAATTCCTTCTTCCGAGTGAGATGGGAAGTGGTGGCGCAACAACAAGTGGCAATATCTTTTTGCACCACTCCCATTGGGTCTATCTCCACCGTGTTTTGGAGGACTCTCCTGGTCCCTCCATCATTCTTTGCTCATGAAGGATTCTCGGATTCTTCCATTGCTTGTTGCATTTGCAAACTCTTCTCGTAAGCGAAAGAACAGGGTCCGGATCCTCATCACTTTCGATAGGGCGTCAAAGTGAGGATGTGTATGTTACGTGGTGCCGGTGATAGGGCGGATCTTTGGCCTTCTCACGTGCCTCTCGTCTCACCGCTTTAGCTCGTTCATTTTCTTTTTCGAATCTCCGATATATTGATGCAATTATCCTCGTCAAGGGCTTGCAAAGATCTTTGTGTCCACCTCAAGAAATCAAGAGTTCTTCTTCCTCAACAATGAATTCGGATTTTCAAACCGCACTGGATAGGCTCAACTTCCATTTTCTTCACACTCGCAGACGATTTTGGATGTCGGATACAATGGAGAGTGCATGATTACATCGTCTTCATCATTCTCTTTGCCGGCCTCGTTTCCAGGTATTAAGGGTAGCAGACTTCGCCGCTCGACACCTTCAGCACTGCATTGCAAGTGGAGAGACAACCCCAATCAACAGTGATTTGGTTGTCTCAGTGTGCCTTGTTCCTCACTGTTCTGTCTCAACAATCATCGAGTTGCCTCTGGCGATCGGCCTCGTGACTTGGCCGTTTCATCAATCACGTTTGGAGACTCTACTTCTCCAACAGTCTCGGGTATCTTCTCCACCGAGTGGGCGACTCGGCCCGGTTTCTCAAGCTCGGGCGCTTGAAAAGTCTTCTTCTTCTTCTTGTTTGAACCGGAGGGATTTACGGTTCGACAAGGTTTCTTCGAGTCTTGGGCGGCGGGGGCGTCTTGTTGTTTTTTTTCGAGGAGCCGCCGTCTTAGCTTATCGATTCTCCTCTTCTTGACGACCGGAGAAGGTATTTGAGATTTTTCTCCGCCGCGCAGCGAGGCGGAGACACCGCCTTTGTGGGCAAGCAGTGACTCACTACGAGGGGCAAGAGCATATTTCTTTTTCTTTGTCTTTGCAGGGAGCGTGATCTTTTCTTAGCGGGAGCATCATTTTTCTTTGGAGGAGATGAGACATTTGTATCTTGAGTGGTCACCGATTCCCCGACTCGTGACGCCTCTCTTAGCGTAGGCTCTCTTCGTGCTCCGGAGAGGTTTGATCTGAACATCCTCTTGTTTACATGGAACGCCTTTCCATGTTGAAGAGGAACTTTCTTCACTTCCATTATTCGGCCAATTACTGTGCCGTATCCCGAGAACCTCCAAACGTTCCATCATCCTTGAAGGATTTGTTCCCAACGTTAAGCGCGAGTCTGCGAGACAAACTCAATTCACTTTCTTTTCCTCAATCATCGCAGCCATTACGATCAATTTTGCTTTGGACGGTTGGTCAAAGCCGCCAAATTTGATGTCTATGCATTTGGCAACGATGTCCAACAATTTGTGGTAGTCCTCTTTCAAGACCTTTTGTTAGTGTAGACTATCTTTTCAAAGATCGGTTTTGGCTACTTCCTTCCAAGCAAAACCAAGTCAACATCGCTTCATTGATTTCTCGTGCTCCTTCCGCGGTAACAAGCGATGTTCGCCAAATCCTTGGCGTAAATGATGAACTCCTTCCCGTGAACAGGATTTGATCCCCTCATCGTGAATCTCGGTGTTCACGTGGAATCGTGCGACCTCTTCCACATAGGTCATCGGAAACTCCATCGTCAGAAATGGTTTTAGCCCAGACGTTTCTAGTTTTTCAGCGATCTTCTTTACGAGGGCGTCATCGGACCCCTGTTTGACCATACCCTCGAAATCCACAGTAGACCCGGTGTGGATTTGCTTTCCTAGCTTGACAAAATCATGAGTAGATGCCATTTTTGTTAGTTCACCAAATGAAACTTAGAAGGTGATTTGAAGATTGATAGGGTTTTGAGAGAGAGTTTTTGCCTTTGCTTCTGAGAGAGAGAAATGAACAGTTTTTGGTAATGTGTGAGAGAAACGGACGAAAGAGTTTAAATATGGTTCATGAAAGGACGTGCGGGTGGTTTTTGAAATGTGATCGAAATCAACGGCTTAGATTTTGCACGCCGATTAGCATTTAATGTCTCGTATTTAATGCGGCAGCATTTATATCCAATCATAAGCTTGGTGTGCGGCTTTTGCCTACACACATCATAATTATCTTTGACGTCATTCTTAAAAACATTCCCGCTTAGTAAAAACGATTTGCGTTTTTGTCACTTTGCTCATAAATGACTTAGCTTATCACTTATTTGTTTTTAACTCTTTTCTTCTCATATGTAAATACTCAATTTGTCATTAACTCGATGTCTGTTGTCTTTCCGATCTTGGCTGATTTACTCACCGATTTAAGAGTTCACTCTTTTTCCTCTCTTCGTACTTTATTTCTTTTCTTTGAGTTTTAAAGTGTCAACTCACTCAATTAATCCTAACTCATGCTTGAGTTCTTCAAATCTTGACTCACATAATGGTTTTGTGAATATGTCACCAACCGCTTGTCGGTTGAAATATATTCCAAGATGATGTCATTCTTTTCAACATGATCTCTTATGAAGTGATATCGACATCAATATGTTTTGTTCTTGAGTGCAACACGGATTTTGGGTGATTGCAATTGCACTTGTGTTATCACACATGATTGGAATTTCCTTTTCTTCAACTTCATAGTCTCTCACTTTGTCTCATCCATAAGACTTGGGCACAACAAATGCCGCATCTATGTATTCTCGCCCGGTGTAGAGGTGGCTATTGAATTTTGCTTCTTGCTAAACCAGAAAATTAGCCTATTTCCAAGCATTTGACATGTGCCCGAGGTGCTCTTCCATCCAACTCTACATCCAAAGATAGTCGAGTATGAATAGCCAACTAGTTTGAATCCACCTTCCTTTGGATACCATAAGCCAACTTCTTGGCTTCCTTTCAAATATCTCAAGATCCTCTTGGCTGCGATCATATGGCTTTCTTTTGGAGCAGATTGAAATCGCACATACACCTACAACAAAGGTGATGTCGGCCTGCTTCTTTGTGAGATAAAGCAATGATCCAATAAGTGCTCAGATCTTGTTTGATCTACTGAGGCTTGCCATCTGCATCCATGTCCATTTTGGTGATGTATTCATTGGTATTTTCACGAAGACTTCTCTTCCATACCAAATTTCTTCATTAAATCTCTGGTGTATTTTGTTTGACTTATGAAGGTTCCATCCTTCACTGTTTCACTTGGAGTCCAAGGAAGAATGTCGACTCTCCCATCATGCTCATTTCGAATTTGTTTTGCATGAGGTTTGAGAATTTATCACACGCTCTTTGTTTGTGGATCCAAAAATGATGTCATCCACATATATTTGAACAAGCGGATGCTCTTCCCGTCTTGAATTCTCAAGAGTGTTCTATCCACTTTTCCTTTTGTGAATCCGTTCCCGATCGGGAATTATGACAATGTGTCATACCATGCTCTGGTGCCTGCTTCTCAATCCATATAGAGCTTTCTTGAGTTTGTATACCTAATCTCCAAGAATCTTTCTCGCTCAAATCCTGGAGGTTGTTCAACATATACTTCTTCTTCCAATAAACCATTAAGGAATGCACTCTTTACATCCATTTGATATACAATAAAATTCTTGTGAGTCTGCATAGGCAAGAAACATCCTTATAGCTTCCAATCTTGCTACAGGGCAAATGTTTCATCAAAATCTATCCCTTCTTCTTGGCAATATCATTTGGCTACTAATCTTGCTTTGTTTCTTACCACAACCTTCCTCGTTCATCTTGTTTCGAACACCCATTTAGTGCCAATAACATTTTGATGGGTGGTCTTTGAACCAATTCCCATACTTTATTTCTTTCAAACTGATTGACTCTTTTTGCATGGCTTGAATCCAATGTGTGTCATCTAGTGATTGTGACACATCTTTAGGCTCTATTTGTGAGATAAAGCATGTGAACATAGCTTCTTGTTGAGTTCTCGGATCTTGTTTTGACACCTTCTTTATATCTCCAATGACTAGTTCTCGTGGATGGTCTCTCGGCCATCTTACATCGGGTTGGAGTAAGTTAGGCGGATTGATTGTCTTGCGGCTATGTTGCTTTGATCAACTCTCTCGTCATCACTTAGCTGCAGATTTTCCAAATTGTTTTTGAGACTCGGCTATCTCATCTTCATCCGAGTTTATAATTCCAACTTGACTTCAGCATAGGGACTCTTCGCATGGTTGGTTGATTCAACTTATCACCAATCTTCAATGTCTTCTCCATTTACATTCGGCTCATCAAACACCACATGAATGGATTCCTCTGTAACC
Organism: Rehmannia glutinosa; assembly: GCA_016081115.2. Taxonomy (NCBI): domain Eukaryota; kingdom Viridiplantae; phylum Streptophyta; class Magnoliopsida; order Lamiales; family Orobanchaceae; genus Rehmannia; species Rehmannia glutinosa. The sequence goes on along the minus strand of JABTTQ020002400.1, from coordinate 254,629 downwards.
ATAGTCCTCTTGTTGAGTACTCTGTAGGCTTTGCTTTCACCGAGTATCCCAAGAAGATACCTTCATCGACTTTAGCATCAAAAGCCTTCAAATTATCTTTGCCGTTGTTATGGATGAAGCATTTACATCCAAATATTCTAAAATATGCAACATTTGGCTTTTTCCTGTCCAAATCTCATAGGGAGTCTTTGTCACCGTCTTTTATCATGCATCTATTTTGAGTGTAGCATCTTTGTGTTTATTGCTTTCCCAAAATCTTTTAGGTAGCCCTACTTCTACTAACATGGTCCTTGTTGCTTCTTTGAGAGTTCTATTCTTTCTTTCTCGCAACTCCATTCTCAAAGTGAGTCCTTGCCGCAGATAATTCATGACCAATACCATTTTCAATACAATCGAGTTATTATTCCATTTACAAACTTAGTTCCTCCTCGATCTTATTTTGATAATGGTTTGACTCTTCTCATTTTGAATCCTCTTCATCACCGTGGTAGTTTACGTAGAGTTTCTTTCTTCTTACACATGAATATTGTCCATGTATATCTTGAGTAGTCATCTACTACCACCAAAGTGTATTTCTTCCCACTTATGCTAGTGGTTCAATTTGGACCAAATAGATCCATATGTAGCGATGCAATATTCTTGTTGAAGATGGACATGTCTTTTCTTTGAATGATGATTTGATTTGTTTTCCCATCGACATGCATCACATACACTTTCCTTCTTGTATCTTGAGTCCGGAAGTCCTTCCACAAGATTACTTCGGCAAGCTTGTTAATTGTCTTGAAATTCGGTGACTCGAACTTCTTGTGCCCGACCAACTTGATTCGTACTGCTTTTTTGCTAGTAGACAAGTGCTTGGTGTTGCGGTTGACCAATATACTACATACATGTTCTTTTGTCTCGCATCCTTGCAACACAACCTCATTGGATTCAATGTCCTTGATTTGGCATATTCCCATGTTGAATCCAACATTATAGCCTTTGTCACGAGTTGGCTAATACTCGGAAATTGAATTTGAGTCCTTCAACATATGCAACATCCGTGATTTCTAATCCATTTTTCTTGATGGATCCAATGCCTCTTATTTCTCCCCGAGCTTCATTTCCTCCAAATATGACTTTTGCTCCTTTGACTTCCTTGAATTTTGACAGATTTTTCTTGTTTCTGTCATATGTCCGGGAATGACCACTATCCATGTACCAGGTTCCTTGGCACTCACTTCCTTGAACTCGCAATCAAGGAGATTAAGTTTTAGGTACCCATATTTGTGCGGGTCCAGGGGGTTAGTATTGTAAGATGATCCAACCAACCTATAGCCAAATGATTTGACTCTAAGGGGTTGCCATCTATCGATGCCATAATCATAATTAATTTTGGCAAATTGCTTGGGGATTCTAGGTTCATACAAAATTGTCTCTTTTGTTTGTATGCTGTATATGTGTTTTAGCAATTGCCTTCTTTGGGTAGTTGTGGTATCTCTGAGTGTAGTGCCTAGGTTCATATGTGTGCTGATGAAAGCTCTTATACCTTTGGAATGGCCTTTGCTGAGTTTCAGGCCTTTGCCATTTGGGCTTATATTCCATAGGTCTTTGCTGATAGTTCACGTTATTCCAATCAGCTTGGCTTGGGTGCATTCTACCATTCCCTTCATATGTATTTCTTTTATAGAACTTCTGGGGTTTTTGGTAGCTCTGTTTCTTCTTTACAGAGTATTTTCTGTTTGGAGTTTGCTGAGGAACTCGACTGGATTTCTTCTCAGCTGTCCTCTCAGCACACTCAACTGGTTGTTTTCCTTTTCCCTTATATCCAAGGCCAGTTTGCTTGTGATTGTGCTTTGGAATAAATGTGTGTGCACTATTTAGAGTTTTGGATTTTTGAGATACTTCATTACTTGAAGATCCTTTTTCCAAAATCACTTTTGGAGCTTGACATAGGATAGAGGAATTAAATCCTAAGCTTTGTCTTGTCTCCACATTCTCTTTGACTCATAATAAGATCATCCAATGATTTAGATGCCTTAGTGAATGAGACAATCACATTTTTGAGGTCTTTCTCCCTCTTTTCTATAGTAGTTATCTCGCTATTAGCTTCGCATTTTCGGCCCTTATAATTTCATTTTCACCACTATTTGACTTAGGGTACTCACCTCCTTAGTCACCGTGAGTTTTGCATTTAAGCGTCGTTTTCCTCATTTAGAAGTGTGTGTGAGGATTTAATGTGTTCAAAGTCTTTCATCATTTTGACTAATGAATCATAAAGATCGGTGGGTGATGAGGTGTGTGTGTCACGATCACTATTCTCGGACTACGAGTGTGATGAGTTTGAGTGTACCTCATCTTCTTGGTCGGGTTGGTCTTGTTCCTTGGCCATCAAGCATATCAAGGCTTCTTCTTCGAGTCACTTGAGTAGTCGGCTTCACTACTTTCTCAATCAATGTGTCTCTTGACTTGGTGTCTCGGCGGATCTCTGCAAACATTGCCTTTTTCTTTTCTTGTCTTCTTTCTCTCAAGACCTTTCTTTCTTCTTCATTCTGTATTTGTTGACTACGAGATATCGACAATCAATGGCATAGTGACCTGGTTGCTGCGGTTCCGGCATAGATTTTCAATCTTTTGATCGCTCTTTCCATTCTTGGATTGTCGACCCTTTGATATTCGATTTTTGATGCTCTGTTCTCTTGGTTGGCCTATCTTCCATTGTCTTGGAGGAGCCGAGTGTCTTATGGAGGATTCGCCCTTGCCTCTTTTTGTAGTTCTTATTGAAGAACTTATTAAACCTTTTAACCATCGGGGCTATTTCCTCGGGTCAATTACTTCTTTGACCTCGGCTCTCTTGCCATCCTTAACAATTAGAGCAAAATTGTTTTGGGTACAACTGTCTCTTCCTGGTCTTTTCTTCTCACTCAAATTCGTAGGCTTTGCGATCCGAGAATAGCTCATGGTTGGATGTCTTGGATAGGTCCATGGAATGTCTTAGTGCCATGACCTTCATTTCCCATTCACCGGGGAGACTTTTTAGAATCTTCATACACATTTCTTCTCGTGTATATTCTTTTCCAAGTGCGGATAGCTCGTTGGTAATTTACGTGAACCGAGCATCCAGTTGATCCAAGGTCTCTCCTCGCTATCATTTTGAAATTCTCAAATTTACGTACAACAACCGATAATTTATTTTCCTTGATTTGCTCACGAGCCTTCACAAATCAATGTTAGCTTGTCCCGATTTTTTTAGCCGTTTTGCATGATTTGACTTTGTTGAACATAGCTTTGTCCAAAGTTTTGTAAAGAATGTCCTTGGCCACATTGTCCAGGTTATATCTTTTTCTCATCATTTGTCCATTCACTCTTGGTTTTTCAATCATAGGCTGGTCCAGGGAACAACATCCTCTTCACCTTCAAATTTCGACTCTCCTTACAAAATTGTGTTCACTTTTAAAATTTGCGATGCCCATCCTCTATCACTATCCACATTTCATCATGTAATCTTTGATAGATGAGCACTGCATCACGAATTTTCCAATCATCAAATTCTTCAATTGTGAACATAGGGATGCGTGTCAAATTTGCTTCCATGATAATAACTTTTGATAGTAAAAGGAGTATTGAAAACTTAAGTGCTAAAAACAGACTTTGAAAAATTTGGAGATCTAGTTCAAGAACCGGTCACGGAAGGCTCAATGAACCAACCGTTCGATACCACTTGTTGGTCCCAAGGGTGTGAGTGTAAGGTTTAGAAGGGGTTGAATAAACCTTACCAACTTTTCGATTTAGTCCTTTTAAAAGTTCGAGTTAATACTTCACAATTTGTGTCCTTGGTGGACAACTAATTTAGTTAATTAGTAGAGTTAGTCACTCAATAGACTTGATGAGTTTGTTGATAGAATAACTCAACTTTATTAAGACTAAAGACTTAGCTCAACTATGGTTTGTTTTATTGGAAGACTTAACACCCTTAAATTTGGTTTAGTTGATTTAATACTTGGTTTTAGCACTTAGAGATTATCAAGTGGATAGCAAATTTATCAGTGAGAGTTAAACAAATAAGATGCGAGGAATTAAAGTCTTTGAAATATAAATGACACTATAAGTTTTTATAGAGGTTCGAAGATGGGGTAATTCTTCTACTCCTCTCTTCTCCAACTCCCGGAGGAATCCACTAAGTATTGATCGGTATCTGAGTGGTAATATCCCGGATATAAGTCTTGATCACACACGGTGACTTGATCCTTTGGGACTCGGTCTGGAGATGCCTTGTCACGCACGGTGGCTTCTCGTAAGACTCGAAACTTCTTCACGGGCAATGCTTTGCTACTACTCTGACCCACTTGCTCAAGCTTCTTGGATTTGATCACGAAGCCCTCCAAAAACTTGAGACTGGTTCGAGCTTGAACCTTCCTACAATCCTCCTTGGAATGTAGACCCCTTGATTCTTCAAAAATTTCCTCTTCAACCGATTGAAGTTATATTTCCTTCACGGGTGAGTGTTGGATTGATTTTCTTCGTAATGTAGGCTTGAGGATTAATCTAGAATGACTTGAGAATATTTTAGGTTACGGTTCAAATGTTTGCTTGAATGTTTGTGGTTCGGGTAACCTACTTTCTCGAGTTATTCCTCATCCTTTTATAGTTATCTTTCAAAAATCGCCGTTGAAGAGATATGCTTATTTTTGAAAGTTACTTGTGGTCGTTGGCTTGTCTTGTTGCGATCCTTGAAATTTCCACTTCCTCGTATGAATTGTTCTTCATCTTTTCGGAGTTCGACATGGTGCGATGCTTCCCATTGGTTTATTCCTTTTGCACGCTTCCTCGGGATCGAGCACTTCAAGAAAGGTAGTATGGAGATATTACTTGTTTAAGTAATTCTCTTAATTTCGTATAGAATCTCTTTCGATTGTCTTGACTTGACTTTTGCATTTTCTTAACATCCCCAGGTGACTTTGAGTCGACTTCCAATCATTTGATGACTCTTCCATCACTTCAACCTTGAGACTTGGTCATTGTCTTGAGTTAACTTGACGATACTTCACTCATTGCATCTCACCGCACCTTGATAGAGTTCCGTCTTATCTTCTTTGCCATACTCAATGCCTCGCAATGAGTCTTCCTTCTAGTCTCCGATTGTCTTCTTGCATTTTTAGGCATAGGCGACTTAACTCGGCTTGATCACCCTATCTATTATAATGCGATTTTACAACAAAAATGGGGTGCCAACTTCCTATTCTAAGTTTTACATGACATTCATCAAAATCTACAAAATGATTTCCCAACAAAACTTCAACTACATAAGCATTGTATGAACAATACACATGCAACACAACTTCATTAAGCTTAAAATCGCAAAAAGTTATACATAAGCGTCCCCATACATTACATATGCGACAAACCCGTACTACATAAACAAGCATTTCAATATGTAAGAATACTTTGAAGATAAAAACATAATATTTGGAAAATAACTCATTATCTCTTTGTAAGCACCAACATGTTTATGCATAAAAATATTCTTCACAAGCCACACACATATTTAACGAAATCATAAGCCCCACCAAATTTGCTGCATTGAATATCTACACATGCATCAAACTAAATCTACCATTGCATGTACAAATGAATAATTTGCTTATGTAAAATAACACGATTGCAAATAGTATTTACTTGGTGTATGCAATGTATGAAAAAGGGATAAACTATAAGGCAATATATAAATGAAAAAAACTTAGATATACACCAAAATAACCATCCCATAAACTTTACACATAAAAACATCGTACATACCCAAAAATCGAAAAATGTACGATCCTACCTACATGTTTATCAAAATATTTGCAACGAACAACATAAAACAAAAACAAAGATAAAAGTATCTTGTTCAACATAGAGTTATATTAACAAAATCAAATTCCTACAACAGCCTTTAGATCACAACTTTTTCATCCACCGTACTTTTTGCCTCAACCAAATTCTTAGCCATGTGTTCGTTTGTGTCGGCCAAATCAATAAGCGGCACAAGATTTCGCCCAAGCATGGATAATTGTGCGAAATTTTTCTTCTTCAACCCACTATCCCAATTCCTCATGCCTCCGCCCATGTATGTTTCCATGTGGCGCGTGGCAAAAACACCACAATCCACTTTATTATCATTGTCCCTCCATCCATAGCTTGACCTCAACACCTTTTAGAATTTTGTATATAGCGTCTTTATGCTGACGTACAACTTTCGGACACAATGTCTTGAGCAAACATCCGCGCCGCAAAAATCACAATGCATGTGCATCAAAACAACTTCATATGCAAATGACTTCAACTATATAAGCATTTAATGAACACTATGCATGTAACACTACTACTACACTTAAAATCGCAAAAGTTATACATAAGCGGTACATATACATTATATAAGCAACACATTTATATTATACAAGCAAGCATTGCAATATGCAATAATTACACATACTAAACACAACCCAATTTTAAAAATGCAATGAATGCATACTACATAAGCAGTACTCTTACACTACACATGCAAAACATGAAACAAACAAGCAGAAATATTATACTACACATGTAGTATGGTTATCCTACGTATGCAATGTAATTATATTGCATAAGCAAGTATACAAAACAAAGAATCAAAAAGCGCGGAGAAAGGTACTCATACCATTTTTTTGGGAGAGCATTCATACTTGTTAGTTTTGTACCTTCCACAAGAATTATCCAAAATGTGGCATTGCTTACTCTTGACATCAAAGCACACGACCTAATGCTCCCTTTTGCAAATTGGGAAGAAGAACTGAAAACAAGACACGTAAAATAAATTAAAAATATAAAACACCAAAATGTAATAATATAGAAAAAAATCTAAATACCAAATCAAATAATTCAAGTCTTTTCAAGACCGGTGTCGCCAAATTAATATCAAAACTATTTGTGAATAACACCGTGTATCCTTCATGTATGATTCTCCTTCGGAGACATAAGATATATTGATGCAATATTTTGTAGATGTTTACACTCCAATAACCAAGAAAAAAATGGATAATAATAAATACAAATGCAATGTACAGTTGAGTACGTTGTTGCAAAAAATATGCGCGGCGAACTCTTGCTCTTTAGGACCTCATTGTAATTGAGGATTCTAGACCATATATCTATAACAGTCGAACTCACATACTCACCCTCCTTCAGAGATTCAACATCTTCTCTCAACAACATGATATCATCGATCTTAAAAATTACTTCAAACCTGTGAGTTAAATAAATAAAAAAATAAAACAGAATGACGCATTAATCGCAACATGCTTCAAATATTATAAACATTGCAACAGATATAAAACACTTACTTGTTTGCTGCCTCATTTTCCAAAAGCCATTTCGAAACCAACAATCCATTTTTGTTCAAATTTGATTTCAAATCAATCTGCCTTACAAGAAATTGAGAAACTAGTGGGAAAGATTTTTTTGGTATTCTCTTCGTTGTGTAACCAATCTCATTAACCATCTCATTAACATCCACAACCTCCTCCAACTCTTCATCCCCATCATTGCCTCTAACACTCTTTGCTTCCACATGTAACATCTTCTTACATTGACAAAAAAAGGTAAATATGTTACACATTCAAAATCCCATACATTCACCACAAGAAACAAACAATATAAGAAAAATAAATTGTCTTAGTCTCTAAATCTCGGTCATGTTCAAAGAATATTTTTACGCACGTCACGACTAATCTCACGAGATATATCAATAACATTGTCCCATCTATCATTCCGTGCATCCCGACTAACCCCAAGACTAAACCTAGGCATATACTCAATCATTTTTTTATAATCATTCCTCCCCCTTGATGCATGCTCGATCTTTTTGATCGTCGTGATAATCTCTCATGTTATTCCGAAAACTTCATTCTCTTGTGACTCACTCATCTCAAAGATGATCACCCCCTCCAAACCACCGTGCTTGCTCGTGAAACAAATAAGCTTCGTTGCGCTTCTTGCACTTTGTGAAACCGTGCATCACCAAAAATTCTTTTGCGCATTCTCCAACAATGTTATTATATCAAAAACATATGTTGCAAGACATGACAACTTTTCCAACACCCTCATAGCATACTCTGAATCATATAAACAAAAACCGAGAATACACTAAACCATTAAAAATTAGAATACATAAGCAACAAAGTAACATTATATAAGCAACATAATAACCCTACATAAGAAAAACTTTAAAGGTTACATGCAACAAACTTGTACTACATAAGCAACAAATCAACTACACATGCAACAAACTTGTCCTACACATGCAACAAACGTGTACTACATAAGCAACATAATAACTTTACATAAGCAAAACTTTAAGGGTTACATGCGACAAACGTGTACTACACAAGCAACAAATCTGAATTAAACATTCATGGCACAAGCAACATAATTGAATTTAACATGCACCAAACTTGTACTACATAAGCGAAAGAAATATAAACTACAAAAGCAAAAATGCAGTTAACTAAATAAGCGGCATTAACATAAGCAACATATACACATTACATAAACATCACATTATTATTATATATGCATCATATCAAGTTAATTTGCGATTATTGATTACCTCATTCCTCAAACTACCAGGCGGTAACTTGGCATTTAATGAATGTCTCTCCATAACACACCGTAGATCCCCGGATGGACCTCAACCTCGACCTCCAGGTGGTAGTGGATTGTCAACAAAACCCTTTCCCAAACCGCCACATTTAACTATCTCACATTTGTTCTATTCTTTAAAATCTCTTGTGGTCCAAAAACATAGACTCAACAGACCTCATAGGAACATTACATTTGTAAAAAACAACTCTGTCCATATAAAGAACACTGCAATGAAATGAGAAAAACAATTAAAACTACACATAAAACTTTAAAAAATAACTTAGAATTAAATTTAATTACAACTAGAAACAACAATGGACCATTGAATTATTTTTTCTAGGCGGTTTTCCATTTATCCCTATTGGCAATCAGAGTATTTAGTATATACTCACACCACTTTAATTTACGAATGCTACTGATATCCTCCAGGCTTATTATTACCACTTTAATTTACGAATGCTACTGATATCCTCCAGGCTTTTCATAATAAGTGGATTTGCGTATCTACAAAGATTGTTCCCAATCACCAAACAATCTACCAAGACAACAAAGTGTCTCTTAAACCAATCACCGTCGTCTTCACAACCTCTTATCTGCTCACATACCTCGCTAGCTGTAATGTTATTGCCCGTCTTCACAAAAATTCCTTGCCACTGTTCGAGTAGCTGGCACTCACCATCTGATCTATTTTTCTTCTGGATTTTAATCGGACCATTTGGGAATCCAAGAACGCGCTCAACATTGCTCACATCGATATGGATCGATTTCACCTTCGCCCATGTCACCACAACTAACATGATTAAAGTTTTCCACCAACCAATACCAAATGAGGGGGAATTCTTTAATTCTCATCTCTAGCAACTCCCCAAAACCCATATCCACAATGATAGCCCTTTGAGGGGTTTCATTTTTTCAATGACATCAACTAACAACTTGGTGACGACCTTGTCGAACATTTCGGATGTGAAATCTTACCCTTGCCTTTACTCCCAACTCCTTGACTTTTTAGCCTCTTACGCCCAAAGATTTATCTTGTCGATCCCCTCGCCTTCTCTACTCAAATTTTTCTTTTTTGCCGTCACCTTTAGTCATTGTCTTGAAAAATCGGAGAATAATTACACTTGCAAAAAAAGATACATACACGAGAAAATATTATAAGCAACACACTATTAGATAGAAATATTCTTGTACACATGAAATTTTTCCACATATAATCATGTGTTATTTCATATGCAATAATTGTAAAAGTTCATAAGCAAAACTATTGATGTACACAAGCAAAACAAAAAACAAAATCAATATTAATAAGAAATAAAATCAATTTTGCGTAAAAATCATTATAACACAAGCAACATGCAAAAACTAAACAAGCAATACTAACAAAATACATAAACATATAAAAGAATAGTGACAAAATGAATGTTAACAAACGCGACCGCACATAAAAACTCCATATGGCTCCAAAAACAACCAAACGCTGCTATGTTACAAAAATCTAAATGATGATCATTTTGCATGCAAATAGTAATACATTCTCAAACAGATTACACAATTACACAAGCGTGCAAACAAAACATATATAAAAAAGTAAAATTGCGGTGAAGTCAACGTATTAAACATTCCACAAGCACCATAAACAAGCTAAACAAGTAACATTAACAACTAACATAAGCAAATGAAAAAAAGAGAAACACATGAACAAAACTACCACAATCATCGTTACAACAAAAAAAAAAAACAATGTGCAAACCAAGATAAAATCACACAACAACCAAAAAACCAGCCCAAAATAATAAAAAAAAAAAAACAGTTGAAGTTGCAAAATCAAACGAAAAGACACGAATCGTGAACCTTTATAAACCCTATAAAATCAAGCTACTAACTAAAAATCGAAAGCTTCAAAACACAACATCAATAGATTGGAACTTACCTTCAAAAAAATCTGCAAATCTCTTCAAAGATCAAACTCGAACACCGAAACTCGAAATAGGAGGAAAACTTTTTGCGGAAAAACGTAAGGAATTTGAGGCGGAAGAGGTTACTCAAAACGAAAGCACACGTCGCGTGAGAGTGGGAAAGAAATTGAGCGTGATTGAGATCTTATCAAATCTCAATAACCAATTATATTATAAAATGACAACCATATAGGGCCTATGTCCACTACCACCCTGGACTCTTTGAAGTTTTTGGGGACCATAGTTCCATCCTCCATTTCTTGATTGGTTGGGCTATTCCTTCAATGACCACGTTCCAAATATCAAACCCGCAACCTTGTAAGAAGTATTCCATTCGGTCTTTTCAAAAAAAACGTAGTTGTTGGCGTCGAATAGTGGTGGCTTGTTGGTTGAAGTGCCTGGTGGTGAGATAGCTTTCGTTCGTAGCCATGTATCTTTCTCTTTACTCACAATGAAGAACGAGCTTGCCAAAAGTTTGACTTTGATACCACTTGTTAGTCCAAGTGCCTACGAAAATTTAGAGGGGATGGGTGAACAGGTTTTCCCGATTTTTCGATTTACTCCCTATTTTTCGATCAATATGAATAAGCAAGATAGAAGTGCGGAAAAATAAATCAACACACGATGATTTATAGTGCTTCAACCCACCAAGGGCCTACGTCTACTACCACCCGGATGTCCGAGTGGATTTCGAAAAGGAAAAAGTTTATTAATAGATACCAAACTATTACAACTTTTACCTTGAAGAGCACCATACTCTTCTTACAACACCAACTATAAAGAGCACCAAACTCTTCTTATAACAAAGAAGATCACCAAACTCTTCAACACATAAATAATCAACTAAGTGTGTTCTTGCCAAAGAACACTAAACAAGTATATCTTGTTTTAGATGATTTGAAACAATTAAGATTACAACTCAAATGAAGTATACAACTTTGTAAGTGCAAGTGTAATCAAGAAAGGAAAGCCTAATAATCAAGATATGAAAGTGATAGACTTAGGTTATTACAACAAGAATGTTGAAAGTGAAGAATAAGAACTTTTGCTAATTTTTATTGTTGTGTTATAGAGTATTGTGTTGTTAATCATTCAATCCTTCCCCGTATTTATAGGAGAGCTCAAAGATGTAAATAGTTAATAAATTAAAAGCCACAATTTCATAAGAAGTATCTGGCACGCAATGAGATAGTTTCAAATTTGTTAAAATGCTTATAGCGACCGGTCTCTATGTTGAGAATTCAAATTTTAAAGCCGTTGAAAAGTGTTTTTGACACAGGATGACATAGAGGGTGACCGATCATCTTTGTATAGGGCGATCGCTCATTTGTATAGGGTGACCGATTCTTTGTGGATAGTGATCGATCGTTCACTTGCGGGCATCGGTCACCCTCCTTATTTCCATCTCTCTATTTTGTTTCAAGTTTTAACAACATTCAGTATGGGTCTCCTATAGGGCGGGTCGACTTCTTCACAGAGAGAAGTTGTCCGATTTTTTGTCAAAAATAAAGTTCAAGAAGTACTTAAATAACTTAGTAAAAACCAGTTAAAATATTTTGAAGTATTTGAACAACATTTGGATATATTATTTTGGTATGAAACTCATTTATATGAAATCATCAAAATCTAAATAAAAACATTGACCTAACACCATACCCTTTTTAATTGCTTGAATCAAAAAATAAATATAAAACTCCCCTAAAAATTTAGACCACCCAATAATAGTAATCTATGGTTAGGATATGACTCACCCCAAAAAGCAGGACTCATTGGATCCATATCCATATTCTATTACAACTTAAGCTGGCTAGCTTGATTTGTGGGTTACTTGCACCAATTATATATATATATATATATATATATATATATATATATAATTGGTGCGATAACCCACAAATCAAGCTAACTTGATTAAGTAAATAAAAGCCTTGAAAGAAAAGAGTTGATATGTGTTTTTGGTTTGAAGTGAAATAGTCCAAAATGAATTGAGAATCTAGTTGGATGGATTGATATGAAGATCCAACTTCCTAATATTTAAATTCAACTTCAATTCACTTAGTTAGGGAGTGTTTGCAAACACTAAGGCTCCATTTAGATTGATAGATTTGGAGGATTTCAAATTCATCATAGATTGAGTCATTTGAAATCATTCCTTCAATTCCTCTCCACAAATCCAAATCCTCTAATTCAAATACAACCTAAATAAAAGTGACTTGTAGCTTCTAAGCAAACACTAAATAAAAACAATTCTTAGCCTCTACAACCTAGAATCTATAAATCCCTTTATTAAGTCTTTGCAAACACTCTCTTAATCATATCCCAATTGTCGGTCAATTGATCAACTATATTCACTTTTTATTTTCGTTTTCGTCCATTTGCTAGCCTCGATTCTTGGTCCGAAGCGAGCCGTAGTTTCGCTTTTCTTCCACGTAGTTTGATCATCCGTTCATTCAGTTTTTGTTTTTGTGTCGTCCATTTGCTAGACTCGGCCAAGCAAAGTTGTCATGACAGGGGTCAACAAAGAAAGTTGTTCGGTAAATATTGTTTTACTAATGAGGACTTGTTGGGGAAAACGGTTTCCAACATAAACCACGAGGTTAAAAAGGAGGACATCTTTGGTCCTGGTGGAGCTTTGTTGTCACCATACTTGATGTGTCTCTCCTTTTGTGCACGGAAAGTACAATTAAACGAAGTGCTAAAAAGATTACAACTCCAATGGCTAAGACGTTCGCTTTGTTATATATCCCATATTGTTAATATTCTCAACTATATATGGTAGGTCTTGGCACATTAAGCTTCCTCGTATCTCAATGGTTTTTTAACACAACATTTATCGGGTTCTCTATCTGGTTGCAAAAATATTTTGACGATCCATTTCGTTGGCCTTACTATATTTATTTTTGTTTCATCTTATCACTCTGGTTAAACTAATTGTGTGGTTTAAGGATCTTGGGCTTGTAGATTGTATTTATCTTTGAGTTTTGGAGGCTACATTACATTAGTGCAAAAATCTCAAGTTGGTCCCACACATCAACGCGCGTTTCTATGTGCAACCTTGAAGTATCTTACGATTATTTAGAAAGGCGACAATGACAAGAAATTCGAGTGCGGCGAGAGAAACTAGAGGATCGAGAGAAGTCAATCCCGAAGATGTTGGATGTTGTGGTGTGTGTCAAATCTAGAAGAAAGTTATAGATTTTTTTCAAAAAAAAGTTGTCATTGAGGAGGTTGAAGGAGAGATTGAGATGGAGACTTCAACTTCGGAACGAACTCACTTAGACCTGTTATTCGAGAAGAAAGGCTAACTCGCTTAGTGTGAAGAGGAATTTTAGTTTTGTTGCACTACCACTGTTATCAAAACTGTGAATTTTAGATTGTTCTTGTTTTTGCATTTTTTTTCAGCCTTTCTGGCTTTTTTCTGCTTTCTATAAATTTCAAGAATGCAAGTGGTTAATTTGTGTTATTGATAAAAAAAAAACTCCAATTCACTTCGGACCTTAGGTCTCAAGAACCCACCCTTAGGCAACCACATGAAAGGCAGTTGATATGTATTTTTGGTTTGAAGTGAAATGGTTCAAAACGAATTGAGAATCTAGTTGGATGGATTGATGTGAAGATCTAACTTCATACTATTTAAATTCATTTCAACTCACTTAGTTAGGGAGTGTTTGCAAACACTAAGGCTCCATTTGGATTAATAGATTTGGAAGATTTTAAATTCATCATATATTGAGTCATTTGAAATCATTCCCTCAATTCCTCTCCACAAATCCAAATCCTCTCATTCAAATGCAACCTAAATAAAAATGACATTTAGGTTCTAGGCAAACACTAAATAAAAATGATTCTTAGCATCTACAACCTAGAATATATAAATCACTTTTATTAATTCTTTGCAAAAACTCCCTTAATCATATCCCAATTGTTAAGGTCAATTGATCAACTTCAATTCACTTTTTATATCTATTTTCGTCTATTTGCTAGCCTCAACCAAGCCAAGTTGTCATGGACAGAGGTCAACAAAGAAAGTTATTCTGGGTAAATATTGTTTTACTAATGAGGACTTGTTGGGGAAACTGATTTTCAACATAAACCACAAGGGGTTAAAAAGGAGGACATGCTGGACGGGTGGAGCTTTGTTGTCATCCATATTTGATGTATCTCTCCTTTTGTGTACAGAAAGTACAATTAGAAATAAGCTGGCTGAAAAGATTACAGCTCCAATGGCTAAGACGTTCCTTGTTATCTACCTCATATTGTTAGTATGCTCAACTATATATGGTAGGTCTTGGCACATTGCTTTCTCGGTATCTCCAATCGGACCGTGTCAAGAAAATACGAGGCTTGAGGCAATATTTTATAAGGGGCCCAAGTAAGAGAAATAATATTTAAAAATATTTAGAGAAATTTATTTATTTTTTTGCCTTTTCAGATGCAAAATCATTTACTAATGTTTTATGCTCAAGATGTTCTAACAAACTACTTTAAATTGATAATATACTCAATCCATTTAGTCTATCTTGGGACATAGCTGTTCTTAAATAAGATTTTAGTAATTTTAATTTTGAAAAACATCTCTCGGCTAAATCAAGTTACATATATGGTCAATAATATTCTATAAGCAATACACGTATTTGAAAAGAATCTAACTTTTTAATGTAGTTTAGTACTTCAATTGGAGTATTATTTTCTATATTCAAAGTTTCTTTTAACACTCTTAATTCTCGAAAATAAATCAAATCTAACAATACATGAATGTTCATTAAATTTTAAAGAATTTTCAAGGTTAAGACAACATCTTTTTAATTCATCCGCTTCTAAAGCTTTTAGTTTATTTAAATCAAATAAAAAACCAATTGTTTTTCATATTCTATAAATTGTTCGAATCTAGTTACAATTGAAGTAATAGAGTGATCCATTATATAATTGAAGTATTCAACTTCAAAAGATTTTTTAGTTGTATAAGTAATCTCATTGTCATTATTTTCATCAAACTGTTTTTTCTATTAATCACACGTTTTTCACGAAACGTGGTTTCTATGTCAATTTCATTAGCGCTTTCTATAGTTGTATTTATAGAAGACTCAAATCCATTTTCCCTATAAATTTTTAAATAATTAATAAGACTTTAATTGATTTATATTAACATCAATATGCATGTCTTTTTAGATTGCAAGGTTTTACTAACTAAATTAACAACAAATAATATGTCATACCATATATTCATTCCAAGTAAAAATTCAAAATTTTCAACCTCGTATTTTGCTAAGCACATGGCTTCACTTTTTGTTTTAGGATCTTCACTAATATTTGCTAATTGAAGTAGAGCATCTCTTATATTTTTAGTTTGAAATTTTATTGCTTTTACACATTCAATTCTACTTTCCCATCGAGTTTGAAATAAAGATTTGAAGAAAATTTTGCATCCATTATCCTGTAGAATTTTCCATCTTTTAGGAGATGAAGCAAATAAAGTATATATGCGTTGTAATACTCCGAAAAAAATAGCCTATGACATGAATTAGTCATATCACATAAAACTAAATTTAAATTATGACAACCACATGGTGTATAAAATACTCTCGAATTTAAATCTAATAATCTCTTTTGCACTCCTTGATGTTTACCTTTCATATTTGACTCATTATCATACCCTTGTCCTCTTATATCATTAATATTAAGTTCATATTTTTGTAATACATTTAAAAGTTAATCAAAAGGCCTTTTTCCAAAAGTATCATATACTTTTAAAAACTCTAAAAAATATTCTTTAATTTCAATAGGACTCGTAAAAATGTCCACGCATCTTATTATAAGTGTCATTTGTTCTTGTTGGCTTGCATCATGTACGATCAAGAATAATGGAATAATATTTCACTTCTTTTATTTTTTTAATTATTATAGCTTTAACTTTGGAGGCTAATAATTCTATTAATTCATTTTGTATGATATTACTTAAATAATGAGATTGAAACTCACCATGTTGAATACGTCTAACATGTTCTTGCATTGTTGGATCGAATTCGGCTATCATTTCAATTAGACCTAGAAAATTACCATTATTTTTCTCATATATTTTTTGTTTTGTGCCTCGAAAAGCAAGATTATTTTTAGCAAGATATTTAATCGCAACAATAATTCTTACCAAAATTTTTTCCCAATTCTTCTTTTTATTTGTTAATATGTTCTTGAATATGTTTATCAATAGTTTTATTCTTTTGTAATCTAGTTTCTAACTCAATCCAATTGCTCATGCTAATGATGTGGTCATGGCTTGTTTCATGATTTTTTTATTTGGCGATTTAAGTTTTTCAATCTTTACTTCCTTCAATTACTAATTGATTTGTACTATTACTTGATTGTTTTTTTAAATAATTTACAACAAAAACAATATACTCTATCTAAGTCCTTCGAATACACTAGCCATCTTCTATCATGTTTTTCTCCGTTGATAATCTTTGTGTGTAAAATGATGTAGAAAAATGTCTATTATTTTCATCTTTAGGATAATGTAAATCATTATGTCGAATTGGACCTTTTTCTATTACTAAATCTCTAAAATTTATATCAATATTATAGATGAATTGGATGTCTTATGTTCATTTTCTTTTTGTTCTTCATTAGGAGTACCGTTTTTATCTTCTCCAAAAGTGGTGTCGGTGTTTTTTTCTTCTTCAAACTCATTATTAGTACCAACAATATCATTAATTTGTTCAATTGCTTCCTCACTTTCTAATTCATTTTCAACCAAAACTTGTCCTTCAACTGAATTTGATGTATTTTCTTGATTATTATTAATGAGAAATTTATCAAGTGTTCCTTGTTGAGATTTGATTAATCTTTCAACTCTCCTCTTTTTTAAAAGTTTTTGATATCCACTTTCATATTTTCTATTAGACATTATTATGGATTAGGATTATTATTAAAAATATTCAACCAAGGTAAAAATCACAATAATGAGAAGAACTTTAAGATGATTACTTATACAATTACAAACCAACACAAACAATAATTATAATATAACCACAAAACAAAATCTAAATTAATATACTAGAGAGAGGAAAGATGAAACCTGGAAGGCTAGAAATGGGAACAAATAGCTAAAATTGGACTGCAGACTTGGCCGTGTAAAAATTCAAGAATATCTACCATAAACCACTGATTTTTTGGGTATCAATTACTAAATCTCTGTATGAATTTATGGTGGATAAGAAGATTTAAGATAACTATTTTTGAATGAAAGGTGAAAGGATAAAAACAGAGCAGCACACTCAAAAGATAGAGAAAAAAAGATGAGTCTAGGACTATTGATTTAGGGAAAACAAGCAATATAACCGTTCACATTAATACAAATTAAGTAAACACCTACCTATTACCTATTTACTACTTTTTTTAAGCCTATAAAGAAGCTAATCATATCCTACTTACTCTTGATTATTATGTCTGCTTTTTTCAATTTGCAATTTATTTTGTCAAATTTCATTAGGTTTAGTCTGCACATAATATTTATATTTATATTAAATATATATTGTATATACATATATATATATTATATGGGTAAAATTAGGGGGGCCCAAGAGTTTGAGGCCTGAGGTAATTGTCTAAATTGCCTCAACTGATGACACGGCCCTGTCTCCAATGATTTTTTAAAACAACATTTATCGGGTTCTCTATCTGGTTGCAAAAATATTTTGACGATCCAATTTCGTTGGCCTTAGAATATTTATTTTTGTTTCATCTTATCACTTTGGCTAACCTAATTGTGTGGTTTAATGATATTGGGTTTGTAGATTGTATTTATGCTGCAGTGTTGGAGGCTACTTTACATCAGTGCAAAAATCCCAAGTTGGTCCCATACATCAACGTGATTCTATGTGCAACCTTAAGGTATCTTACTAATTATTTTAGAAAGAAAACCACAAAAAATCCGAGTGCAACAGAGGAAACTAGAGGATCGAGAGAAGTCAATCTAGAAGATATTGGATGTTGTGGTGTTTGTCAAATCTTGAAGAAAGTTGCAGATTTTTTCAAAAAAAGTTGTTCTTGAGGAGGTTCAAGGAGGGATTGAGATGGATACTTCAACTTTGGAACAGACTCCATTAGACCTGTTGTTCGAGAAGAAAGGGTAACTCGCTCGGTGTAAAGAGGTTTTTGGTTTTGTTGCACTCACACATTATAAAAACCGTGAATTTTAGATTGTTTTTATTTTTGCATCTTTTTTTCACCTTTTTCGCTTTTTTCTCGCTTTCAATAAATTTCAAGAATGCAAGTCGTTTATTTGTGCTATTGATAAAAAAAGAAAAACTCCAATTCACTTAATCTAATTCCAAGTAATGAGATCCAAAGAGTATTGCGTAGGGATACTTGCAATACAAATTAGAAGGATTTTGCTAATGTTTTATTAGCTCGACGTTTGGTTAGAAATTGTAGTCTTTACAAAATATATTATATCACTATAAGTCTTTGATTCAATTACATTACTATTCATTTTAGATTTTACTTTATCTTATTCATTTTATTATACTTTACTAGATGACACCCCCGTGCCATGCACAAGCAATATATATGTGGTGCCTCTATTTTGTGACATGTGATTCTTGATGGTCATTTTAATTCTATCTCCCGGTATTTTATTTTAAAATACAATCAAACAATAGGTGAAAACAACTATTTAATATTTTTTATTGATGCAAGTCAAAAAGAAAAAAATATCATACTTTAGAATCATTAAAAAATATGTCCAAGATTATTATGTATTTGTATTCGATTTGAAAGCTACTTTTTCATAAAAACCGCATAGGGACAACTTCATCGTTCATTGCATTTTGGTCATGTAAGTTTGAAGATTGATGACATACTTCTTTCAAGGTTGTTGTAGTAAATTCGTATGCAATTTTATTTTCCGAAAGTTATTCGTATGTGTGTAATGAATGGAGGCAATTTTTGCAAAAGCTTATCATGTATCAATAAATGAAAAATAAACACACACACACACAAACACACACACACACACACACACATATATATATATATATATATATATATATATATACACACACGAGAGCTAAGTAGAGAAATTAAAACATGGTTTTTGTAATATTATTGATTTTATCGATTTATTATTTAGGAGAATATCTTTATTTTTTCATATTTTGTCATGTATTTCATTTTTTCTTGTTGTTAGGTCAATTTTAATATTTTGAATTTTTGTTTTTGGGATTTATATTGTATTATTTAGATTTTTTAATTATTTTATTCTATTCGTATTTTCATATTTAGTATTTGCAAGACCATGCGATGCACAAACTGTATTTTCACAAAATACTTTTTAGTGATTATTGCAAAGAGTCTAGAATTTCAATAAATAGTTAAAATATGAAAATAAATTGATATGATTATAATCATACGATTAAATAATACAAAAATAAATTATTACAAAATATGAAAAAAATAATCTCTAAATACAAAATATTTGGTTGATAACAAATTCTGTGAATGCAAATTGTATCTATTTATATAGCATATTTATTTATAAGAAAAGTAAAAGTTTGAAATAAAAAACATAGTTGTTCAATGTTGAATATTTAATATACTGTATTTTCAATACTATCAATAATAAAGTTATTTAAAATATTTCTATTATGTTTTTATTATGTTTTTGTTATTTTTATATACAATATGGGTATCAAACTGAAGATGGTAAAAAAATGATTAACTTGATATAATATACGTCAAAAATAGATCAAAAATGAAAAAAAGTCACTAATTATTTTTAAAAAAGAAAAAGATAAATATAGTAATTAATGTAGTACACTAACAGATTTGAAAAGATAATTTTACATAATTTTATTTTGTATATCATTTTAAAAAGCAATTATTTAAAGAAAGTTGACTACCAAAAATAATGAAATACCAAATATTTTTCATTTTTTATTTTTACACATATTTTTATTACTTTTTATAGTAATTGCAAAAGGGCGGGAAAAACTTCTCATACTATTTTAAGAAATAGCTCATTTTATAAATACTAGTTTTTTGTCCAGTGCGATACACGAGATGTATATCTGTGAGGTGTTCATTTTGTATTGTGACATGTGTATTTTCTTAATAGTTCTACGAATTCTATCTCCTGCATTGTAATAATCTTAATATAGCATCAAATAATAGACATAAATGTTATTTAATATTTTTTATTGACAAAGTCAAAACCAAAAAATATCATACCTCGTAATCATAAAAATATATTTAAGCATATGTATTTGTCTTCGATCTTTCTTTTTTTCATAAAACCGCACAGTGCACCTTCATTATCCATTTTATTTTAGTCATGTTTAGATTCCTAAAAAGTGTGAAAATATGTGTCATACTTTTTCAAGGTTGTAGTAGTAAATTCATTGGAAATTTATTTTTCAAGGTTATTCGTATGTGTATGAGAACTAAGTATATTAATTAAGAAAATATAAGACGATAAAACATAGTTTTAGCAATATTATTATTGATTTTATTATATTTATTATTTTGGAGATATTTTTATAAAAAAATTGTGGGGATTTGTATTGTATTATTTGGAATTTTCAACTATTATATTCTATTTGAGTTCTCATATTTGGTATTTTTCAGACCGTGCGATACATGAACTGTATTTTTATAATTTTTAGTGATTGCAAAATTTCTTACAGTTTCAATAAATAATTAAAATATAAATATAATTAATTTGATTATAAATAATACAATTAAACAATATAAAAATAAATTATTATAAACTATTAAAAAATTTTTAAGTCCAATACATTTGATTGATAATAAATTTTGTGAATGTAAATCGTATCGATATATTGAACATGTTTATCTAGAAGAAAGTAAAAGTTTGAAAAAAAAAACTAATTACTTAATCCTAAATATTTAATGTATTTATTTATAATGCAATTAATAATAAAGTCATTTCAAATTCCAATATTATTTTAGAAGTTGAACATTTGTTAGAATTATTAAAGCAATTAAATAAAAAAACATGTTTATATTTAACAACATAATTTTATGGAAAAATAAAATATTTCAAAAGATAAAAACTATTATATCTTTATATATACACATATATCAAAGAAATATCAAACAGAAAAATTCACATCTAATAGTCCAAATGTGCAACTTTAAAAGTCGAATATCAAAATACATTGATAAATAAAAATAATTTCTATTAACATGAAAAGTACATTAATAAATATAAAAAATAATTGTCCATATATAAAAACTATTATGAATATAATTTCATATTATATAAAAATTTAATTTCTTCGTACATGAATATATATATATATATATATGTATAAAATTTTGGATACATAATTTGATAAATTCTTTAATTAAAATAAGTATTTTTTTTTATTGAATTTAATCAACTTAAATACAATTCTATATAATTATGAAGAAATAGGATAAGTCCAATTAATAACTATACATACATCATAAATAACCAAAATACATGAATATAAAATTGATGTCCAATAGCCCGAACACATAATTTTTAAAGCATATTACAAAATAATGAGTACATATATCTTATATGTTTTTATTTATTGTGTTTATTTTTTATCGTATATATATGCAATATTGGTATTAAAACCGAAGATCGTAAACGATGATTAATTAGATATATTATACGTCAAAAATGGATCTAAAATGAAAATATTATTAAATTTTGAAAAGAAAAAATATAATAATTAATGCAATACACACACATTTGGAAACCTAATTTAAATAACTCTTTTTTATATAACTTTAAAAAGTAATTTATTGAAAGAAAGTTAACTACCAAAAATAATGAAATCACAAATGCTTATTACTTCTTAGTTTTCCATAGGTTTTATTACTTTTTCCGAAGAATTTTTATTATTTTTTAGAAATAAAAAATGGACGAGAAAAAATATTTGGTTACAATTTTGAGAATAAAATTTCTTTATATATATAAATATATATAGATATGCTTGAGTTTACATATCATAGTTTTAAATTTTACTTTATCTTATTCATTTTATAATACTTTTATATGCTTGAATTTGCAGATTAATCGTAATCTAATCATATCATAGTTTTACATTTTTTTGAGGGGATCGTAGTTTTACATTTCAAATGTCCAGAATCTCGCATTTAAAATAATACAATATGATGGTTTTTTATTTATATAAATTTAGACTTAGTTTATCGTGCTTTATGTCATGCCCCAAACGCGACGCGACGACGATCAACCACTTAAACAAAATAAACCAACAATCTAGACATATGATACAAATAGCTCCAAGTGAAGGAGAGTCTAAAGCAAATGGAAATAAAATAAACATAAGTACGAATTACAACTTAAAGTCTAACGAGGTCCAAATACATTCGACATAATAACCTCGAATAAGTTTACTGAGACCAAAACTAAAGCGTAAAGGACGCCATATCCAAATCTTAAATGTCAAGGTCCTATGCCCACAAATTACAATCAAAGAGAGAAAAGAGTAGCAGGATAAAGGGAGTCCAACATTCGCGAGTAAGTACATGAAATAAGTACAATCATCGAGAAAGATGGTACAAGTTCGACAAAGCGGGCGAGGTCAACAATCATGGTCGGGTCGACATCCTCAACATCGTCCCCATCTAAAGGTTAGAAAACATGAGGGAATGAGACATAAATCTCGGTGGATGGGGTGATCGTGTGCAAGTGTGGCGATATATATTTTGATGCAAGAAAAAACGATCGTATGAAAAATGCGTGAGATATGATGCGTGAATTCACACCAGCCCACAAGCGTCGTGAGAAATATATTTAAGTAATATACTTACACGCTTTTAAGAAAACAATAGATTCGTAGTCACACAGTATTTGTGTGATTCAAGCAAGACAGAGGATTGCGTGCGGATTTGTAGCGCCATTCCTATGCAAGACAAGTAGCGGTTGCGTCATGGTTGTAACGCCAACCAATGCAATACAAGTAGCGGTTGCGTGCGGTTTGTAGCGCCAACCAAACGGGTCCGATTAACTCGAGAATCGTGTGGATCGGACAGCGATTCCTTCGTTCTTCCTTGTAACTCCCGAGCAAGATGGTCCAAAATCACCTTATCGCTCCATAGGCAAAGACAAAATCTACAGTGGAGCTAGCAAGGTCGGATTTGTCATAATCATGATTATACTTCAAGTACTACGACCCGCTTCCCGGACAAACTCCGTCCCCGATTTGGGGATTAGGGCGATGGGGCCGGAAGAGTGGAATAGCGCCGAGCTGCCGGTTCCATCCCCGACGTATCCATTCCGATCGTGAGCTCAACACACCAAGTTGACTTCAGACAGAAAGTAAATACAAGTTGATGAAATCAACCAGCAATGAAAGTATTATTGATTCAGAAAGCGATTCGGAAAAGTTTCAAAATCACGAGTGACAATTATGGCGTTGGTGGAGTTATTTGGATGAAGATGATTATCGGGAGGATAAGCAATCTTCGATATCTTGAAAGATTAGGTGGAACATAAGTCGCGTTATAGATTCGAAATCGCAAGACAAGGAAATCGCCCGCGATCGGGTATTAATGTCGGTCAAGACGATCCGACAAGTCAAGGGGTTTTAAGAAAATAAAATCTTTTAATTAATTATTAAAAGTCGAGGGTCCAGGCTTGTTTCTTTAAAAGAAAAATAATTTGAGTTAGGTCCTGGTTAAAAAGAAAATTTACAATTATCCATTTTTGTAAAAACCAATACTTTTGGGGTTAAAAATTGAATAAGTAAATATCCCGACCTTGAAAAATTATGAGGTCAGTTCCTAAATTCTCTAAATTGTTCATAGATTCAGGGTTTTAAATTTTTGAGGTCGAGTTTTTATAAAATTCTCACATTGGCCCCAAATTTGTTAAAATTATCATTTCGGACCCTAAGTTTAAAATAATTGGAACTCACAAACCGGAAGGACTTTTAATGTGATTCTAGTTGAAAAATGTCACTAAGGTCAGTGGTATATTGGAACAAAAGTAGTTTTTAAAATAAATAAGTATAAGTCCCTTAACCTTTGAAAATATCATTTTTGTCTCATTTTGAAATAATTGCCTTTAAGGCTTTTAGGGTCCAATTGTTATGAAATTTGAACCTTGGGTCCAAAATATAATTATGTTATAGTTAAATTAGTATTTCCAGGTGCATGGACTGCATAAGTCCTGGAAATTTCATTTTGGTCCTCAATTTTAATCTTTTACGATTTGGTCCCTCAATTTTTATAAAATTACTTTCCAAGCTCTAAACACTTGGATTTTTGGAATACACTTAAAATATGTTATTTCCAGTCCCTTAAGAGTTAAAATTTCAAATTTTAAAAATAGGGTCTGGTACAGTTTCGAAAATTGCAATATAGCCCTTAAACTTCTAAAATTTTACAATCTAGTCCTTGGGCTTTTAAGGGTTGATTTTATTTATCTAAAAACCCTTAAAACTTTATTAAAATGTCCAAACATCATTTTTGAACCTGAGTACAGTCCCAAAAATCGAAAATTACAGAGGGGTCCCTTAAGTTTTATTTTCTTGCAATTAAGTCCACCAACTTTCTATTTTTGCATTTTAAGTCCAAAAATTGAAATTTAATCAATTATGCTCGACTTTTCCAGGTTATAAGTCATACAAAACATGGATTTCAAGAGTCATACATATACAAGTCCATTTCACACAAGCATTCACCAAATATCACAATAAAGTGTACATGTATGCACCTATTTTTCAACAAATAGCATTTTTGAGCCATACTTGAGAAATTTTCAACTTGATACTAGAAATTAACATGCAATACATAACATATATATCTCAAGTGCTCAACATCAAAATACTACATGCATTTTAAGTAAAAACACCTAGAAGTTGGAAAGATTTGTCCACCCACCTTAAAAATGAACTTGTTGGTGAAAGATGAAATAAATCACTCTTGAAGGAGAAGTGACTTAGGTCAGCCCCCTAGGTCAAGGAATACCAAAAAAATGTAGGAGTTAGGAAATGAGGTTAAAAATTTAAGGAAAGAAGAAGGAGATGAAGAAGATTGGTAAAACTACACTTACTCATGTAGTAGATGAAATGAGACTATTACAGTCACAAAATGGGTTTCTTTGCTCACTCTTAAAACAACTCTTAAGGTCAGCCCCTAAAAGTCCAAAAATGAAAATGGAATATCAAAATTTTGGAAAATAGAAGAGAAGAAGAAAATGTACTAAAAATCCCATTTCTTACCTTATAGTCCAATTTCTCTTCAAAATCTTCAAAGTCTTGAAGTCCTTTTCAAGATGATGGTAAGGCTCTTAGTGTCTTCCAAGTATTCTAAGTATACCTCAAACCAAAAATCAAACTTAGGTTAAGAAGTGAAGATGATGAGCTAGAGGATAACAAGATGATTTTAGAACACAATTTCTTACCTTGTTGGTATGGTTTGGTTCGAATTCAAGGGATAGAGGGAGGAGATTTCTTGTTTTTGTTTAAGTATAGAAGGTAGATGATGATAAGAAGAAGAAAAGAAGAAGAGAGAATTAGGAGGATTTTTCTTTTAGAGAGAAGGAGGTAATTTGCAATTAGAGGGAGTGAATGTTGGTGAAATGAACAAGGAATTCTTGTTCAAAATGGCCTTATGGCCGATTCTACAAGAGAGGAGGGGGACAAAATTTTGTTTTGGTTTGGTTAGATGATGAGTTAGGGTAATAATTGGGAAAAATTAGAACATAAAATAATAGGTAGGTTACTTTCTTAGGGACAATTGGCCAAAAGCTAGTTTTTAGGGGGGAATTTAAAATATATTTGTTTGACCAATTGTGATAGTGGGGATTGTAGGAAAATTCTAATGTGTAGATTTTTTTTTTAACAAAAAATATAAATAACCTCCTATTTAAAGGGTATTTTTCGAAAAATTAGGAAAAAAACATATTTGATTTGATTTTCTTTTATAAAATTGAAGAAAAATAAAATGTATAAATATTTATACTTAATATTAAATTTTAAAATTAAAGATGTGAAATAAGAAATATGTATTTTAAAAAAAAAATTAATTGGGAGTTGTTGGGGAAATGAATTATAGAATATAGTGAAATATTTGGATAGGGATTAGAATATACTCCTAATTTATCGAGGTCCAATATTTCTAAAGTCGTAGTCATTCGATCAAGTTTAATACTAGAGGAGAATATAAAATTGCTAAGCTCAAAAATACATATATGCTACATAACACCGTATCTCACGTTATTAAAATTCGGGGCCTCACACTTTACGTGTAAAAATCGGTAAAATTATATCAATCATATATGCTAAAAGAAAAAAATGCAATGACACCGTGAGAACATCACTATCCCGTTACATATAGCAACTACTCATTCTCCCAATTACTTCACATTTATCAATGGTTAACTATTTTTTCCATATTATATATATATATATATATATATATCTCTACCTATATATATATTAAACGAGTCAATTATAAATAGTATGCTAAATATTTTCCTTTCTAAATCGCATCCTATGTATAATATTATATATAATTCTATGGTAAAAACTATAATTTAGTTAAGTTTTTTATATTATATATAGACAAGATCCGGATGTAATTAATAACATTGAGAATCTTGGTCGAATTTGTGTTTGACCTTAATTTTGGTAGGTATAATTTTTTTATATGATGTGCATTTTTAATGTGTAAATTTTATTTGGTTGCCGATTTATATTTTCTTAATTTGCAATTGTCACGCCCCAAACGGAACGCGACGATGACCCACAACTTAAATACAAATAACCAAACGATCTGACGAATATCATCGAGAACCCAATGAAACAGTCAAAATAGCGGCGAAATAAAATAACAAGCACAACTTACAGTCCACAATCCATAATCCAAATTACATCCTCGAAAATCAACCAACGATAACAACTTAAAAGTCAAAGGGTCCTACGCCCTTCAGTTACAAACCGGAATGAAAAGAAAATAGAATAGTCCAACAACAATCACAAGAAACGAGTCTATCGACAACAACAAGAAGTAGTAAATCCAACAAGCGGAGTACAAATGCTCAATCCAAGGCCGGTTCAGCATCTTCAACGAAGTCCTCATCTAAAGGTTAGAAAACAGGTGGGGATGAGACATAAATCTCAGTGGATGGGGTGATCGTGTGCAAGTGTGGCGATATATAGTTAATGCGAGAAAACAGTTATATGAAAACGCGTGAGTATGATGCATGAATTCACACACAGTCCACAAGCGTCGTGATAAATATATTTAAGTAATATACTTATACGATTTGAGAAAACGATTCGTGGTCACACAAATCACTATGTGATTCAATCGAAAGGATTGCGTGCGGAAATATAACGCCAATCCCATGCAAGGCGAATAATGGTTGCGTCGGATTTGTAGCGCCAACTAATGCAAAATGGTCCAAGACCTGTCACCTTATCGCTCCATAGGCAAAGACAAATCCACGATGAGATCTAGCAAGGCGGATTGTCATAATCATGATTATACCTCAAGTACTACGACCCGCTTCCCTTGGACAAACTCCGTCCCTCGGTTGCGGGATTAGGGCGATGGGGCCGGAAGAGTGGAATAGCAAACCAGCTGCCGGTTCCATCCCCGATGTATCCATTCCAACCGTGAGCTCGACACACCAAGTTGACTCAGCGGAAAGTAAATACAAGTACAATCAGTATGATTGATTCAGTGGAAGCGATTCGAGAAAATTTTTGAAAATTCACGAGTAGAAATATGGCGTTGGTGGAGTTGTTTGGATGAAGATAATTATCGGAAGGATAAGCAATCTTCGATATCTTGAAAGATTAGGTGGAACATAAGTCCCGTTATAGATTCAAACCCGCAAGACGAGGAAGTCGCCCATGATCGGGTATTAATCGGTCGAATCGGTCCGATAAGTCAAGGGTTTTTGGGAAAATAAAATATTTTAATTAAATCTCCAAGTCAGAGGGTCCAGGGCTATTTTAGTAAAATGGAAAATAATTTGAGTTAGGTCCTTTATAAAAGAAAAATTACAATTTAGCCCCGATTTGTAAAAACCAAAACTTTTGGGGTTAAAATTTGAATAAATAAATATCCCGACCTTGAAAAATTATGAGGTCAGTTCTTAAATTCTCCAAATTGTCCAGAGATTCAGGTTTTTAAAGTTTTGAGGTCGAGTTTTTATAAAATTCTCACATTGGCCCCAAATTTGTAAAAATTGTCATTTCGGACTTTAAGTTTAAAATAATCGGAACTCGCAAACCGGAAGGGCTTTTAATGTGATTCCAGTTGGAAAATGTCACTAAGGTTAGTAGGATATTGGGACAAAAGCAGTTTTTAAAATAAATAAGTGTAGGTCCTTTAACTTTTGAAAATATCATTTTTGTCCCATTTGAAATAATTGCCTTTAAGGCTTTTAGGGTCCAATTGTTATGAAATTTGAACCTTGGGTCCAAAATATAATTAAGTTATAGTTACGTTAGTATTTCCAGGTGCATGGGCTGCATAAGTCCTGGAAATTTTATTTGGGTCCTCAAGTTTAGTATTTTACTCTTTAGTCCCTCAATTTTAGTAAAATTACTTTCCAAGCCCTAAACACTTGGATTTTTGGAATACATTTTAAAATATGTCATTTCCAGTACCTTAAGAGTGAAAATTTCAAAATTTAAAATTAAGGTCTGGTACAGTTTGAAAATTTGCAAAGTAGCCCTTAAACTTTTAAAATTTTACAATCTAGTCCTTGGGCTTTTAAAGGTTGATTTTATTTATCTTAAAACTCTTAAAACTTTATTAAAATGTCCAAAGTCATTTTTGAACCTGAGTACAGTCCCAAAATTTGAAATTTGCAGAGGGTCCTTTAACTTTTATTTTCTTGCAATTTAGTCCACCAACTTTCCATTTTTACATTTTTAAGTCCAAAATTACAATTTAATCAATTATTATCGACTTGTCCAGGTTATAAGTCATCCAAAACATGGATTTTAAAGATCATACACATGCATATCAATACATACAAGAATTCATCAAATAGAACATTAAATTGCACGTGCATGCACCTAAAATTCAATAAATAGCAATTTTGAGCAACTCTTGAGAATTTTCATGATTTGATACATAAAATTGACATGCAATACATAGATTATATATCTCAAGGCTCATGATCAAAATTTCTACATCCATTTTAATAAAAACACCTAATAGTTGGAAAGTATTTTTCCACCCACCTTAAATTGGAAAGTTGTGAAATAAAAAGGAAAATTTCACAACTTTGGATGAGGTCACTTAGGTCAGCCCCTAAGTCAATAAATATCAAAAATTTGATGTTAGAAAAATGAGAGAAAAATTAAGGAGAAAAAGAAGGAGATAAGAAAATGAGAAAGACTACACTTTACCTTGTGTAGTAGGTGATTGGAGACTAGTTGAAGCTTTAAATTTGGAATTTTTGGTTCAACTCCAAAATCACCTAAGGTCAGCCCCTATTTCTCAAAAATGAAAAAGGGATGTTAAAATTTGAAAAAATAGAAAGAAAGAGGAAAGAAGGGTTCTAGTGTCCAATTCTTACCTTGTAGTCCAAATTTCTCTACTAGTTCTTCTTCAAATCTTCAAGTTTCACCACCATGCATGCATGTCTCCAAGTGGTCTTCTAAGTACCTCAAAAATCAAATATAAACTTAAGTTAAAAGAAGAAGGTGATGAGTAGAAATAATTTAAGTTGAATTGAGGAGTGAAATTTCTTAACTTGAGAAAAGGGGGTGTTCGAATTTTGAGTTTTAGTGGTAAAATTGTTTGTTTTGGTTTAGATGTTTGAATAAAGAAAGTATGTTTGATGTTAAGAAGAAGATGTTTTTGGAGTTTTGAAGATGGGTTTGAAGATGTGAAGGACTTGGGTTTGAATATTTGAAGATATATGAAGAAGTGGTACTTGAAGATATGAAGAACTTATGTTGAAGATTTGAAGATGTGAAGAGTTGGTGTTTGAAGGTTTGAAGATATGAATGAATTTTGTTTAAAGATTTGAAGATGTGAAGGATTTTTAGAGAGAGATTAGGGAGAAGTTGGAGAAAAGGCTTGAGAGTTAGAATGTGTTTGATGAAAAAAATGAGATGAATTTTTGTGTAATAGGCCATGTTGGCCGTCCACCATGGGGGAGAGGAATTTTTGTTCAATTTTGTGTCTTGAAAATTGTCTCTTGCATGGGGACAATTAGACTAGTCAAAGTATGGGCAAGGTATGGAATGAGAAGGAATGTTGGGAAGACTCCAACATGTCGGGAAAAATAGTATTGTTAGGAATTTTATTGTTTAGATTTTGATGAATGCCATGTAAAACTTAGAATAGAAAGTTGGCTCCCCAATTCTTGCTTTGAAATGTATTGTAACAATTAGAGTCGCCAAGGCCGAGTTAAGTCGCCTACGCTCCAACTTGCAAGAAGACAAAATCAAGGCTTGAAGGAAAACTTCTGCGTGACAAATTGAGTACAACAAAGAAGAGCGACAGAACTCGATCAAGAAGCGGTGAGATGCACGGTGAGTGAAACATCATCAAGTCAACTCAAGAAAAGCCAAGTCTCAAGATGAAGTGACGAAGAAGAGTCATCCATGATTGGAAGTCGACTCTAAGTCACCTGGGGAAAGCGAGGAAATGCGGTCAAGTCGAGATAATCGAAAAGGAACCGTTGCACGAAATCAAGAGATTTACTTAAACAAGTAATATCTCCATACTACCTTTCTTGGAGTGCTCGATCCCCGCGTGCAAAGAAATGAACCAATGGGAAGCACTACACCGTGTCGAACTCAAAAGATGATAAAACATTTCATACGAGGAAATGGCAATTCCAAGAAGTGCAAACCAACGATCGCAAAGTGATTTTCAAAAATGAGCCTATCTCTTCAACGGGCAAATTTTTGAAAGTTCACTATAAAAAGGCCGAGGAGTTTGATTGAAAAAAAAAAAAAAAAAGGATGCGTGGATGACACACACGTGAGATATACAAGCTTATCAAAATTGAAATATTCTCAATCCTCAAGCCTACATCTCGAAGAACATCAATCCAACACTTACCTTGTGAAGGAAAGAGAACTTCAATCGATTGAAGAGGAAACTACGAAAACAAGGGGTCTACATTCCAAGAAGGATTGTAGGAAGGTTCAAGGTGAACCAAGTCTTAAGCTTTTGGAGGGCTTCGTGATCAAATCCAAAGTGCTTGAGCAAGTGAGTCAGAGTAGCAAGCGCAGCTGCCCTGTGAAGAAGCCGAGTCGCATTTGAAGCCGGTGAGTGATCAAGGCGTCTCGATCGAGTCCCGAAGGATCAAGTCGGCCATTGTGATCAAGACTTGTATCGGACTGTTACCACTTTGTAAACGATCATTACCTAGTGGATTCCTCCGGGAGTTGGAGAAGAGAGGAGTAGAAGAATTACCCCATCTTCGAACCTCTATAAAAACTTTCTTGTGTCATTTACATTTCAAAGATTTAAATTTCTGCACTTTTAATTGCTTATATCTGTGATAAATTTGCTATCCATTTGATAATCTATAAGTACTAAATCAAGTTGTAAAAAACTTGCTTAAACAAACTTAAGGGTGTTAAGTCTTCCAATAAAAACAAAACCACAAATGAGTCAAATTATAGCCAACAAATGAGTTACTCTTAACACTCAAATGAGTCATTAAGAGATTGACTCTATTGAGTGACTAATTCGACCGTCCATCAAGGACACAATGTGTAGAACTCAGTAGATTTAAAAGGCCTAAATCGAAAATTTGGTAAGGTTTATTCAACCCCCCCTTCTAAACCTTACACTTACACCCCTTGGGACCTACAAGTGGTATCGGAGCGGTTGGTTCATTGAACCCTCCGCACCGTTCTTGAACTAGATCTCCAATCTTTTCAAAAGTCCTGCTTGAGTACTTATCTTTCAAAACTCTTTTCTATCATTAAAAATTATTATCATGGAAGCAAATCTAACACGCATTCCTATGTTCACTATTGAAGAATTTGATGATTGGAAAATTCGTATGCAGCTCATCTATCAATTACATGATGAGATGTGGATAGTGATAGAAGATGGGCCTCTGCAAATATTAAAGGTGAACACAATTTTGTCGAAGAGTTGCAAATTTGAAGGGGAAAAGATCAAAGATCTGACCAATCATGGTTGAAAAACCAAGAACCGAGTGGACAAATGATGACAGAAAAAGATACAACCGGACAATGTAGCCAAGGACATTCTTTACAAAACCTTGGATAAAGCCATGTTCAACAAAGTCAAATCTTGCAAAACGGCTAAGGAAATGCGGGACAAGTTGACTTTGATTTGTGAAGGTTCGAGCAAATCAAAGAAAACAAATTATCGATGGTATTGTCGAGAAGTTTGAAAATTTCAAAATGATCTCGAGAGAGAACCTGGACCAACTAGACGCCGATTTCGATTCTGAAAATCACAAATGAGTCAATTTGTCTACACTTGGAAAGGAATATACACGAAGAAATGTGTATGAAGATCTGAAAAGTCTTCGGTGAATGGGAGATGAAGGTCATGGCACCGAGACATTCCATGGACCTATCAAAGACATCCAACCATGAGTTATTCTCGGACCTCAAAGCCTATGAGTTTGAGCCGAGAAGGAAAGACCAGAAAGACAACTGTACCCAAAACAAATTTTTCTAGTTGTCAAAGATGGAAGGAGAGTTTGTCAAAGAGGCAATTGACCCGGAAGAAATAGCCCTAATGGTTAAAAGATTTAACAAGTTCTTTAACAAGAACTACAAGAGAGGAAAGGGTGAATCCTCCGAAGACACTCGGCTCCTCCAAATCAAGAGATGATAGGCCAACCAAGAGAATGTGATCATCAACAAGTTGAGTATCAAAGGGTGACAACTCAAGAATAGAAAGAGCTGAGCAAAAGGTCGAATATCTATGTTGGAATTGTAGGCAACCAGTCACTATGCCATTGATCGCTCATATCCTCGTAGTCAACAAGTACGAAAACGAAGAAGAAAGAAAAGTCTTGAGAGAAAGAAGACAAGAAAAGAAAAAAGCAATGATGGTGCAGAGATCGGCCGAGACAAATGCAAGTCAAGAGAGACAAAATGACTCGAGAGAGCAAAGATGGTGACTACTCAAGTGACTCAAGAAGAAGCCTTGATCCGCTTAATGGCCAAAGAACAAGATCAAGAAGATGAGGTACAATCTAACTCAACAAGCTCGGACACTAGTGATAGTGACGTGACACACACACTTCATCACCCACTCGATCTTTATGATTCATTAGGCAAAATGATGAAAGATTTTGAGCATATTAAAACCTCACACACACTTTGTTGAATGAGGAAAACAGCCTACTCAAAAATCAAAACTCAAAGTCGACTAAGGAGCCGAGTACTCTAAGTCAAATAGCCGATGAGAATAAAAGTTTAAAAATTTGAAAATGCCAAATTAATAAAGCAGAAAATTGCTGCTATAGAAAAGAGGAGAATGACCTCAAAAATGTTATTGCCTCATTCACTAAGGCATCTAAATCATTGGATGATCTTATTATGAGTCAAAGAGAATGTGGAGACAAGACAGCTTAGGATTTAATTCCTTTGTGCCATGTCAAACCTCAAGAGTAATTTTGGAAAAAGGATCTTCAAGTCATGAAGAGTCCGAAAAATCCAAAACTCTAAATGATGCACACACTTTCAATCCAAAGCACAATGCTAAGCAAACTGGCCTTGGTTACAAAGGAAAAGGAAAATGCGACCGGTTGAGAGTCTTGAAAGGGCGGTGAGAAGAGATTCACCGAGTCCTCAAATGAGACTCCAAACAGAAAATACTCAGAAAGAAGAAGCGAGCTACCAAAAATCCCGAAAACTCATAAAAGAAATACACATGATGGGAATGGTAGAAAATATCCAAGCCAAGTCGATCGAACAATGTGAACTATCGGCTAGACTTATGGAATACAAGCCCAAATGGCAAAGGCCTAGAACTCAACAAAGGCCATTCCAAAAGCATAAGAGCTTTCATCAAAGACACATATGCACCTAGGCACTACACTCAAAGACACCACAATTACCCAATAAAGGCAATTGCTAAAACACATATGCAGCATACATACTGAGACAAAAGAGACAATTTGTATGAACTGGACTCCCCAAAGCAATTTGCCAGGATTGATTATGATTATGGCACCGATAGATGGCAACCTCTTGAGAGTCAAATCATTTGGCTATAGGTTGGTTGGATCATCTTATAATTTAACCCCTCGGGACCCGCATAAGAATGGGTACCTAAAACTTAATTTCCTTGATTGCGGTTTCAAGGAACAAAAGTGAGTGCCAAGGAACCTGGTACATGGATAGTGGTCATTCCCGGACACATGACAGAAATAAGAGAAATCTGTCAAAATTCAAGGAAGTCAAAGGAGCAAAAGTCATATTTGGAGGAAATGAAGCTCCTGGTGAAATAAGAGGCAATCGGATCCATCAAAAGAAATGGTTTAGAAATCACGATGTTGCATATGTTGAAGGACTAAACTTCAATTTACTAAGCATCGACAACTCTGCGACAAGGGCTACAATGTTGGATTCAACATGGGAATATGCCAAATCAAAAATGTTGAATCTAATGAAGTTGTCTTTGCCAAGGATGTAGAAACAGAAAAATATGTATGTAGTGGATTGGTCAACTGCAACACCCAAAGACTGCCTACTCTCTTAGCAAAAAGCACAAACCGAATCAAGTTGGGTGGCACAAAAAAGTGAGTCACACCGAACTTCAAAACAATTAATAAGCTAGCAAGAAGTCATCTTGTAGAAGGACTTCCAGGACTCGATGATACAAGAAGGAAAGTATATGTGATGCATGTCGAAGGAAAACAAATCAAGTCGTCATTCAAAGAAAAGACATGCCCATCCTCAACAAGAATATTGCATCCGCTTCATATGGATCTATTTGGCCCAAAGGAACCAAAGAAGCATAAGTGGAAAGAAATACACCTTGGTGGTAGTAGATGACTACTCAAAATATACATGGACAATATTCATGTGCAAGAAGAAAGAAACTCTACAAAAAGCTACCACAAATTGTGATGAAGAGAATACAAAATGAGAAGAGTCAAACCATTATCAAAATAAGATCGGATAGAGGAACCGAGTTTGTCAATGGAATAATAACTCAAGATCTTGTATTGAGAATGGTATTGGTCATGAACTATCACCGCAAGGACTCCACAAAGAGAATGGAGTTGCAAAAAGAAGGAACAGAACCCTCAAGGAAGCGGCAAGGACCATGTTAGGTGAAGGGGTTACCAAAAAGATTTTGGGCTGAAGCAATCAACACAGCTTGCTACACCCAAAACAGATGTATGATAAATAGGCGGTGACAAAGACTCCCTATGAGATCCGGATCGGAAGAAAACCAAATGTTGCATATTTCAGGATATTTGGATGTAAATGCTTCATCCACAATAATGGCAAAGACAACCTAAAGGCTTTTGATGCTAAAGGCGATGAGGGTATCTTCTTAGGATACTCAAACAAAGCAAAGCCTACTGAGAATACTCAACAAAAGAACTATGGTTACTGAAGAATCCATTCATGTAGTATTCGATGAGCCAAACATAAATGGAGAAGACATTGAAGAGTCACCGATAAGTTTGAAACATCCAACCTTACGAAAAGAGTCCCTATCTTTGGTCAAACAGAATTATCAATTGAGAAGAAGATGAGATAGTTGAATCTCAAAAGCAAATGAAAATCTGCAATGAGTGATCACGAGAGAGTCGACCACAAAGAACACAACACGGTAAAGTCGATCAATCCAGCTAACCTACTTCAACCTGACGTAAGATGGCTGAGAGACCATCCACCAAATCTTGTCATTGGAGACATGAGAGAGGGTGTCAAGACAAGATCCGAACTCAACAAGAAGCAATGTTCACATGCTTCATCTCGCAGATAGAGCCCAAAGATGTGTCACAAGCATTGGATGACACACATTGGATTCAAGCTATGCAAAGAAGAGTCAATCAGTTTGAGAGAAATAAAGTATGGGAATTAGTACAAAGACCCATACATCAAAATGTTATTGGAACCAAATGGGTATTCAAAATAAGATGAACGAGGAAGGTTACGTGGGTAAGAAACAAAGCAAGATTGGTAGCCAAAGGATATTGCCAAGAAGAAGGAATAGATTTTGATGAAACATTTGCTCCTCGTAGCAAGATTGGAAGCTATAAGGATGTTTTTGCCTATGCACTCACAAAAACTTCATTGTATATCAAATGGATGTAAAAAGTGCATTTCTAAATGGATTATTGGAAGAAGAAGTGTATGTTGAACAACCTCCAGGATTTGAGCGAGAAGACTCTTGGAGATAAAGTGTACAAACTCAAGAAAGCCCTGTATGGATTGAAACAGGCACCCGAGCATGGTATGATACCTGTCACAATTCCTAAATCGAAAATGGATTCACTAAAGGAAAAGTAGATAGAACACTCTTGAGTAATTCAAGACAAGAAGAGTATATCTTGCTTGTTCAAATATATGTGGATGACATCATTTTTGGATCCACTAACAAAGAGTCAGTGTGAAAAATTCTCAAACCTCATGCAAA
Source organism: Rehmannia glutinosa (assembly GCA_016081115.2). Taxonomy (NCBI): domain Eukaryota; kingdom Viridiplantae; phylum Streptophyta; class Magnoliopsida; order Lamiales; family Orobanchaceae; genus Rehmannia; species Rehmannia glutinosa. Next base: position 217,436 of record JABTTQ020002400.1, on the reverse strand, counting down.
GTAAATTTGAAATGAGCATGATGGGAGAGCTGACATTCTTCCTTGACTTCAAGTGAAACAAATTGAAGGATGGAACCTTCATAAGCCAAACAAAATACACCAGAGATTTAATGAAGAAATTTGGTATGGAGGAGAAGTCTTCGTAAAAAATACCAATGAACACATCATCAAAATGGACATGGATGCAGATGGCAAGCCCGTAGATCAAACAAGATCTGAGCACTTATTGGATCATCGCTCTATCTCACAAAGCGAGCCGACATCACCTTTGTTTGTAGGTGTATGTGCAAGATTTCAATCTGCTCCAAAAGAGAGCCATATGACTGCAGCTAAGAGAATATTGAGATACTTAAAAGGAAACCAAGAAGTAGGGCTTTGGTATCCAAAGGAAGGTGGATTCAAGCTAATTGGCTATTCGACTCGACTATCTTTGGATGCAGTGGGGACAGAAAAGTACTTCAGGCACATGTCAAATGCTTGAAACAGACTAATTTCCTGGTTTAGCAAGAAACAAAACTCAATAGCCACTTCTACAAAATTGGTGGCGAATACATAGGCTGGCGGGCAAACAAGCAGCCCAAAGTCCTATGGATGAGACAAAGAATGAGGATTATGAAGTTGAAGAAAAAGAAATTCCAATCATGTGTGATAACACAAGTGCAATTGCAATCACTCAAAATCCGTGTTGCACTCAAGAACAAAACATATAGATGTCGATATCATTTCATAAGAGATCATGTTGAAAGGAAGGACATTATCTTGGAATATATCTCAACCGATAAGCAACTAGTCGACATCTTCACAAAACCATTATGTGAGTCAAGATTTGAAGAACTCAAACATGAGTTGGGGCTAATTGAGCCGAGTGAGACACGAAGAGTCAAAGAAACGACATGGAACAGGAAAGAAGGTGAAAAAGAGTTTGAAAACAAAAATTAGCTCAATAAATCACCAGATCGGAAAAAGTCAATATACCAAGTCACCGATAGCGAGTCACTAAGAGAAATGTGAGAAGCGAGTTAAATCGGCTAAGAGATAAGGTTCAATAACTTATGAGCAAAGAGACAAAAACGCAATGCTTTTTGACTAAGCGAATGTTTTAAGAGACACGTCGATAATGATGATGTGTACGGACATAAAGCTGCACACAAAGCCTATGATTGGATATAAATGTTTGCCGCATTAAATACGAGACATGAATCGCTTCAATATGCGTGCGAAATCCAAGCCGTTGATTTCAATCACGATTCAAAACCGTCCTGCACGCCCTTTCATAAACCATATTTAAACCATTTTTCGTCCGTTTCTCTCTCACACTTCTAAAAACTGCTCAATCTCTCTCTCAAAAAGCAAAGGCAAACACTCTCGAAACCCTATCAAACTTCAAATCTATTTCGAACTTTTCTTGAAATTATTCTCGAGAAATGGCACCAACGTATAACTTTACCAAGTTGGGAAAACAAATCCACACCGGTTCGACCGTGGATTTCGACGAATAATGTGAAGCGGGTCCGACGACACCCTGGTGAAGAAAATCGCGGAGAAGTTAGAAACGCCGGGATCAAACCGTTTCTACAACACGAGTATCCTATGACCTATGTGGAGGAGGTCGCACAATTCTCTACGTGAATGCCGAGATTCACGATGAAGGAATCAAGTCATCTGCTTCACGGGAAGCGGTGACTATCACGGCCAAGATTTGGTGAATATTGCTCACTACCAAAAGGAGGAGCATCCGAAATCAAAGAGGCTGATGTAAACTTGGTGAAGCATGGAAAGAAATAGCCAAGTCCGACGTTCTTTGACAAAATAATATACACAAAAACAAGAGATCACTGAAGGAGGACTATCACAAATTGTTGGATATTGTTGCCAAGTGTATCGACATCAAATTTGGCGGCTTTGACCAACCTCAAAGGCAAAATTGATTGTGATGGCTGCAATAATCGAAGAAAAAGAAGATAAACTGGGCGAGTTTATCTACAGCAGACTCTGCAAAACGTGGGAAACAAGTCCTTCAAAGAAGATGGGTCATTTGGAGGATCCTCGGGATATGGCCTGGTGATTGGCCGGCTATTGGAGGTGAAAGGAGTACCTCTTAGACATGGGAAGGCCTTCCATGTTAACAAGAGGATGTTCGAGCTAATCTCTCTCGGTGCTCGAAGCGTGCGTCGCCAAGAGAGCGACACCAGTGAGGGGAATCACCGACCCGAAGACACACTGCCTTCCTCTCCAACCAAGAAAAGCGCCCTGCAGCTACCAAAAAAGTCTGCGCCCCCGCGCAAAGAAAACCAAACATGCACCTGCCCCTGCAGCCAGTCAGTCACTGCCCCTGCAGCAGTCACTGCCGCCTGCCGTGTCACTGCCCGCCTCTGCGGCGGTCGAGAAGGACTCACAAATTCCTTCTCTCGACGATCGTCAAAAGGAGGAGAAGCTGACAAGCCTAGACGGCCGCTCCTCGTAAACAAACACAAGCACCGCCCCGGCCGCCCAAGACTCGAGAGGACAACGCCTCTCGAACTGTAAATTCCCTCGGTACAAACCAGAGACGAAGAAGACTCGTCAAGCGGACGAACAAGAGAAACCAAGTGAGTCGGCTACTCGGCCTAAAGACAGATCTGGAGACTACGAAGAAGTAGAGTCTCCGGATGTAATTGATGAAACTTGACCAAGTCTGCTGAAGGTGATCAAAGAGAGGCAACCAAGACACACGGTATGTAGTTCATACAAAACTCAAAAAAAGAACCATTTCAAGCGAGATAGTGATGTAATGATCCTATCTCCACCTTACCCGCACATCCAAAATCGTCTGCGTGAGTGGAGAAAATGGAAGCGAGCAGTCAAGGGAACAGTTCAACGGCCCGAATTCATAGAAGAAGAAGAGGAACTGCTAAATTTCCTCGGATTATCTACTGTGCTCCCAAACTCTAGATGAAGACAACCTCGCATGGATATTCTGCAGATCTACAAGGACAAGGAGAGAGAAAAGCAAGCAAGAAGCCGAAGCACGCAAAAAGGCAAGTACCGCCCTATCTCCTGGCGGCCTGCAACACTTCCATCCTCTCCTTGATGTCTTCTCCGAAAGTGATGAGGAACAGAATGCTTTCCGCCACCCGCGAGAAGAATGCGGTCAAAGCAAGCATTGCATGAATCAAGAATCCTTCACGAGCAAAGACTCGATGGAGGGACCAGGAGAGTCCTCCGAACACACGGTGAAATCGACCTAATGGGAGTGGTTCAAAATAGCCACCGATGTTCTTTACCACTTCCCACTAACTCGGAAGAAGGCAATAAAGGGAAATGGCGATGAAACCCAGGCTAGTGGGGACCCCAATCGAGCCAACCCCTATTGAAGGTGTGCCACCACCGCCTTTGACGGCTGAACCATCAATTGCAACAGCCGGGAGTTTGGAGACGAGTAACCCCACTCCAAGTCACTCACCGGTGCGCCACCGAGGGGAAACTCCCTCCACCGGCAGCGGCAAGGTCGGAGGATGCTTTGCAGATGACTCCACAAAGAATGTAGGAGGCGAAGCAAAAGACACTCAAACACAAGAAGAACAAAGTTGCCACCAACGGCTCGAGGCGATTGAGACGGTGAGAAGTGCCAGGTGCTCTACGAAGGCTAATGACGCCGCTGATGCGATCGAGGCACGAAGAAGGAATGTACAGGGAGTTAACACTGGCGATGAAAGCGCAATCCATGGGGTTGAGACTCCAATGGATGCCACCTGTAGAAGACCCTAAGACAAATACACATCGCCGAAAGGGAAGGCCAGCCTCGCAGCAGAGAGACTGGCCGAGGAAATGAAGGCCCACGGGAGGTTGAGACTTCCCAGGGTAACACAACAAAGTAGAGAACATCCCTCCCGCAACCATCGATCCATCTGAGAAGGGAGATCGCACTTCATGATTCCCAGGACAACCACGATGTCACCTTTCTCGGGATCGAGAAGGCGAAGAAAAAGTGAGTCAACCCCATGACAAATCCAAAAGACTCAAATGCGGATGTTCCAGGCACGAGCAAGTCCGATCCCAAGACTACTCGTCGACCTTTAATTTTGATGATGAGCCACCAATGGAAATCTCATCATCGTCCGATGACGCTCGATAAGGCCGAGGACCGATCTACTCAAAAGGAGAAATCACCAGACCAACGGTTACATTAAGACAAATGAGGCTCGGCAAGCCGAGTCTCGCACCACAAAACCCGGTGAACCGGCGATCATCACACTCCGGCTCCTCAAGCTACAATGGATCGATTCCCAAAAGAACTTCACGCCCACCGCTTATCATCGAACAAATCCCGGATGGCGGTGATGAATCCTTTGTGGAATCTTTCCTTTCTCACCGGAGATACCGAACTCCACGAAGAGTCGAAAAATGAGCAAGCACGCTATCACCGCATCTCCTGTTTTTCACTCAGGCACCATTGTTCTGCCGATTTCGATTTCGATTTGTATGGCCATTAGTTTGCAAGAATCACCAAGTGCGAAGTGTTCAAGGCACTCTTTCTTTGAAGTTGAAAAAATGGAGAGGCATCAGCCTCCTTGGATATCTTGCGGACAACAGAGATGCCAACCTTACAAACGGTGACTTGAGAGGCATCACGCTTAGGGTAAGGGAATGGTGGCAACAAAGAAGAATCAATGCGTGTGGAACAATTGAGATACTTCAGACAATTATTCAAAAAGTGCTGGTGTGGAGAGTCAAAATGTTGATGCGAAAACAAAGTCAAGGGAACACATTGAACATATGCACGAAGCTCACACTCGCCGAGATCAAAGTCCGCTGCGTGAAGCGAGAATGCAAATGATATACAGCGTTTGGAAGAACACATGACAAGAAAATTCAGCCTTTTCATGGCCGAGATGAAGCGATTTCAGCGAATCCAACGCTACTCGATCAATTCCGTGCGGATACAACGCAACAGGACTTGAAACAAAATTCAACCATCGGGAGACTTCGACTTCATGCTTGCCAAAGATGTTCCCCAGGGTTCCTCTATCCTTTGATGATGCCAAAAAGGGGGAAGAGGAATACCTTAAAGCAAAAAATCAAAGGCGAGAAGAAAGGAGCGGTGACAAGGAGCAATGACAAGGAGCAAAATGAGAAGGGAAAATCACCGAGGAAATCTTGAAATCAAGAAAGGAAAATCTGGAGGGGAAGGATCAAAGAATATGACCTTGATGATTGCACAAACCCCAACGAGGGTCCTGTCACGGTGACATTATAAGCGAAAACTCCCGTGACTCGCCACTCCAACACTGCTTTGTATCTATAGCCGAGAAGAGAAAAGAAATTGAAGCGAGGGATGAAGGAGGTGGAAGGAAGAATGGATGCCAGGGATGATGAACATTTTGAAAGAACACGGAGGCATTCCATTGAAAGAGACACGTATGCCATTTCGGATGTCGGGACAGAGCCAAGATCGATTGACGAATTCAAAACGCTCGAATCAAGGTTATTTTGCAAATATGTCCTTGGCTCAAGCTTGGGATCATCTTGGGAAAAGGGTCTCACACTATGTGAAGAAGGCAGACAGGCAACCGACAACCTATCGATCCTCTGCTGGTCACTCCATTGGCACTCACCGAAAAGAAGAAGGCCCCAAAGGCAAGATACGCCCCAGGTAGAGGAAGAAGCGGCGATGGAGGAAGAAGCTTGAGACTGGCCTCCGCCAAGAATATTGAATACGTAGATCCGGAAAGAAAGGAGGGATCTCTGGCCGGGCTTGACCATGTGGCGAACTTGCAAGTGGCCAAAACCAACGCCGAGTATGCAAGAAGGATAGAAGAAGAAAACAAGAGACAAACTCGGCTATGGCGGGAGAGACAGGAAAGAATAAGGAGAGATGAAGCTGCCAGGAAGGCGTATGAGAAGAAAAAAAAAAGGCGGTGATGACGAGAAGAAGAGAAGAAGAGAAGAAGATCTTGATCAAGATGAAAGAAGGAGACAATAATGAGATGAAGTGTTCTTTGTCCAACCCTTCGTGTATTTTATATGTAAATACATACAATGTAAGTCTTCTCGTAATAATGCTATAAATATTTTTGAGACAATTACATACTCGATACACCTTGTAAACTTGATTGTGTTAAGTACAAGAATGATATGATCAATAAAAAGATTGATTATGCGCATACATTCTATGTCAATACACTATCTGTATGTATCTTTGTTATTTGCATCTTTGTATGATTTAAGTTTTGGCATCATCAAAAAGGGGAAATTGTTAGGAATTTTATTGTTTAGATTTTGATGAATGCCATGTAAAACTTAGAATAGAAAGTTGGCTCCCAATTCTTGCTTTGAAATGTATTGTAACAATTAGAGTGGCCAAGGCGAGTTAAGTCGCCTACGCTCCAACTTGCAAGAAGACAATCAAGGCTTGAAGGAAAACTTCTGCTTGTGAGACAAATGAGTACAACAAAGAAGAAAGCAGACAGAACTCGATCAAGAAGCGGTGAGATGCGGTGAGTGAAACATCACCAAGTCAACTCAAGAAAAGCCAAGTCTCAAGATGAAGTGACGAAGAGTCATCCAATGATTGGAAGTCGACTCTAAGTCACCTGGGGAAAGCGAGGAAATGCGATCAAGTCGAGATAATCGAAAAGGAACCGTTGCCGAAATCAAGAGATTTACTTAAACAAGTAATATCTCCATACTACCTTTCTTGGAGTGCTCGATCCCGAAGCGTGCAAAGAAATGAACCAATGGGAAGCACTACACCGTGTCGAACTCGAAAAGATGATAAAACATTTCATACGAGGAAATGGCAATTCCAAGAAGTGCAAACCAACGATCGCAAAGTGATTTTCAAAAATGAGCCTATCTCTTCAACGGGCAAATTTTTGAAAGTTCACTATAAAAGGCCGAGGAGTTTGATTGAAAAAAAAAAAAAAAAAAAAAAGGATGCGTGGATGACACACACGTGAGATATACAAGCTTATCAAAATTGAAATATTCTCAATCCTCAAGCCTACATCTCGAAGAACATCAATCCAACACTTACCCGTGAAGGAAAGAGAACTTCAATCGATTGAAGAGGAAACTACGAAAACAAGGGGTCTACATTCCAAGAAGGATTGTAGGAAGGTTCAAAGGTGAACCAAGTCTTAAGCTTTTGGAGGGCTTCGTGATCAAATCCAAAGTGCTTGAGCAAGTGAGTCAGTAGTAGCAAAGTGGCGCCTGTGAAGAAGAAGAAGCCGAGTCGTCACGAAAGCGGTGAGTGATCAAGGCGTCTCATCGAGTCCCGGGATCAAGTCGGCCATTGTGATCAAGACTTGTATCGGACTGTTACCACTTTGTAAACCGATCATTACCTAGTGGATTCCTCCAGGAGTTGGAGAAGAGAGGAGTAGAAGAATTACCCCATCTTGAACCTCTATAAAAACTTTCTTTGTGTCATTTACATTTCAAAGATTTAAATTTACGCACTTTTAATTGCTTATATCTCACGATAAATTTGCTATCCATTTGATAATCTATAAGTACTAAATCAAGTCAGAAAAAACTTGCTTAAACAAACTTAAGGGTGTTAAGTCTTCCATTGAAAAACAAAACCACAAACTGAGTCAAATTATAGCCAACAAATTGAGTTACTCTACTAATGTACCAAAGTGACATTAAGAGATTGACTCTCTTGAGTGACTAATTCGATTGTCCATCAAGGACACAAATGTAGAAACTCAGAGATTTAAAAGGCCTAAATCGAAAATTTGGTAAAGTTTATTCAACCCCCCTTCTAAACCTTACACTTACACCCCTTGGGACCTACAAGTATTAAAGAATTAATGTATGAGATGATGTGTATAATGTTTGAATTATTGGTATAATTATACACAAGATGACTAATATAAGGTATAAGTGTACAAGAGTTGGATGATATTTATACTCCAAAAATTTCATCATGGCCGTCCATTATAAGGGCATTGTGGTAATTCCATATATTTTTTATCCCAAATTTGATGATAATAGATGAAATATATCAATCTCCAAAATAATTAGTGATTTCCTTGATCACTTATAAGTCTCATGATCACTTAATCTAAATCAAAATCTTAATTCTATAAGGTAAAAGTCTCTAAAATAAATAGTCTCTTAAAATTCTAAGGTGACTAATAAATACAAAAATAGTAATAATGATCAATCAAGTGATCATAAATGCAAAATAGAATTAATGATGATCATGATCACAAGTAATTAAATAAAATGAAATAAAATACAAAATATATATTATTAATATTTACCCGTCAAAGTGACGGTAAAATAGTCGATCAAATACATAGACGACAAAAAGAATCAATTATAAGCTCGGAAAAAATCGGGGCTTCACATCCTCCCCTACTTAAAAGAATTTGGTCACCAAATTCTCTTGAATAGTTCTGGATATTGATTCCTAATGTCTTCATCCATCTCCCATGTTGCGTCTTCGTCTCGGTTGTGGTTACGCCACACCACTTTAACCATCGAATTTCTCTTTTACGCAATTGTCGTATCTGGCGATCAACGATCCGGGATCGGCCTCTCGGTGTAGGATAGATTTTCCATTAGAGGCGGAGTATCTCGAGTGATGATATGTTCGGGATCCGGTTGATACTTCTTCAATCTTGATACGTGGAATACATCGTGCATTCCCGTGTATGGTCTTTGTGTGGTAACTCGAGTCGGTAGGCTAACTTCCCGATCCTTTGTAAAATCTTGTAAGGTCCAACATATCTCGGACTCAACTTGCCTCCTTTCTTCTGGGATTGATTAATCCTTTCCGTGGTGAGAGTTTGAGAAATACTTCATCTCCGACTTCAAATTCCAAATCCTTTCTTCTCTTGTCCGCGTAACTCTTTTGGCGGCTCTAAGTCATGCGAATCCGCTCCTTGATTAGCTTGACCTTCTCCATGGCCTCCGAACTAAGTCGACCTTTGGAATCAAGGGTGACTTTCGTTTCTCTTTCGGAGTCCATTGGTCATCAATCTCCCAAGATATAGTGGGGATCTACATTTTCGCCCATATAATGCCTCGTAGGGTGCCATCCTAATCGTGGCCTGATAACTGTTATTGTAGGCGAACTCGGCTAATGGTAAGTGTGAATCCCAACTTCCTTGAAATCCAATGTGCAGGCTCGCAAAGATATCTTCAAGGGTTTGAATTGTTCGCTCGATCGTGTCCATCGGTTTGTGGATGTCTTTGTTGTCTTGAAACTTAGCGAGGTACCCAATTCCTCGTGCAAGCACTTCCAAAATCTGGAGATGAACCTCGGGTCTCTGTCGGATACTATGTTGATCGGTACTCCATGCGGTCGAATGATTTCTGGACATAAATGCAGTAAAGTTTTCGCAAGCTATCAATTTTCTTGATGGGTAAAAAGTGTGCATATTTCGTGAGTCGGTCTACAAACTACCCAAATAGCATCATGGCCTCCTCTGGTCTTTGGTAGATCCGTCACGAAGTCCATCGTTATGTGTTCCCATTTTCACTCGGGAATTCTCAATGGTTGTAGTAAACCAAATGGTCGTTGGTGTTCTCGCTTTTACTCGTTGACAAGTCAAACATCTCGCAACGAACTCGCTACCTGGTTCTTCATGTTTACCCACCAATAACTCCGTTTCAAATCCTTATACATCTTGTTTCCTCCAGGATGTATAGTGTATTTTGAACGGTGTGCCTCTGCTAGATTCTATTCCTAATCTACTCGTGCTCGATACACACACTCGATTACGAATTTGATAACTCCATCTTCGTGCACCGAGAATTATGATCTTTCTCCTTTAAGTATCTTTTCCTTGATTTTGAAGATGTGCATCTTTCTCTTGTGCTTCTTAGATCTCTTTCAAAGATCGGGTTTAACCGAAATGTTAGCACACGAAAATCCGAGTATTGGTTCTCATCGATTCCAATTGCTCGGCTCTTCTAATGATTCCCACTCTCTAATCATAAGCCTGGCTAAGCTCGCCTTTACGCTAGAGCGTCGCTACGACGTTAGCTTTCCGGGATGGTATTGAATATCAAAGTGATAGTCCTCAATCAACTCCATCCATCTCCGTTGCCTCAGTTGAGGTCTTTTTGAGAGAATAGATACTTCAAGATCTTATGATCCGTGAAAACCGTGAATGTTGCTCCGTAGAGATAGTGTCTCCATTTCTTTAACGCGAAAACTATCGCTGCCAATTCCAAGTCATGCGTTGGATAATTGGCTTCATACGGCTTGAGCTTTGTGATGCGTAAGCGATAACTTTTCCTTCCCGCATGAGCACCGCTCCTAGTCCTTCTTTTGATGCATCACCGAGAGGCGACAAAGTTTTCGGTCCCCTTTGGAAGGGCTAAGACCGAGCCGTAGTAAGTCGTTTCTTGACTCTTGAAACTCGCCTCGCATTTGTCATTCCACTCAAACTTGACTTGCTTCCGGTTAGTCGAGTGAGTGGTCCGCTATCTTGGAAAAATCCTGGATAAATCTTCGATAATATCCAAACTAGTCCTAGAAACTCCCGATTTCCGTTACTGCACTCAGTTGTTTCCATTCAACCACCGTCGTACCTTCAAGGGATCGACCGCAATCCCGGTGCGGATACTATGTGTCCCAAGAACGCGACTTCACTAAGCCAAAATTCGCACTTGCCGAATTTGGCATACAACTTATGCTCGTAGTGTCTCCAAAATGATTTTTAGATGACGTTCATGCTCTTCTCTAGACTTAGAGTATACGAGTATGTCATCAATGAATATCACTACGAATTGATCCAAATAAGGTTGGAAGACTCGATGTATCGTCCATAAATGCCGATGGTGCATTCGCCGGACCGAAAGGCATCACTACAAACTCGTAGTGTCCATATCGGGTTTGAAATGCGCTTTGAAATGTCTTCTTCGCGGATCTTGATTGGTAATATCCTTGTTGTAAATCAAACTTGAGTACACCGTCGCTCCTTGAAGTTGATCAAATAGTTCGTATATCCTCGGGAGGGGATATTTGTTCTTGATGGTCACGCTATTAAGACCACGATAATCTAAACACAGCCTTAATGTGCCATCTTTCTTCTTGACAAACAAAGACAGTGCTCCCCACGAGAGACGTACTCGGTGGATAAATCCCACATCCAAACGGTTTTCGTAATTGCGTCTTCAACTCTTGTAACTCAAGAGAAGCCATTCTATATGGGTCCTAGCGATCAGTGGCGATCCCCGGTAACACTCGATGGTGAACTCGACTTCCCTATCCGGAGGGACAAGCGTGGTGAGTTCTTGTGGAAATATATTCGTATATTCCGATACTATAGGTACTTGGTTAATGTGTGTATCAACCGTGGGTTTGTTAATTACAAACGCCAAGTACCCTTGAGCCCCTCTAGTGATCGCATTCCTCGCTTTCATTGCTGAAATGATTGGGGCAATCTTAACTCGTGCCCTTCCCGAAATTTCCACTTCGGGTTTTCCGGGTTCACATAGCTTAATGGACTTGTTATGGCAGTCCATTTGTGCATGGTGTGCAGACAACCAGTTCATTCCCAATATCACGTCGTATTCGGATATAGGTAATAGGATTAAATCGGCACGAAAAGTTTATCTCGAGTAATCTTAACTTCGCATGCATTATAGATAATATCTCATTATCCGACTTGCACCCATAGGAGTTGACACTTCTAGACATATAGGCATATGTTCCATGCATGCATGCAGTTTGTGTACAAAATGCGGTGCAACGAATGAATGCGTTGATCCAGGGTCGAACAATATTTTAGCATAGTGGTTAGATACTAGAAGCGTACCTTCCACCACATCTGTTGCCTCCGGAGCCTCCCCGTCCGGCTAGTGCAAATGCTCGGCGGGCATCCTTGCCCGATTACCCTGGCCATTTCCCGCCTGCGGCTGCATCTGTTTGGTTCGGTCCTCGTACTTCGGGCAATCTTTCGGCTGGTGCTGATTACTACCACAACGCAAACACCTTCCTTGTTTACGCCAACAGTCATTGGCAAGTATGTCCCGGTTTACGCAATATGCACACAATTGACCCTCGCTTTTCTTATCTTGTCCCTTTCCTTATCTCTGTCTTATTAATCGGTCCTTCTAAAACTTAGCAGCGGTTTAGATGGTTGTCCCACAATTGTCCTCTTAAGATCGTTTCGACGGCCTACTCTGCTGAATCATCCAATACGGTTCGATCCCGACTCAATGCGGAGAGTTGCCTTTACCGCGGCCGAGTAGGTTGTCGATTCAACGATCAACGATTGTTTACGAAGTTCCAGTTTCAATCCTCGAGTGAACTTGTAAAGCTTATCCTCTTGATCGATTGTCCCCAAAGTATACTTGGACAATCGGTGAAATCGAACTTCGTCTTGAGAGCTACGGTCATGTTCCCTTGCCTCAATCTGTGAATTCATCTCGGCGTGCCTCTTTCACAACCTTGTGGAATGTCTTTGTTCATTGAACTCGGCCAAGAAATTTCCCCATGTTCGCTATCTCGTCCTGTTCCCATTTTCTTTCAACTCGCCCCACACTCTAGCGGCCGATTCCGGGCGAAATACGGCGAGTGTGACTTTCTCGCTCATCCCCAGTATTGGAGAGCGTTGAAGATATTCTCCAACTTCTCTACCCATTCTTCTCGCCTTCAAATCATCCTCGCTCTCCTAAGAAGGCTGGTGGGTCGAACCATAGAAATCGCTCCAACGTGCGATCGTTCGCCTCTCCGGCGGGTTCGAACACGGGGTTGAGGCTCGCTGTTGCCTCATGAAAATCAGTATTTGTTGCGGGCCGTGCGGTCAAGTTGTCTCCTGCGCAGCGGTGGAGGCGGTGGTAATTCGGGGAGATTACCCGGTCCCCTGGGTATGTCGTCATCCCCTCGTGGAACGCGGCGAGGTCTCCCACGTCCTCGATGTTCGGCCATTCTCAGATCTTGAAGAGTTAGTTGCGATTCACAAGTAGATGAATACAATAATTATTCGCGTAAAGCAAGTTATATCACAGGAAAGTAACAACAAACACAAGACATCAATAAATAGCAAAAGGCATATCCATTAATGTAAAACTTGAATACACCTATAGTACAACACTAGTAATACTAAGTCGGATACATCGAACCAAAATACAAATCAATCTAGTACAATAAAAGGTAAGGTACAACACTGGAATAAGCGTCTACAACAACGAAAGTACAAACCGACAATCAAGCTAACTAATCGGTGAGATCGCCATTATCGTCACTCGCAGCTATGTCCACAATCGGGCCGGGTCGGGCCGAGGTGGCGCCTCGATCTCGTGCCAATCAACAAAATCCAATCACCGCCGAATCCCGAGCCTCATCAAGTGGAGCAGCCTCAAGTGCCTCGGGCTCTCCTCGGGATCCTCCTCGACGACAGCACGGGCTCCACCTCGGGTGGTGGCAATGGCCGGGCATTAGCCGCCAAAGCGACCTCCCGGTCTGGCGTCTCTACGAGCTAGGGCCTGTGTAAGGTCCTCTATCACTCGTCATCCGCTTGATGAGGGTCTCCTCCAAGCGCTCAACGGTGTCGCGGGATAGGCGGGCGTCAATCTCTCATTTCTCGCGGCCGTCACTTGCCTCTTCATCTTCTCTCATGTTATCCAGGCGCTCCGGATATTCTCAGATCTGGTCCTCCCGCTCTTATGGTGTTGTCGTGGTCCTTGATGGTAGTGGTCAACTCGCTCTTTTCATCTTGGCTCCTCGCCAAGCGCCGTGTCAGTCCCTATTACACTTTGGCGCTCCTCGGATAGCTCGAGATTGCTCGATCACTCTCCCCGGTGCCGGTGAATCATCGCCTGCCGAGAGTACTCCCGCTCGGCAAAGACGGGCATGGAAAACATCCCACCAAGAAGGCGGCTCTCCATCCTCGATCAAACAAAACTAAGGCGGATCGACCAAAGGTAGAGAAAGATAAGGAGAGAGTAAGGAAAGAATGAATAAAGGAAATCGATCAAGAATCAACTAAGTCAAGACAAGTATGACTATGGGATCTCAAAATATGCGTTCTAACTTAGTTCAAACATCAATAAGGCGGTTCTATGCCAATTTGAAATCGATTTCACACTTAATTGGCCAAGTCGCGATACTACCCAAAACACGGACATCGAGGTCCTATCCTGGGTCGCTCGGTGTAAGTTTCCATCTTACTAGCCGAGCTCGATACCACTCTAACCGTCATGCCCCAAACGGGATGCGACGACGATCCACAACTTAAATACAAATAACCAAACGATCTGACGAATATCATCGAGAACCCAATGAAACAGTCGTCAAAATAGCAATGAAATAAAATAACAAGCACAACTTACGATCCACAATCCATAATCCAAATTACATCCTCGAAAATCAACCAACGATAACAACTTAAAAGTCAAAGGGTCCTACGCCCTTGATTTACAAAACCTAATGAAAAGAAAATAGAATAGTCCAACAACAATCACAAGAAAACGAGTCTATCGACAACAACAAGAAGTAGTAAATCCAACAAGTAGAGTACAAAGGCTCAATCCAAGGCGGTTCAACATCTTCAACGAAGTCCTCATCTAAAGGTTAGAAAACAAAGGTGGGGATGAGACAAATCTCAGTGGATGGGGTGATCGTGTGCAAGTGTGGCGATATATAGTTAATGCGAGAAAACAGATTATATGAAAACGCGTGAGTATGATGCATGAATTCACACACATCCATAAGCGTCGTGATAAATATATTTAAGTAATATACTTATATAGTTTGAGAAAATAGTTCGTGGTCACACAGCACTATGTGATTCAATCGAAGACAGGTAGATTGCGTACGGAAATGTAACGCCAATCCCATGCAAGGCGAGATAATGGTTGCGTCGGATTTGTAGCACCAACCAATGCAAACAAGTAAGCGGTTGCGTGCATTTAATTTGTAGCGCCAACCAAATGGGTCCGATAACTCCGGAATCGTGTGGATCGATAACGATTCCTTCGTTCTTTCTTGTAACTCCCGAGCAAGATGGTCCAAGACCACACCTTATCGCTCCATAGGCAAAGACAAATCCACAAAGAGAGCTAGCTAGGCCCGGATTGTCATAATCATGATTATACCTCAAGTACTACGACCCGCTTCCCTTGGACAAACTCCGTCCCTCGCCATGGGGATTAGGGCGATGGGGCGGAAGAGTGGAATAGCGGCCGAGCTGCCCGGTTCTATCCCCGATGTATCCATTCCGATCATGAGCTCGACACACCAAGTTGACTCAAGCAGAAAGTAAATACAAGTACAAAATCAACCAGCAATGAGTATGATTGATTTAGGGAAGCGATTCAAGAAAATTTTTGAAAATTCACGAGTAGCAATATGGCGTTGGTGGAGTTGTTTGGATGAAGATGATTATCGGAAGGATAAGCAATCTTCGATATCTTGAAAGATTAGATGGAACATAAGTCCCGTTATAGATGCAAACCCGCAAGACGAGGAAGTCGCCCGCGATCGGGTATTAATCGGTCGAATCGGTCCGATAAGTCAAGGGTTTTTGGAAAATAAAATATTTTAATTAAATCTCCAAGTCAGAGGGTCCAGGGCTATTTTAGTAAAAGGAAAATAATTTGAGTTAGGTCCTTTATAAAAGAAAAATTACAATTTAGCCCCATTTTGTAAAAACCAAAACTTTTGGGGTTAAAATTTAAATAAATAAATATCCCGATCTTGAAATATTATGAGGTCAGTACCTAAATTCTCCAAATAGTCCAGAGATTCAGGTTTTTAAAGTTTTGAGGTCGAGTTTTTATAAAATTCTCACATTGGCCCCAAATTTGTAAAAATTGTCATTTCGGACTTTAAGTTTAAAATAATCGGAACTCACAAACCGGAAGGGCTTTTAATGTGATTCCAGTTGGAAAATGTCACTAAGGTTAGTAGGATATTGGGACAAAAGCAGTTTTAAAAGAAATAAGTGTAGGTCCTTTAACTTTTGAAAATATCATTTTTGTCCCATTTTGAAATAATTGCCTTTAAGGCTTTTAGGGTCCAATTGTTATGAAATTTGAACCTTGGATCCAAAATATAATTAAGTTATAGTTAAGTTAGTATTTACAGGTGCATGGGCTGCATAAGTCCTGAAAATTTCATTTGGGTCCTCAAGTTTAGTATTTTACTTTTTAGTCCCTCAATTTTAGTAAAATTACTTTCCAAGCCCTAAACACTTGGATATTTGGAATACATTTAAAATATGTCATTTCCAGTACCTTAAGAGTGAAAATTTCAAATTTTAAAATTAAGGTCTGGTACAGTTTCAAAATTTGCAAAGTAGCCTTTAAACTTTTAAAATTTTACAATCTAGTTCTTGGGTTTTTAAAGGTTGACTTTATTTATCTTAAAACTCTTAAAACTTTATTAAAATGTCCAAAAGTCATTTTTGAACCTGAGTACAGTCCCAAAATTCGAAATTTGCAGAGGGGTCCTTTAACTTTTATTTTCTTGCAATTTAGTCCACCAACTTTCCATTTTTACATTTTTAAGTCCAAAATTGTAATTTAATCAATTATGATCGACTTGTCCAGGTTATAAGTCATCCAGAACATGGATTCTAAAGATCATACACATGCATATCCAATACATACAAGAATTCATCAAATAAAATATTAAATTGCACATGCATGCACCTAAAATTCAATAAATAGCAATTTTGAGCAACTCTTGAGAAATTTCATGATTTGATACATAAAATTGACATTCAATACATAGATTATATATCTCAAGGCTCATGATAAAAATTTCTACATGCATTTTAATAAAAACACCTAATAGTTGGAAAGTATTTTTCCACCCACCTTAAATTGGAAAGTTGTGAAATAAAAAGGGAAAATTTCACAACTTTGGATGAGGTCACTTAGGTCAGCCCCTAAGTCAAGAAATGTCAAATTTGATGTTAGAAAAATGAGAGAAAAATTAAGGAGAAAAAGAAGGAGATAAAAAAATGAGAAAGACTACACTTTACCTTGTGTAGTAGGTGATTGGAGACTAGTTGAAGCTTTAAATTTGGAATTTTTGGTTCAACTCCAAAATCACCTAAGGTCAGCCCCTATTTTTCAAAAATGAAAAAGGGGTGTTAAAATTTGAAAAAATAGAAAGAAGAGGAAAGAAGGGTTCTAGTGTCCAATTCTTACCTTGTAGTCCAAATTTCTCTACTAGTTCTTCTTCAAATCTTCAAGTTTCACCACCATGCATGCATGTCTCCATGTGGTCTTCTAAGTACCTCAAAAATCCAAAATATAAACTTAAGTTCAAAGAAGAAGGTGATGAGTAGAAAGAATTTAAGTTGAATTGAGGAGTGAAATTTCTTACCTTGAGAAAAGGGGTGTTCGAATTTTGAGTTTTAGTGGTAAGATTGTTTGTTTTGGTTTAGATGTTTGAAGAAAGAAAGTATGTTTGATGTTAAGAAGAAGATGTTCTTGGAGTTATGAAGATGGGTTTGAAGATGTGAAGGACTTGGGTTTGAATATTTGAAGATATGAAGAAGTGGTACTTGAAGATATGAAGAACTTATGTTGAAGATTTGAAGATGTGAAGAGTTGGTGTTTGAAGGTTTGAAGATATGAATGAATTTTGTTTGAAGATTTGAAGATGTGAAGGATTTTTAGGGAGAGATTAGAGAGAAGTTGGAGAAAATGCTTGAGAGTTAGAATGTGTTTGATGAAAAAAATGAGATGAATTTTTGTGTAATAGGCCATGTTGGCCGTCCACCATGGGGGGAGAGAGGAATTTTTTGTTCAATTTTGTGTCTTGCAAATTGTCTCTTGCATGGGGACAATTAGACTAGTCAAAGTATGGGCAAGGTATGGAATGAGAAGGAATGTTGGGAAGACTCCAACATGTTGGGAAAAATAGTATTAAAGAATTAATGTATGAGATGATGTGTATAATATTTGAATTAATGGTATAATTATACACAAGATGACTAATATAAGGTATAAGTGTACAAGAGTTGGATGATATTTCTACTCCAAAAATATCATCATGGTCGTCCATTATAAGGGCATTGTGGTAATTCCATATATTTTTTTTGTCCCAAATTTGATGATAATAGATGAAATATATCAATCTCCAAAATAATTAGTGATTTCCTTGATCACTTATAAGTCTCATGATCACTTAATCTAAATCAAAATCTTAATTCTATAAGGTAAAAGTCTCTAAAATAAATAGTCTCTTAAAATTCTAAGATGACTAATAAATACAAAAATAGTAATAATGATCAATCAAGTGATCATAAATGCAAAATAGAATTAATGATGATCATGATCACAAGTAATTAAATAAACTTAAATAAAATACAAAATATATATTATTAATATTTACCCGTCAAAGTGACGCGGTAAAATAGTCGATCAAATACATAGACGACAATAAGAATCAATTATAAGCTCGAAAAAATCGGGGTTCACAACAATAATCTTAGTTTTTTAAAATTGGAATTTAATACTAACCAAACTTAATATAATAACATCTATTTATAGTAATATTTAAAAATAACATAAATATAAAATAATTAAAAAATAAAATCTAAATTATTTAAAAATATGTGAATTAATAAACAAAATTATATATATACATATATAGAAAGAGAAGTCTCTCGAATAGTAGCATAAAATTTTCCCGCCAATAATTAGTTATCTTGTAAAAAGTAATTATATTATGTACAATAAATAAATATTGATCGGTTCTAAAAGGAATGTTTTGATAGTCAACCTTACCCCATAATCGTTCTTTAATTTTTTAATTTTGATTGTATGTTTTCTTTCATACATTCATAATTTTAAATAATTTAAATTATATATTGTTGATTTCTAGGAAATTACATTAATTATTACTCATAAAATTATGTATATTTTCAAAGAATCATTAAAACAAATTAATGATGACCGCTTTTAAAATGACATGGTTTAATAGTTAACGTTAAAGGCCCATAACCGCTCTTTAATTTCTCGCAATTTTGTAGATGATACCAATATGGATTGTAGGGCTGCTTTGATGCATGGGGTCAATGGGACTACTTGTGCAAGCATTATATCCTTAATGGGTTGGATAATGCGTTGTACAAAGGTGTATGCCTTGTTCAAAGGTAATGCTAAGGGATTGTGGATCTCGTTGGACAAAAAGTACAGACCGAAGGATGCCGACATCAAAAAGTTCATTGTCGGCAGTTCTTGGAGTATGTGATTGTTGACACCAAGATCATTATGAGTCAACTCCAAGATTTGCAATTGATTTTACACATCATCCATGCTTTGGCGATGCGGTTGTGTGAAACTTTCCAAGTGGTTGCAATTATTGAAAAGTTGTCACCTAGTTGGAAGGATTTAAAAATTATCTCAAGCATAAGAGGAAGCAAATAGACTTGGAGAATTTGATTGTCAAGTTGCGCATTGAAGAAGACAATAGACAATCAAATGTCAAGTATGAAAAGACCTCGAAGAGACTTGGTACAACAAGGCTTTAGACTAATATTTTAGTTTGGTAGCTTTGTACTTACTAAAAATAGGCAATTCCTTGGAAAAGGGACAACTTGAAATTGGATTGTTCAAGATGGATGTGCACCGCACCAATGATGCTAATAAAACTATTGCTTCTTCCTCTTATATGATTGAATCTTGTGATTTATGGTGTGTTAGGCTTGGGCATGTTAACATGAATTCCATAAAGAAATTGGTAAATATGAAATTATTGCCAAATATTAAATTGGACTCATAATGTAAATGTGAGATTCCATATTGGGACACCTGCGATAGCTAAGCGGCTATAGGCAGGGCACAAAGTGCCAACTTGAGTGTTGTGACAGTTTGGTATCATGACAGCTTGGGTGTTATGACAGCTTGAGTGCCATGATAACTTTAGTTCTATGACATCTTGAGTGTCATAACATGAAGCAAAACATGTCAACGAAGTCATGAGCAAATCAAAATGCCTTGTGTGAGGCATTTGATTTAGCGTTCCTTGTGAGGATCACATGGCAAGTTAACTCTACCTAAAATATGGTGAATGGATGCAACTCGAGTTCTTTAGTCCTTCCCCGGGAAATTCTTTGGAATTATGCCTAGGCAATTGTCTTGGTTGTTAGTTGGTGATCCAATCACGGTTGAACTTTGTGAGAAATAATAATTATTTGATTGATAATTCTCAAAGTTGACATTATTGCACAATGTGGGGTTGATGAGTTTTGCCTCAAATGTGGGGGTGTTTGGTAAATATAAATTTACCTCGGTCTTAATAAAGACCGACCCCAATAACCTTTGAGCCAAAGAAATACAAGTTTTCTTTTAGAGGTATCCTTGAGAAAGGGATGTAAGTGTGAGGCCCTAGAATCGTATTATAAGGTAATATGTTAAATAATAAATATTTTGAATATTTGAGTTCATTTTGTAAATTTATTTTATATTATTTTGTTAGCAATTTTATAATTCGATCAATTTGATTTATTACCCTAATTAGATCGGCTCACATGTATTAGACTTTTCTATTATTAGTATGATTTAAATTAGAGTCATATTTATTAAGAGATGATTTTAGGATTTTAGGACTTGACTAACCACTAATCTTTTTTTTTAACGAAACGATACTAATTTCATTCCACCAGGATCAAAATCCAAACAAAGTTCAACATTACAAGTCCATCCTCATGACAACCAATTTAATCATCAATGAGCAAACTAGAAAATCAACCCAATAAGGGTGATCAAGCACGCCGAAAAACAACAAAGAAAATCAACAACAAAACAAAAAAAAAACAGACTAAAAACAAGAAACTCTTTGTCAAAAATAAATGAAGGTCCCTGTTATAAGTGACAAAAATATATGTACACCCAAGAGACAAGAACCCAAAGAAATAACACAACCCTTCATAATCATCAACAATCCAGGCAAATGAGAATGAAAGACACCGGAGAAAACATCCAAAGAATCCAACCTTCACTGTACCACCAATTCTCAAAAAAAAGGAATACACAACCACAAAGCACCGACAACATCCCTACTTTGGAGTTATCATTCATCAAAAAGAACAACATTCGAGAATATAAAGAAACCCATTCACACAAAGACAACTAATCAAGATTACTAAATTCCATCCATTCAAAGCAAGTGCAATCTCAATCACACTCTTTTTCCTACTTCTCCAAACCTTTGGAATGTCCAAAGGTTTCTTGTCTTCCAAAGCCACCAGAGCGAGTATGTAGTAAGTTCAATTCTATCCACATTTTCGGATGTCCACTTCAAAGAACACAATTCCTCCCACCACCACAAAGGAGAAGTTATTTTTAGCCAAATTATCCCATTGAACCGGGTAATACTCCAAATGCACTTGCTCTTCCACATTCGAAAAACATGTGCTCCAAAATTTCAATCTCCATACCACACACTTGACAAATAAAATCCAGGTCAACCCCTCTCTTCCGAACATTCGATTTAACAGTAGAATCCTTGACAACATTTCCAAAGAAAAATTTAATTTTTCTTTGGATTCTAAGATTCCAAATTCTATTCCAAATGGTCATCATCTTCCTCCTACAAAGTACTCTGCTTTGGGACACCTGGGACCTTGTCCTCCACAAGATTTTTGTAACATGAACCCACAGAGAATAGTCCATTAGCATTAAATTTCCACCTCCACTTATCCTTCTGACCAGGCCTACTCAAAGGGATTTTCGGGTTAGCATTCAAATCTTCCTTTCTACAAAACAAACTTCACTTTATCCACATCCCACCACACCATCCTCTTTCAAAAATTCACAAACAAGAGAAGGTGGATTAACATGCTCTCCAACTGGTTCTTTAGGAATAAAATTTTTAATTCCTGGAACCCAAGGAGTTTTCCGTTGCCCATACTCACCATCCCCAATATCCAACAAAAATCCTTTGATAAAAGCTTCTCTTGCCTCCATCCAAAGACTTCCACAACCATGAAGCACCACTTGAGACATGCTCATGGATAAAATCACCAGAGGGGAAGTATTTTGCTCTCGACCTTACACATCAATCATGTCTGTTCAAAGATATCGGCCTCCAAAGTTGCTTAGCTAATAGTGCGATAAACGATGCCGAGATCATGAAAGCCAAGGCCACCCTCCTTCAATGGTAATGAAAGTTTCTCCCAAGCTTTCCAATGTATCTTATGCTTACCATTATCAAGATCACCCCACCAAAAGTCACCACACCGGTGATATTCTTGCAAACACTAACACAGTAAAGTAAAACAAGATATAACAAACACAGGATATCATTAATCACCGATTTAATCAACACCTCTTTTCCAAATAGAGACAAATTTATTCTTCCAATTTTGAACTTTTTTCTTCACAGAATCAAGAACATAATTGAAAATTTCCTTTTACTCCTCCCAATCCCCAAGGGCAAACCCAAATATCTACAAGATTTAAATAGCAATATCATGTAAGATTGAACAAATCTCACCCTTATCTCTCTCTCAAGTATTAAAATTGACCAACGGCCCGACACTTTATTATACTTGATTCAAAATCTCTCTAATGATAAAAGCTTGAGTAACATTTGCTTCACAAAAAGGATAGAGTCATCGGCCAAAAAGAAGATAGGATATAAGGGGACCTTGTCTCGCACGCTTTCAATCCATGGAAAGAATTAGAAACCACATGTTGATAAATAAGATTTGAAAAAATTTCGAGACAATGAGGAAGAGATATGGAGAGAGAGGATCTCCTTGTCTCAATCCCCGGAAGGAATAACATAGCCACAAGTATTACCATTGAGATTGAAAGAAAATGAAGAAGAGGTGATACATTGCATAATCCAATGGATGAAAACAGAGTGGAAGCCCATTTTCTCCATAGCAATTCTAACACACTCCCACTCAACACGATCATACGCCTTTGCCATGTCAAGCTTAATAGCCATATACCCTTTCCTACCCGTTCTGTCTATTCAAGAAATGGATACATTCATGTGCAATCACAACATTGTCAATCAATGGCCTACCCGAATAAAAGCGATTGAGACTCACTAATGCAAAGGTGAAGAATGCCTTTAAGCCTATTAGCTTAATTTTTGAAATTATTTTATAGACAACATTACACGATGATAGTCTCGAAATGGCTCATAGAAGTAGGATTTTTGATCTTAGGTATCGAGTAATAAGAGCCCGATTCTCGACTTCTAAGCATTCTTCCCTTATTGAAAAAGTCACACACAACAACACAAACATCTTTATGAATAGAATTCCGAGAAAAATTGAAAGAAAAAAGTATTTGATACATGTTTTTATCTTAATTTTGATGATTTTATTTTTACACCAAAACAATGTTTTTGTTGTCCAAATACTCCTAAATGATTTAAAATGGTTTTAATATTTTCCGGAGTATTTCTTCAAGTTTTACTTTAGATAAAATTGGACAACACTTCTAATAATTTTATGTTTATATGTTTTTAGTTCAAAACAAGGTTTCTAAATGTTGTCTAAATACTTCCGATTGGTTTAAAATGTTTTTACTAAATTTTCTGAGTATTTCTTGGGTTTTATTTTCGACAAAAATTGGACAACATTTACTGTCTCTTGTCGACCGGCCGCCCCTATAGGGCAACCCGTGCAAGAAGATGATTTTTGAAACAGAAAATGAGATGGAAGAAAAATCAAGCGGTCGACCGGTGCATCTGGCGTCGACCGGTCCGTCGACCAGGTCGTCGACCGTGCACTGCAAGTTTGGTTTTGAAAGCGAACTTGATTTTCTCTATAACCATTAAGGGGGGGCGGTTGATGATAGGGACGACGGCCGAGGTACACGTCGGCCGGTCGCCTGTAAATTTCCCGTGTTTCGTTTCAAACTTCTATTTCGTGCGACGGTCGCCTGCTTTTGACAAAAAAAATATGACCGTTTGACAGGACATATTTCCTTAAATTGTGGGATTGATTTCTAACAGCTATATTCTTGATTTTAATTGTATTTTTCTCAGAGATTTTCAATCCCCAAGAGGAGTCTATGCTTGATCAATAATCTCCTATAAATAGAGGAAGTTTTGGAGCAACCAATACAACAATTGAGATACAACACAACAAGATACACTTCAAGCAAATATTTGTTCTTCATTGTGAATTTGCCTAGCTTATCACTTTCACATATTTTAGGTCTAGGCTATTCTTGATTACACATTGCACTCAAATTGTAATATTTCTTATTGAGTTGTAATCTTGATTTTTGGTTATCATTCAAACACAAGATATCCTTGTGAGTGTTCTTGTGGTAAGAACACACTTGGATGATCTAGGTGATAGGTGCAAGAAGATTGTGGTGATCTTCTTATTGAGGTGTTGAAGAATTTGGTATTCTTCAAGGTTGAAGATTGTGGTAATCTTCACAAGGTGCCGTTGAAGGAAGATTGTGGTAATCTTCAAAGGGAGATTGTGGTAATCTCCAAAGGTGGTGTTGAAGAAGAGTGTGGTGCTCTTCAAGGTGTTGTAAGTTGAATTTGTATTAATTTTGGTAATTAATAAAATTCTTTTTCTTTTTGAAATCCATCCCGGATATACTGGGGTGGTAGTAGATTAGGCCCTAGGTGGGTTGAACTACTATAAATCAACGTGTGTTGTTTACATTCCGCACCTTTATTATTGTCTTTGAGCATTCGGTTCGAAAAAGAGGGTGAAATCGAAAAGATGGAGATAATCTATTCACCCTCCCCTCTAGATTGTCGTAGCCGCTTGGACTTACAAGTGGTATCGAGCCAAACTCTTTGGCAAGCTCGTTTCACATCGTGAGTGAAGAGGAACGATCGTCGGCTACGAACGAAGCTCATCTTACCGCACCTCCACCACCAAGCCACTTATTTGATTCCAAAAATTTTATATTTTGGAAAGAAAGAATGGAATGTTATTTACAAGGTTGCGGATTCGATATTTGGAACGTCATAAATGGAGAAATCATTCCAATGATAAACACACCACACACCTCCAAAGGCTTCAAAGAGCTCAATGATGAAGAGAAGAAAATCATCTCCTTAAACGGTAAAGCTCTCAATATTTTGTATTGTTCATTTACTAATTTGGAATATGAACATATTGTAGGAATTCGATCGGCACATGAAGTATGGCAAAAATTAGAAGCCATCTATGGAGTATTTGCAAATGAAAGGAGTCAAACAAAAGCATCTACTTCTCAAAGGGATACAAGTTCAAATCTAAGAACAAGCCTCTTACAACTTCCAACTATGAAGAAGTTGAATATTGTTTTATGGGCATCGAAGAAGAAAATGAGGTATGTCTTAAACCCTCTACTTCCTATGATATTGTCATTCAAAATGATTATAGTGATTTGCGATGAACTACAAAATGAATTTCAAGGCTTACTTGTTAAATACAAAAATTTGAAAAAGGAATTCATTGTTTTGAAGAATGATAAGGATAGTTTATTTACTTCCTATGAATCACTATCATGTGCTCACACCACCACACTTGATAAGGTGAGAAACCTTGAGAAAGAAAATAGTACTCTTATTGAAGATTTGAATTGCATGAAAAATAATTTATTAAAATGCAACTTGAGTACCAATAAAAAGACCAATATTGTTGATGTTCATAATTGTGATAAAAGACTTGATCATAAGCCTAATGTTGTTAATCATGCGAAAAAGAATCAAGTCCCTATGCATATTGGTCATTATGCTCCTAGAATTATTACTTGCTTTTATTGCGGTAAAAAGGGTCATACGGTAAAAACTTGTCGAGCTAGAAATAGCTCTAATTATTGTTGGAGACCTAAAAGTCTCAAGACTAATCCCAAAGGACCCAAACACTTGAGGGTACCACAAAATAATTTTTATTAGGTACCCTGAGAAATAATAATCGGAGAAAATTCATACCGCCAAGAAGACATCAAATGACCAATTCATTTGATCAAAGGAGAAAACATTTTCAAAAATGGGAAGAACATAATCCTTGGAAATGGCAAAGATATCATCAACAAGATGATTTTCCAAGAGAAAGACACTTTCAAAAATGGGAAGGTCACAATGCTTGGAAATGGAGCAATTGGAGAAACCATCATCAACAAGAAGATTTTCAAAAAGGAAGATATCATCAACAACGGGAACGGCACAACCCATGGAAATGGCGTAATTGGTAAACCGTATCTCCCCATTTAAATATGCATTTTATTTAGTTAGTATGCATGTTTTTATTTGTGCCTATATTACAAATGAGTTTTCATTATTTTAGGTCTTCAATATATTTGTGAGTTTCAAAATTTTTTAAAGAAGACCTTGCATGATATTTCTAAAACTCTTGTGCATTCAATTAGACTTATGTGGTTTATTATCTCTTATGTATTTTTATAGCATAAACATTTTTCTTGATATCTCCTATTACTTGCCTACACTTGTGTTTTTGTGCAAATTTTGTTTAAGAATTGTGTAGGATATATATCTCATTGGCTATTTCGTCATCAAGTCTCTTAAACCATCGATGTATGTTCACTCGTATTTTTACTAGAACTCGATTTTATGTCTATGCCCATATTCTTCAAGTTATTTCATTTCAACCCCTTAAGTGCCCCTAAATGATTTTTCTTAAAAGGGAACTACTCGGTTAATCTCGTTTTTCTAGTATATGTGTTTTCTCGATACTTATATTTGTTGGACTCGGTCTATAATTATTTTTTTGCGTAGTTTTAAAACTTCTAGGGTGAAAAATCGAATTTTTGAAAAACCTGAAGAATGAAAAATTGCACTGGGACGGTCAAGGCGGGGCGACCGGTCGCCTGCACGCCGACCGGTCGCACCCTACCTCGACCGGTCGCCCAGGGCAATTTTTCAAGACATAAACGGCTCTGCTCTCCTTTTTTGAAACAGAACACATATCTCTCCCAAAACCCTTATCAGCGCAAATCACCCCCTTCTCCTAAAATCTTCATTTCTTCATCAATTCTTGTAATTCTTTTCACCTATTTTTGCAAGAATATTTCATATATGGCTTCTCCAAGAAATTCTACCGGTCGAAATCCCATCTCCAAGCGTAGAAGGGGCGGAGGGTTCTTCGAGAAATCGGCAAGAAGAAGCCGAACAAAGGGATATTCGAGCTACCCAGAGAAACATGGCTCAAGAAGGTGATGACGTTCAAAATCCCATACTCTCTCGGGCCCAAATTGCCGAGCTCCGCGGAACAATTTCGCTCCAAAATTGCCGTTGGGCGAAAAGTAAGAAATCCTTTATTACTCAAGCTCCTCATTCTAATAATGTTCTTAATTTCATCAATAAATATGTGGAATGGTACTATGAAGATTCAGAATGGGAGGAAAATCGATTGCTCGGACTAAAATGTGTCGTTTTAATTCATTTACAAATGAATATCCTACTATTAGAGGATTCTTTGAGGAGCAAGGTTGGATGTTTTTATGGGAGCATGCTTATGTCTTATATGATGATGATATTATCCAACTTTTTTATGCTAATATGTGGGTGCAATATGATGATCAAAGGAAGCCAATTGTCGTTAATTCGGTTTGTAAGGGTCGTCATTTTAGGTGGACTCCTAATGATATTTGTCGGCTTTTACATGTTAGAGAAGGTGGTTGGGACTATTTCTCTTGTGGTACTTGGAATGATGAAATGTTGGGGTGTCTATGAAAGAAGTTAAGACGTATTTGGGCGTTTGGCCAAAATATTCTCTCTCGTTGGTGATGACACTTGAGCACCGTATTTTATCCGTTATTGTCGCCATCGTATTTGTGGAAAGGCGGGTAAGATGCCTAGCAACATGGATTATTTTTGACTTATAAGATTGCTAGGAGGGAACCGCTTAACTTTGGCGCCATACTTATTCAATGTCTAATCGAGTCCATCACTCAAGGTAATAAGAAGTTGGTTATGGGAAATTGGATTTGTAAACTTTTATACAATCGGGACTACCTTCGTCGGAGTGTAACTCGGAGGTATTTCAAAATGACTTTGACATTGATAACATCTCCCAAATGTTCACTATGCGCAAGAATATGGACATCCGACCAACTAAAATGGCTAGAGGAAGAGGTCAAGATTCCCCTGATCCAAACGACTTCTTTGATGATACCGAGGCCGTGAGATTGGCGGAGGAAGGCGAACAGAGCAATCCGGAGGGTAATACCGGTGCTCAACCGCCTAGGAGGTACACCCAAGCCGAGTTTGATGATTTAAGGGCTTTTCATGAGGCGAGGTATAAGGCTTTGGAACAAAAGACCTCCAAAATGCAAAAATCAATCGGCAAGTTGAAGAAATTCATCAAAGACTTTATTCCCGGATCTTGCTTCTCTTCGGACGAGGAATGATGTCCCCACCCCTTTACTTTTTAGCATTTTCTTTCATGTTGCTTTGTACTTCTATGAACTTTGTAAAACTCTTTTGCACTAATGAAATTTGCTTGTTTTCTTGAAAGGGTTAAAATTGCAAGTTGATAATGACTTGTGGATAATCATGATATTGATGGAGTATTTGATGGTAAAAATACTCTTATATGGCATTGTTTGATAATTGATATGAAGTACTTAATGGTAAAAGTGCTTCTTTTAATTTTTGCTTAGATGCATTTGAGATGCTTTGATCATTATGCTTAGATGGATATTTTGGGACATTTGTAATGTCTTATATGTATTGTTTGAGGCATGACTTGTATTACTTGATGGCTCTTTTATTTTTTTCGGCATTTGTAATGCCTTGATCTTTTTGGCTACATTATCTCAATTGGGTTGAACCCTTGAGAATTTATTTTGTTTATGCTTATTATTTGTTGGATATATGTTAAAAATTGCTTTTGGTGATGATATGAAAAACTTGGCTTAAATTCTCTTTCAAAGGCTATATACATTTTCTTCATATTTTTTGACGCCCACCAAGTGTTCGTTAAAATGCTTCAATGTAAAACTCATCACCTACATGATTCTCTTATTGTCAAATGTCTTATATTTTTATTGAGATCATGTTTTGGTAAATTAAACGAGAGCTTGAACTCTTCATGACACATTTCTCCCATTTTCCTTGAATTTTTAAGCTAATATTGCTCAATGGTTGATAAACCGTCTCTTTAGCGCACTTTGAAGTATTTGTATGACGTTTTTATCATCCTACATTCTTTTTGATAATTCCAAAGGGGGAGAAACAGGAAGTTGGCTCATTAGCTCAAAGAAGCTAATAAAAGCTTGTTATAAAAGCTATAGGCTATGGCTCATAAAAGCCATAAGTTGTGATCTTTTTTAGTCCAATTATTGCTTGATGGACTTATATACTTGTCTAATGATGTTTTGTGATAGGGGAGCTTATAAGCTCTTGAACAATATGTAAAAGCTAAACTTCTAGCTTATGGTTAATTGCTTTTACATTATTCTTGATGTGCTTGTTGATAGGGGAGCTTGTGCTTATTATCAATATATTTACTCCCTACTTGGTTGCTTTTATATTTTGGAAATTTTGGTTGCTTCAAAACGGTTAAATGTTTTTACCGAAAAATCATTTCTAAAATTGTTCTCCTATTTTGTGTAAAAATTGTTTTGGTTTGTAATCATCAAAAAGGGAGATTGTTTGATACATGTTTTTATCTTAATTTTGATGATTTTATTTTTACACCAAAACAATGTTTTTTGTTGTCCAAATACTCCTAAATAATTTAAAATGGTTTTAATATTTTCCTGAGTATTTCTTCAAGTTTTACTTTAGATAAAATTGGACAACACTTCTAATGATTTATGTTTATATGTTTTTAGTTCAAAACAAGGTTTCTAAATGTTGTCTAAATACTTCCGATTGGTTTAAAATGTTTTTACTAAATTTTCGAGTATTTCTTGGGTTTTATTTTCGACAAAAATTGGACAACATTTTCGACTCTTGGTCGACGGGTCGCCCTATATGGAAACCCGTGACTCAAGATGATTTTTGAAACAGAAAATGAGATGGAAGAAAAATCAAGCGAGTCAACCGTGCGCTGGCGTCGACCGTCCTGGCCGACGGCCGCCAGGTCGACCGGCGCCTGTGGGTCGACCGCACTGCAAGTTTGGTTTTGAAACAGTAACTTGATTTTCTCTATAACCATTAAGGGGGACTGATTGATGATAGGTACGATCGGTTGAGGTACACGCGACCGTCGCCTGTAAATTTCCCCGTGTTTCATTTCAAACTTCTATTTCGTGCGACCGTCGCCGCCTGCTTTGACAAAAAAATATGACCGTTTGACACAGACATATTTCCTTAAATTGTGGGATTGGTTTCTAACAGCTATATTCTTGATTTTAATTGTATTTTTCTCAGTAGATTTTCAATCCCCGAGAGGAGCCTATGCTTGATCAATCGTCTCTCCTATAAATAGAGGAAGTTTTGGAGCAACCAATACAACAATTGAGATACAACACAACAAGATACACTTCAAGCAAATATTTGTTCTTCATTGTAAATTTGCCTAGCTTATCACTTTCACATATTTTAGGTCTAGGCTATTCTTGATTACACATTGCACTCAAATTGTAATATTCCTTATTGAGTTGTAATCTTGATTTTTGGTTATCATTCAAACATAAGATATCCTTGTGAGTGTTCTTGTGGTAAGAACACACTTGGATGATCTAGGTGATAGGTGCAAAAGATTGTGGTGATCTTCTTATTGAGGTGTTGAAGAATTTGGTATTCTTCAAGGTTGAAGATTGTGGTAATCTTCACAAGTCGCCGTTGAAGGAAAATTGTGGTAATCTTCAAAGGGAGATTGTGGTAATCTCCAAAGGTGGTGTTGAAGAAGAGTGTGGTGCTCTTCAAGGTGTTGTAAGTTGAATTTGTATTAATTTTGGTAATTAATAAAATTCTTTTTCTTTTTGAAATCCATCCCTGATATACTTTGGGGTGGTAGTAGATGAGGCCCTAGGTGGGTTGAACTACTATAAATCAACGTGTGTTGTTTACATTCTCGCACCTTTATTATTGTCTTTGAGCATTCGGTTCAAAAAAGAGGGTGAAATCGAAAAAAAGGAGATAATCTATTCACCCCCCTCTAGATTATCGTAGCCGCTTGGACTTATAAAAGGACTCATACCATCGTGCCCCGAGCTTTATGAGGACTCGTGTCAAAAAGTGCTTTCTTAATTTCACTTCTCCAACAGCAAGATCGATCTTCTATTAATTTCTTCCGAAATGGATTGAGGGATCCCGATAAGATGCTTGAATCACTCTCAAGCCTCTCGAAGAGAACAAATGAGTATAAAACCTTGTGACGTCTTTTCAATCGATCCTCTGTCACACAATGATGCCCATCACCATTTAATTAGTTGAGAAATAGAGTTTGTCATCCTTCTCTGGGAAATAACAGAATGAAAGAACTTGGTGTTCTTATCCCCCTCTTTCAACCAGCTCACCCTAGATTTCTGCTTCCAGAAAATCTCCTCTTTCCTATAGGCTCCATGAAGCTCCTTCTTAACCCCATCCCAAACTCTCCAATCCCTATTCCCAGCCAAACCTCTCAAGTTAATCAGAGTCTCATTCAATCTCTCAATTTGAGAGCCTGAATTAACATTCTTTGTTTCCTTCCACTTAAGCAACTCAATTCTACAGTTCCTAACTTTTGATTGGAGCTGATACATTAATGAGCCTCCACTGTTTTTAGCCCATGCTTGAGTAACAGTTCTTCACACCCCTCTATCTCTGTCCATCTCCTATCAAACTGGAATCTTCTTTTAAATCTTTTGGTTTGATCAGCCATATTATCCAGAATTAACAGACAGTGATCAGAAGAGGCTCTAAATTCAGATTTGACAATTGCTTTAGGGAACTTCAGAAACCAATCAGCTGAACCAAAGGCTCTATCCAACTTCTCTTCCACAAACCCCTCTCCTTCTCTCGTTGTTAGCCCAAGTGAAAGAATCGCCACAAAGGGGATCTCTTGCATCTCCATGCCCCTGATGAACCAGTTAAATAAAACTCCAACTTGGTCTAATTCTGCCTCCCCTTTTTTCCTGATTAGAACAAATATCATTGAAATCCCCCATCACAATCCAATCATTCCCCCATCTAGCTCTGGATTGAATCAGATATTCCCATTGCACCATCATCTCATTATCATCATTACTAGCATACACAAAAATTCCCCAGGTTTTATTACTGTCCCCTTCCTTACCAAACTCAAGCTCAATGCAGAATTGATTCAATATAGATTGATGAACCACCATATTATCTGCCCAAATCACTAACAAACCCCCTTTTGTACATATTGGATCCACAATCCATCTATTCTCCACCTTTAACTGCCTACAGACTGTCTGAACAAAAGTACCCTTTTTCTTTGTTTCACTAAGAAAAATTACCTCTGGGAGGTGGAGTTTCCAAGACTCCTTTAACTGGGAAATTGTACAGGGCCCTCCCAGCCCTCTACAATTCCACACACATACCTTCATGATGTAATTTGGGGCCATTCAGGGCTGGCTTCCTCCACCATATCTTCAGTATCCTCCCTCACTTTCATCTTTTTGTTCAAAACGGCTTTCTCTCCCTGGTTCCCTTCCCTGCCTTCCTCCAACTCTAAGACCCCTCTTTTTTTTTACGCTTCCCCATTTTACTATCCGGATCCACATTCACATTCATATTCTCCTTACCTCCACTCATTTCCTCTACCTCTAACCTAGACCATCTTTTTCCAGAATTTTTAACCCCACGGCTCTGTGTTGGGAATTCCACCTCTGTAGATATCTCTTTCAGGAGTTTTCTAGTGACTGGTCTTTGAATAATTACGGAGGCCTTCCCTTCTATATCTTGAAGCTCTCCCCTCCCCCCTGATTCCTCTTGCATCCCTCAAGGGCTTTTCTTCGAACAGATTACCCTTCCCGAGCCATTAGAAACCAGTTTCTCAAGCAACAAAATATTAGAGAAGCATTTATTCTTTTCATTTTCCTCACCCCCACTCCCGATTTTTGATTCTACTAGAGATCCTTTTTCAGTAATTTTAATCCCCTTACAACAACTCTCCTCACTACTACTCTGAATCGTTTAACAGTGTCTTGGGACTCTGTTGTTTCATAAATCTCAACACTTTCCCCCACCAAAAAGTCTTGACTTTTAGCCAATCTCCAAACTCCGCCATTCTTGACTCATTGCTCAAAAATCTTTTTTTTTTTCTTGACAATCTTTTTCATTATGTCCAACCATCCCACAATAAAAGCATAGCCCAAGAAGCTTCTCATATTTAAAATCCACCTAGTGGCCCTCTCCTTTCAACTTCGGTTTATGCCCCTTAATAATGGCTTCTCAATATCAATTGATACCAGAATTTTTATGAATCTCCCACGGATGCTTCCCGCTTTAAAATTACCACATTTTTCACAAACAAAACACTCTCCCAACTTTTACTCCCACTTCGAGTTGATCCAATGTGCGGGAGGATTCCAAACTTGTACCCACAAATCAACCTCCCCAAACCTTTCTCGCTTTTATATCCATACCTTCTCTCCACTCTTTTAAAATTACCTATTGACTATCAAACGACCACACTCTCCCTCCATAACCCTCCTTTTATCCTCCCCATTCTCGAAAAACAAACGAAAAAGATTAAAGCCCGACTCTCGTAATACAAAGGGTTCCTCAATAGGCCAAATACCAAGCATCGTTTTTTAACCCCGTAGTTCACTTTTTTATTCCCCAAAGCCTTTCCAAACAAGCTCCTCATACATTCTTCTTTGCTACTCATAATATCCCCGTCGTCAATGTCCACCCCTTGCTGCTCTTTTACTGACAAAGAGAATCTCTGAAGCTTACAAGCAATATCACCATCCATATTAAGAATCCCCCAATCCACTTAAGAGATCAATATAAGCTTCACTCACCTGCAAAAGCCAAAACTAAAAAGCAGAGGACAAAAAGCAAGAAATAGAAGAAGAGTTAGAAAAAACAAAAAACAAAAAACCACAACCAAGCCTAGGAGAGAAATGAGCTAAAAGGCTCACTCAGGACCCCCTTTCGACTTCCGACCACACGAGAGAAGAAAGAAACGAAGATGAAGTGCGCGATCGGAGAAGACCTAACCATAAATCGAATGAACAAGAACTAGGGCAAAGTAATGGAACAAGAACCAAGAACACGGGCACTCCTGAGAGAGAAAAAACACTCCTCATGGAATGAGACTTGTTATGTTGACCATCTACACCACTACTCGGAAGAGCAAACAATTTCATATTTACCAATTTCTTTATGGCATCAACTCTACCCATTATCCTAAAATGGATCATATACTTTATTTCAATTTTTAAATTAAAACAAAATTCTAATTGTGACCAAAGTTAACCCCCACCACACAAATTCACCTTATCACTACACTTGGACACAATTGAACCAAGTCTTCCTTCCTTTTACTTTCTTGTTGACCGATTTTACCAAACACATTGAGGAGATATTTTGTTTTGGCTAAGTCAAATTCCTAAGAGAGTGAAATCTAGAATTCTACACTTTGTCTTGCAAGACTACCCCATAGTAAGACAACAAACCCATCAAATAAACTTATTCATTCTTTTCTCCATAGAACCGTGAATACCCTCAAGAAATAACCAAAGATTTTTGCAAATTACGGCCATCAAAACTCCATTTATATCAACCTAAACCATCATCCTACCTAGAGGAACAAAAGGAAAGATTTTCCTTGGGTTTTGGAAGTGACCGAAAAGTTGAGAAACATAGGAAGAATCTTGTTCTAAGTATTAATACAAAGCTACTAGGTAAGTGGAGGTTCATTTTTAAGTTTTTTATTGTTTTTAATATGGTGGATTGTAATCTCATGAGTTAGGATTATAAACGAATTTTTAGGGTTTTGTTTGGAGAATTTGATTGGGTGACAAGTTGAAATCAAGAATTGAAGAGAAGTTGAGGTGGGTAAAATTAAAGCTTAAATAATTTTGTTAAATGGTGTGCTTGCATTTTGATTCTTGTAAAGCATGTTTAAATTCTTTAAATAGCATGAAAATCATGTTTCTTTATATGCTTGGGTGTGGTTATATGTTTTCTTGAATGACTTATAGTCATTTTTGGAATTTAATTGGAGTTTGAGGATTAAAATTGTAATAATTTATAACTTGGGTACTAAACTGAAATTTCAAATTTTTGGGGCTGTTTTGATGTTATTTTAGATGTTGGTCTGGTTTAATTTTGGAAGTACATGGATGTATTGAGCTTGAATTTGGAAGAAAAATTGAACTTAGAAGTCACTTTTGCAAATATAAAAATATAGGGACTAAACTCAAATTTTTGAAAGTAAGAGGTATCTAATTATATGAAGTACAGAAACTGTAGGGTCTTTTTTAAAATGTTATAAGTGCTTTGGGGTTGGTTTGAAAAGAAAATTGATCTTGAGGTTTAATAGGCGATTTATCATAAAATCGGGGACTAAAATAAAATTTCTGAAATTTTGAACTCAAAACCTGAAACTGCCTCCTCTCGGGCATGACTTGTTTTGCTGGAATTTTATTTTATATTTTTCCTAAATTTTTTTAAATGGGAATGGATCATTTTAAAAAATATTTAAAGTTTAGGGTTAAAAGTGAGATTTTTAGATAAACTAAGGGATAATATGCATAAAAAGGAAAAAAGAAGAAGACATTAAACTGTACATGCTATATATTTAAAATGAGATATCATTAATAGTAAAATTTAAAATTTCAATACCAGTTTAGAATTTTAGAATTTTTTAAAGTTTTGTGCAATTATGTAATTTTAAACTCAAACCTAAAAATTTGGAAATTAACCCCGATTTTATTTTGAGATTTTGAACTTGGAAGTTCTCTCGATTAATATATATATATCGACATTCGATTAAATTCCAACTCCGATTATAAATCACTTTACTCGTGTGAAACCGACAATTGCTATTTTGAGTATTCTTGCTCAATTTGTGAGCCATTTAGAAATTATTACGTTTATTGCTATATTAGACTTGTATATGTGTGCCACAAAAATCAATTTTTATATTATTTTGGATATTTGTGTTTGCTTGTTTGTCGTGCGGTGTGGTTTGGTCAAACGAGATTGAGTAGGTCGCTTACAGTCTTGATTTGATTTGACCGGCCATGGTCCTAATCCCATCACTGTAGGACAGAGTGTCCTATGGGCGAAGTGGTCGTAGGTTTGGTATATTCCGAATATGACGATCTCTTGGACAAATAGGTCCTAGCTAAAGAGACGTCGAGCCACCTGGGGTAGTTATAAGGTAGCCTGTGACTTCGGTCAATTCTTGTTTGGGGAGTCATAAGGTAGAACGGCATAATTGTAGCCCGATCAGCTCAATTATGACTGTTAACACTTCGGTGTTCCTGCTTGCTTGCTCGTTCTTGTTTGTTCTTTAGTGCTTCTACTCGATTGTCCGAAAAACATTTAAAGTTTACGAATTGCTCGTTATTGTTACTACTTGTCATTTCTTGCCATCGCTTGATTTTATTAAACTTTATTCTTGTCAAACTATCTCTGGAAACTGCGGTTTTAATGAAATGTTATTTTCTTGTAACGATGCTTGCTTGTATGTCATCACATGTACACTTAGAAAAATTGGTAAATTTTAAAAATGTAAACTCAATTTCTTTGCTCATGCTTAAGAAAACTTATTTAATTTTATTTAAACTATCATTATCACCATTCCCCCACCCACTGAGTTCGTTTAGCTCACCCCACAAATTTTAAAATTTTCAGAGACAGGTGGATTTGACAATGAGGGGTCCGATGAAGGGTTTCCGAATCAAGGTTGAAATTGGTGGAATAATTTCTAGGAATTATATGGATATTTGCTTTTGTATCAATATTTTGGATATTCAAAATTATTATATAGCCGGTACTTAAGTCTGTTATTTGGAATATTACTACATGTTAGACTTCCGTTGTGTATTTATAATGTGATGTATAACATTTTGGATATGGCCTGGCCAAATTTAAGTTTTTATGATTTTCTGGAGTTGTACTCCGAAAAATATTATATTTATTTCTACTTATCAAGATTGGGGTGTGATGAAGTCAATTGACATTGACAATGCTAGTTGATAGCTAAAAAAGGTCACCTGTGATTTCTCTTAAAGAGGTGCATCTTTTAGTGTGCTCTTGAGTGTTGTACCACTGCACACATTGAGGTACCAAGAAAAGGTGTAGGAAATGGCTTTAAAGGCTAACCTCATCAAGGTAGACCTAAAATAGATTGTTGTACCCGAACTTGAAGGGAACGCATACAATTAATAAGTCATTGTATGGATAATGACAAGTTTGACAAACGATAAAGTCAAATGAATCTCTTTTGATAAAGAAATGACATATTAACAATAGTCTATATGAGCTTAAGGTGTTATAAAGCAACATTGATATTGAAGGGCTTGAAAGTCCACCTGTCACTTATGTCAATTTGAAGTGGTTACACATGCTCGTAGACTATGTGCTCAAATATGTAAAGAAATTGATCTCAATTTTGCGCCGCAAATTTGATTAAAGATGAGATCAATTGTAAAATGCTAGAGGGAATTGGTGTAAAATCCACAATTTAAAGAAATGTTTTTAGTGGAGACCCATCCATGATGACTGGAAATCCCAAGAACTTGGTTTAATGAGAAAACTAAACTTTAAACTATTCAACATAGCACTTGGTGCTTAGCTTTAAGCTAACTATTTCTTAGATAGCATAACCAAGTGTTACATCTGCATTGATCGTGGTGTTGTTAAGTCATATGAACTTTTAATGACGTTCTATACCTAATAAGGTGGGGTATTATCGTTACATCCGATAGGCAAGGTTACCTATCATATGAAACACTTATGAATCATAAGTGCGATCCATGGCCAAAATGGACACAACCAGAGAACTTCGAGAGTAGTATAAATGTTGTTATATAAATATTGGTGTCTTGGTATATTTGTACGCGGAGTAGTTCAAGGCATCATGTTCACTAACCCGAGATATATCCGATAGTATCTCACTATGGAAGATTCAAAGCCGCAAACTACCTATCCCGATGCAACAATATTTCCTAGAGTCCGAGTGATCGATTTTGCATGCATACATGCATCGTTTCCACTCATGTGGGTGATTGTTGGAAAAAATAGTTTTGGTAAAGCTAAAATTTCAAGTGTGGAGACTCGTTAATATTGGAAACGAGTGGTGTATTTATTTTCACAAAACCATTTATTGGTGAGTGAGAAATCGATGCACAAATGATACACTTGGAACTATTAATTTTTGGGAAAGGTATCCAATATATATGGAATGTTGGTAAATTGGTCAAAATCCGGTGTTTGGTAAGTTGCTTGATTTTCTCTCATTAAATAAGCAACTTTGACTCAAATCACCAATTATATGGAATCTTGAAAGAGAGCATCAAATCATTTCTTAAACCGATTGAGGCTACAATTGGAAGGATTGACTCGCACAAATCAATCAAGATATGGAAGGATTGATCAATATTTTTGACATAATTGAGTCCAAAGACTAGAGGCTTTCCTTTAAAGGATCCTCTTGTGTTTCCCTATAAATTAAGACCCTACATTCAGTGGAATACACATTCACAATTACAAAATTCATGCATATAAACATACACGATGTTACTCTCAAATTTGCATCTCAAAGGGGTGATACGTGTAAAATATATGTCCATTTAGGGGCTTATTTTGATATATATTTGATACATTTGCACGTATATTCAAAGTGTTTTGGTTGGTTTCCTTTGTTGCACGTGATATCGCGTATTCTTGTAACTTCTTACAAGAAATTGAGCTAAATTGGATAAAAAAAACGATATCATGTTTCAAAGTATAGGTCAAGAGCTAAGGTACGAGCAAATATGTGAAGGAAAGAAGCATGCACGATCGAACAAAAGGGAATTTCCTTAAAAAATGTCCAAATGCGCTAACAAACCTTCCAATATTGGCGGGTTTAGTATTTGGCCATAACTTTCTACAAAATTGATATTGAGATGATTCAAGTGGCTATGGAAAGCTAAGAGAAAGGGATACAACTTTCATGAGACCCCAGGAGCAAATTAGGACTTTTTACAACTCACACAACCATGTGAAAAGCCACATGACTGTGTGAAGTGATTCAACGATTTTCAAAAGTCAAAAACCAATCGCACGGCCGATCGGTGTGTGAGACCACACGGCTGTGGGGGGGTGGTCGTGTGAACCCATACAGCCGGTGTGATGTGTCTCATGGGCTGATTTTGAGTCCTAATCCCATCAACATTCTACTATTGATCTCTCAAAGCACCTATATAAAGGAGACCAAGGCCCGAACGAATTTTCATCATCTATCATCATTCATACAATATACAACACACCAAAATACACACGAAACACAAGATCAAAGGTCTTCTCGAGAGAGAGAGGGCTAGGTTACGAAGAACACCACAAGTCATTTCGCATCTACTAAGCACAAGAGCTTCAAGGCTTGGAAGGAATCCATCCCGACAAGAAGGGGTTTTCTTTCTTAGTTTAGATCTCTTGTTGTGCTTAAACGATGTCACAATGTTGATTTCAAGTTTGTCTATGAATTTGTTATCAATGTTTGGCTAATCTTTTGATATTAGGGCATAATCAAAACTGTGGATTCATGTTAAATCTTGATTAATTGTTTTCTTAATTGATTTATGTGTTCTATTTTATGAATTCGAGTGCTTATTCTTTATTGCTTTTTATCTCATCAATAATTAGCATGTCATATTTGTTAATACGAAATTTGGAAGAGGAGTTCTAACAAAGACTAAATCGAATTCGGACATAAACGGTGTAACGAGTCGGAGACCTACAAATCGTTTGTGGGGAGTCATTCAATTTATAGATCTTTTGGGAGTTAATAATAGTTGTAACGAGATGGGAGACCTACAATTGTTATTAATCTCACATTTATG
This sequence comes from Rehmannia glutinosa, assembly GCA_016081115.2. Lineage (NCBI taxonomy): Eukaryota > Viridiplantae > Streptophyta > Magnoliopsida > Lamiales > Orobanchaceae > Rehmannia > Rehmannia glutinosa. Next base: position 177,626 of record JABTTQ020002400.1, on the reverse strand, counting down.
CGCCGCCCGGGAGGGGAATAGACTAATTTAGAATTGAACCCATAGAATTGCATGAATTGGTTTTGTGAAACATTAATTGGATTTAATCTTGAAGAAGCATGTTGAGATTATGTGCCTAAGGTTGCTTTCGTAGTTGTTGAAAATACTTGTGGGGTTCACAATTTATTTCTTTTTCTTTTATTTTTTGATTTTTCTATAACTTGATATTCGGTCACTTCAATAAAATTGGAATGCGATGTTATATATAGCCTAAGTATTTCGTAGTCAATCCCCTCGAGGAATACGACCTTGCTTGCCATTATCCTATAAATTACACTATACACTTGCAAAGATAGAGATTCAAATATTTTTGGCGAACAAGTTTTAGGTGCCGTTGCCGGGGATTGAAAGATTCTACTTAGATATAGTAATAAATAGTTCAATCTTAATTGAAGCTTTTGTAAATATATTTATTTTTTTTATTCTCGATTTTTTTGTAAATATTTTTTTATTTTATTTTTTTTATTTTTGTAATTTTTTTATTTTTGATTTTTTTTATTTTGTGAATTGTAAATATTTTTTTATTTTTGTAAATAATTTTTTTTATTGCTTTGTTTGTAACATCATTTTTGTTGAATGCGAGAATAAAATCTTTGGAGACACAAGTAGCCCAAAATCTTTACTGCAGTGGAAGGCCAACATCAAAAAGACAAATTCTCGGCGATCTCAACGTAATCCGAGAAAAAAATTGCAACACCATTCGCCTGATGGATGGTACGGAATATGAGGGCTCAAGGATTTCAACCGACACAGTTCAACGATAGTGATGTTAGAATTCTGAAGTCTGGCTAAAGAAGTAAAATTTAGCGGTTTGTGGGAGACAACCCAAGAGGCGTCGCGACAAACCTCGGTTAAGAAAAAAACTTCACACGACCGTGTGGAATTCCACAGTCGTGCGACCCACAGAGACCAGCCACACTGGGTAGGCCGTGTGAGTTGCACACGACCGTGTGGCTGGAGACAACAACAAAACAGAGGTCACGATCAGGGCTACATGGCCCGACCATGTGAAATGCACACGGACCGTGTGAACTATCCAGGTAAGTACTATTTACGTGTTCTTCTTTTATTTTGATAATTTCCTTATATGTTCGGGACGAAGCATATTTTAAGTTTGGGGAGGGGGTGTCAAGAATGCGTAATTTAGTATCACATTTTGCACGCATTTTAGGATTGCATGCAGAGCATAAAATTTTACATTAAGATTTTTATTTTTTTTTTATTTTTGATTTTTTTAGCACGTTTAATTTCTTTTGTGTGTGTTTTTAATCAAGATTTTCAAAAAAGTACAAGACTTTCGTATGATTTTACTATGAGCATTTGATTTTATGAGATGACATATTTTTGTGAATAATGCGATGAATGGTTGAGAAGATATAATTTATTTGTTTGGCAATAGTTAAGAAAACTCGGGTATTTGAGCACGTTGCGAAAAATAAGTCTGTGAGCTTTTGTGCCTTTAATCGCTTTTATCTTATGCATTCTTATTTTTCTTGAGTGTGTCATTCAGATTGATAGAACTCTAGAACTTGCTCGCATATCTTCATCAAGTCATGTGTGTGTGCAATTTTTGAAAATGATTTAAGACCATCTTTGTTTAGTCTACTTAGCCTAAAAAGCTTACCTATGAACTCATGATTCTCTAGTTAGCCACTTTGAGCCTTAACTTTTTATTGTTAGCTACATTTTGATCTTTAAAATTGAAAAATGATTTTATCTCTAAAATTTCTTGAGCTTATAGAAAATGAACAAGTTTAGGGAGATGTGGTGAAAATTATGAAAAAGAGAGAAAGTTGGCAAAAGAATGAGGGATGAACAAAGATCTAGGTGAATAAAAGAAGAATGAAGCTCGAAAAAGAAAGAAAAACCTCGAAAAAGAAAGAGAGAAAATCGAGCAAAGGAAAGAAAATAAAAGAAAAATTAAAAATTGTGAAAAATTGAGAACTTAAGGCTAAAGAAAAAGAAAAGAAAAAAAGGCAAACAAACCTAAGAATGAAAAAGGAGAAAAAGAGTGGAGTTGAGTTGAAAAAAAGAAAAAAATATCTTGAAAAAAATGATTTTTAGAGAAAAATTGGGTTGGTGAGTTGCAAGTCTGTGTGCTTTAAAGTCTATTTGCTCAAGTCAAGTCACTTAATCCAAATTTTCCATACCCTTACCAAAGAGCCTACATTACAATCTAATGAAAAGTCCTTTTTGATTCTTAAGTTGTGCACACAAAAGTGGTTGAGATGTTAGACGAATTGCAAGCATGGTAGTTCACATTCATTGAATTGAATTTGAGTGTAAACATTTTCCATACACTTTGAGAGATGAGTGATACACTACTACTCCTTGTGAGTCGCGAATCACGATGTCAAGCACCCGAGAGAGTATTAATTATGCCGAACTTATGAATGATGACTTCTTGATAATGAATTGTAGGTTTACTTGAATATGGAGTCAAAGGAGATTGAATGTTTATAGTGTTCTTGTGTGTATTTTGTACCCCGTGATTTTATTTTTCTTAATTTGCTCGAGGACGAGCAATGATTTAAGTTTGAGGTATTTTGATATGTGTAAAATATACGTGCATTTAGGGGCTTATTTTGATATATATTTGATACATTTGCACGTATATTCAAAGGTGTGTTTTGGTTGGTTTCCTTTGTCCGGGCGTGATACTACGTATTCTCGTAACTTCTTACAAGAAATGGAGCAAAATTGGATAAAAAACGATATCACATCCCAAAGTATAGCTCAAGATCTAATGTGTGAGCAAATATGTGAAGGAAAGAAGCATGCACGATCGAACAAAAGGGAATTTCCTTAAAAACGTCCAAATGCGCTAACAACTTCCAAAGACTTTGGTAGGATTTAGTATTTTGGCCATAACTTTCTCTAAAAAAAATTGATATTGCGATGGTTCAAGTGGCTATAGAAAGCTAAGAGAAACGACTATAACTTTCATGAAGACCTCAGGAGAAAATTCGGAAGTTATACAAGTCACACGATCGCGTGAACATCCACACGACCATGTGAAGTGATTTTTAGAGTAAAAAATTAATCGCACGGTCGGCGGTGTGAGACCACACGACAGTGTGGGGGGAGGCCGTGAAACCACACGGCCGGTGTGGCGTGTTCCGCAAATCGATTTTGAATCCTAATCCCGTCAGAACTCTATCAGTGATCTCTCAAAGCATATATATAAAGGGGACCAAGGCCTGAGCGAATTTTCATAATCTACCATCATTCATACAACATACAACACACCAAAATACACAGGAACACAAGATCAAATGTATTCTGAGAGAGGAGGGCTAGGTTACTAAGAACACCACAAGGGCTTTCGCATCCACGGAAACACGAGAGCTTTGAAGGCTTGGAAGGAAGATTCATCCTAACAAGAAGGGGGTTTCTTTCTTAGTTTAGATATTTTGTCTGTGCTTAAACGATGTCACAATGTTGATTTCAAGTTTGTCTATGAATTTGTTATCAATGTTTGGCTAATCTTTCGGATCTTAGGGCATAATCAAAACTGTGGATTCATGTTAAATCTTGATTAATTATTTTCTTAATTGATTCATGTGTTCTATTTTATGAATTCGAGTGCTTATTCTTAATTGCTTTTTGTCTGATCAATAATTATCATGTCATATTTATTAGTGCAAAATTCGGAAGAGGAGTTCTAACAAAGATGGAAATCAAATTCGACATAAATGGGTGTAACGAGCCGGGTGATCTACAAATCGTGGGGAATCATTCAATTCATAGATCTTTTGGGAGTTAATAATAGTTGTAATGAGTCGGAGACCTATAATTATTATTAATCTATTGTTTATGCGCATCCCGAGAGGGAGAATAGACTAATTTAGGAATTGAACCCATAGAATTACGTGAAAGAAACATTGATTGGATTTAATCTTGAAGAAGCATGTTAAGATTATGTGTCTAAGGTTGATTTCGTAGTTGTTGAAAATACTTGTGGGGTTCACAAATTTATTTATTTTTCTTTTATTTTTCGATTTTTCTATATGATATTCGGTCGCTTCAATAAAATTGGAATGCGATATTATTATAACCTAAGTGTTTCGTAGTCAATCCCCGAGGAATACGACCTTACTTGTCATTATCCTATAAACTACACTCGTACACTTGCAGATATAGATCCAAATATTTTTGGCAAACAATAGGTGTTACATTAGGTGTGACGTCACTCAGTCTCACTAATCTCGGTTCGTCGGGTAATTGGATTTGTGGTGCTCCTATCCTTTATTAAAGTCATTGTATCTTGGGAGGCTCGTTGCAAAACCGTGAGCATTGTGATGGAAAAACAAGAGTCTTAAAGAAAGAGTTCGCCGCATCGACTTGCTTGCATTGATTGTGTGGAGTAGAAACATAAACGATTGATCACTTGCAACTTAGATGTAATATGAGTAAGCAAATATGGTGTGGTTCCCTCTTCGATTGAACATGAATGAAATTGATTGTTTCTCCTTTAAAACTTCTTTTGGCGTCAAATGCAAGCATTGCTGATGAATGTGTTGAATTAGCAGGGTAGTGGCTTGGCGTATCCGCATGCAAAAACAAACAATATTTTGATAATATATCGATTGATGTACATCAAGTGATCCTGAGGGGCCATAGGTATCTGTTTGAATATTGGGCACATCAATAAAATGTTGAATACAAAGTTACGAGATAGGGAATGCTTTCAAAATGGCAAATTACGTAAAAAAGAAAATTACGAAATTGAACTAACTATTACAATCGTTAATAGAACTTCCGGAAGCCGAGTCGAGAAGAATCTCTTTCCGCAAAGCAATTACGCCCCGCTAGTGCTCACGGTTTGGCGACGATTGCTTCCAAAGATGAAACGGCTTACGCCTCTTACGTGTAGTAGCACCACTAACACGTACACCTTCAACTAGAAATGTCTTTGAAGAGATTCTTTGGACTTAGTGCGAGAATGCGTATTATATGAGTGTATGCTTTTTTATGGAGTAAGAATTCTCAGCTTGAACTCGCAATGCACAAAAAGATATATATAGTCAACCAATCCACTGCGGGAGAAAAAACTGGGTAGTGGGCATTAATCACTTGTAACAACCAAGGTGTTACACCCCACTACCGCATAACATCATGTAGTGGGCTAACTTCAGTGACCACCACCGCAGGAGTTACAACTCCAACATATCACACGAATGACACCTAATGTGTCCGATTCATTGGCTCCAACAGTCAATAGTCACTCGAATCGGGCCAAGCCCATTTTCGAGTGGCAAAACTTTAGTGGACCGACCCGGCCCAATAGGCCGGGCCGCCCGCCCTGCCCCCCCGCCCTGCCCAGGCCCAGGCCCATGCCCAAGCCCAAGCCCAAGCCCAAGCCCAAGCCCAGGCCCTGGCCCCAGGCCGAGCCCAGTGCCGGCGGCGGGCGAGCGCGCGTGTGGCCCACTTGTGATCATCCACTTGTGTTATAGTTTGTACAACAAATAACACCTTCTAGTAAATAAACTAGGATAAACTATGATTTATATTCCATGTGGATAAGGCATAAGCCTTTCATCTCCCTTTAAATAATCTTTACATAATGCCCATTTATGTGGCTACCTTCGTGTATTAATTTCTCACTCACCAAATTCGGTTTTGAGAAATAAAAATACTACGAACATCTACTCCGAACGTAGATTAATAATATATAATTTAATTCCTCCAGAATTAAATATTTAGCCACCGAAAAAATTGGTCAAAGTCGGGTCGATACCCTTTTATCAAAACCAAAATTTCCAACAATCCCCCACATGAGTGGAAATTAATGTATGCATGAATGCGGACACGCAAACCATCCTCAAGAGACAATATTGCATTCGGAAAGGTAGCTTATGGCTTTGAACCTTCCGTAGTCAATACCATCGGGTACACACTGGCGGCTTAGTGGACGCAATGCCTTGAACTATTCCTCCACGGTGTATACCTAGTCAACAAGATTAACACAATAAGGTCTCAACACCTTCCCGTTCTCACGTTTTGTGTCCGTTTGCCATGGACACCACTTTGGATTCATAAGTGTTGCTTTGAAGCGCCCGCACTTCTCACTTATATAGGTGATCTCCTATCCGAGTATCCCGCCATACTCAACCTCAACGAGGTGTAGGAATCATTAAAAGTCAAATGACTTAGCCTCACCACAACTTTGCAGTGTTTCAACACTTGGTTTTGCTTTCTAGGGATGGGTTATAACATTGTTTCCAAGTGTTACAACATAACCTTCATAGTTTAGTTTTCCCATTGAACCAAGTTCTTGGGATCTCCAACAACATGGTTGGGTTACCACTATGATAGTTATTTTTACTTTGTGGACTTCAAGCCCATTCCCTCTAGCAATTTACCCAATTGATCTCGATTCACTCCCTTTTGTCAAAGGATCTCAAAATTGTCTTTTGACTTTCGTAGTCAATTGACATCACACCATTTGAGATCAATTGTCTAACGGTATTGTGTCTCCGACGAATATGTCTAGACTTACCGTTATACATATTGCTCTGTGCCCTTCCTATAGCCGCTTGGCTATCACAAAATCATCACGGAAGGCACAAAGCTTCCTCCAACATGGAATATCTTCCAAAAATTTCAAGCCACTCGCTTCTTCACCACCTTATCCAAAGCTATAAACTCGATTCCATGGTGGACCGAGCTATACACGTTTGCTTCGTGGACTTCCACGATACCGCACCACCTCCAATGGTGAATATGTATCCACTAGTTGAATAAGAATCTTTCGAATCAAATCCAACTAGCATCACTATATCCTTCAAGTACGATTGGATATCTTGAGTAGTATAGCCCATAATCCAAGGTATACTTCAAGTATTTTAACACCCAGTTAACGCTTTCCAATGCTCATGGCTTGGATTGCTCGTGAACCTACTCAACATATTTACTGAGGGTAGGCCAAGTCCGGGCGTGTACAATTTGTGATGTACATCGATTTGCCTATTATACGTGAGTATTCCATCCGAGCCACTGGTTCTCGCTTTATTAGCAACCGTGATTTATACTTAAATCAATGGGCGTCTTTGACGGTGAATCACAAAAGCATTGAATTTCTTGAGCACTTTCTCCACATAGTGGGATTGTGACAAGATAATTCCATTAGAGTTCTCACGATTTTTATCCCAAGGATTACATCAAGAAATTCCCCATATCCTTCATGTCAAAGTTCCTCTTTAACATTCTTTTAGTCTCCATGATAGTATCATGACTCGCCCATGATTAACAAATCGTCTACGTATAGACAAACTATGACAAATGCTTCGATGTCCCTTTGACATATACGCATTTATCACACTCGTTGATTTTGAATCCATTTGACAACATCGTATTGTCAAACTTAAGATGCCATTGTTTTGGAGCTTGTTTCATCCGTACAAGGATCTTATTAACTTGCACACCTTCTTTTCTTGACCGGTGCAACAAACCCTTCAAAGTTGTTCCATGTATATTTCAAAGATCTATCTCCCATTCGTAAACGCCCGTCTTGACGTCCATCTCGATGAATCTCTAGATTGTGCAAAGCAAAGAAATCGCAAGAAGCACCGAATAGACGCAATCCTCGTTCTTCGAGAATAGGTGTCAAAGAAGTCATATCCTTCTTTTTGTTTAAAGCCTTTGGCTACAAGCCGTGCTTTATACTTATCAATAGTTCCATCTCGCTTTATACTTCTTCTTTAGGATCCATTTACATCCTAAAGGTTTATGACCAGCAGGAGATCAACCAACTCCCAAGTATGGTTCTCGAGAATGGACTCGATTTCACTATTGATAGCTTCTTGCCGAGCGAGCATCCGGACCGCTTAGAGCCTCTTTAATCGAGTTTGGCTCACCATCTAACATAAATGTTATGTAATCCGCCCAAAAGACTTAGCCGTCTTAGACCTCTTTACTGCGTCTCGGTTCTTCACTAATTGATGTTGAACCACTTGCGCTTTCGTGAGTTCTTTTATTAGTACTCACTTCTAATTTTTCTACAAGTAGACATCCTCAAAGAATACAAAGATTCCTTGATTCGATTATGGTACCTTCACCATTTCCTGGATTTTCCGACTTATGTATCATAAACCTATATGCACTACTTTGGTATGCATATCCCACAAAGACACAATCAACTGTCTTTGGTCCAATTTTAACTTGTTTTGGTTCGTATTGCTACCTTAGCCAACATCCCCACACTTTAAGGTATTTATAAGAAGGCTTACGATTTTTCCACAATTCGTAGGTGTCTTATCTTTCCCTTTAAGTGGTATTTTATTCAATATGTGGTTGGTCGTTAAAAATGCCTTCCCCCACATATTCTCGGGGTAATCCTAACTTATCAACATGGCATTCATCATCTCTTTTTAGAGTCCGGTTTTTGCGTTCAAAGAACATCATAGTTAGATCGTGTGAATATGGTCTTTGTTGTTTGATGAATTATGCCCGATCGGGTACATAGTTCTTCAAATGGTGCAACATATTCGCCACCTCTATCACTCCGAATTATTTTAATCCTACGCCAAGTTGATTTTCAACTTCATTTTTATAATTCTTAAAAGCCTCTAATGCTTCATCTTTGCTTCTTAACAAGTATAAGTAGCAAAACCTTGTGCAATCATCAATAAATGTGATGAAATATTTTTTACCACCTTTAGTTTGCACAAATTTTAAATCACACACATCAAAGTGTGTATCAACTCTAAAGGTGAAGTGCTCCTTTCAACCAAATGAAACGGTAATTTAGCCATTTTAGCTTCAACACAAACTTCACATTTTCTTTGTGAGTTTACTTCGTAAATTAATTAATTCTAAATTTACCAATCTTTTTATAGCATTCGATTTACATGTCCTAATCTAATATGCCATAAATTAGAGCACTCAACAATATAAATGTAAGAAGATTCATTCTTATTCATATTCTCGCCAAAACGGCGACAAATCATTACATTCATTTTGAACAGTCCTTTTTTGTCTAGATAACCCCTACCAAGGAACTGTCCAAATTTGCTAAGACAAACTTTTCGGACTCAAAAACTAGTCTAAACCCATGGTTGACCAAAGCGGCCGAACCCGAAACTGTGATTTTTGCGGATGTCCGGGACATGCAAAGACATCCTTCACTTCAACTCCTTTCCCGAAGTCGGCTTTAGCACCACCGTTCCAACGCCAAAGAACATCGAAGAGGCGTGATTCCCCATATGGAGCTTCCTTCCTGGTCGATGGGATGTAAGAAGAGAATGCATCCTTATCGTAACGGACATGGCAAGTGGCACCGGTATCCACAAACCATTCTTTTTCGGTTATCCACCATATCGGCTTCAAACACCACCGCCGACATGTCAACTTACGTCGGCTCCTCCCTTTCTTCAACCACATTGGCATTGGATCGCGGTTTGGTTTTCTTTTTCTTTGGTCGACGACAAATTTTTGCCATATGGTTCGGTTTGCCACGCTTGTAGCAAGCTCCTGGAATTTTCCAATGCCGGTTTCTTGCTTTATCGTTAGGCCTTTTCTTCGAGTTACTTGACGAGCCGTGCTCCATCAAGTTGGCTTTTGACTCCATAGGGACAAGCTTGGACTTAGAGTCAATCCTCCTATTGTCTTTCCTCAATTCCGAGGTTGACAATCGATCCTCTAGTCCCATCTCCTTTCGCTTATGTTTGAGATAATTCTTGAAATCCCTCCAACTTGGGGGCAATTTCTCAATCAAGGCGCCACTTGAATGCTTCCTGCAAAGCCATTCCCTCAAGCAGAGATTTCATGTAGGATCAACTGGAACTTCTCGAACTTGTTCCATCACGGTTTTAGAATCAACCATCACAAAATCCAAGAACTTACCGACAACAAATTTCTTTGTGCCGCAGATCCTCGATTTTGTACTTCTTCTCCAAAGATTCCCACAATTCTTTGGAAGATTTCACAAAGACAATACACATCAGTAAAGTGCATCACTAAGTCCGTTTAGGACATAGTTACGGCACAGAAATCACCCCTGCCCCACGCATCAAATGCGCGCGTTTTTCAAAGATTCGCTTCGTTCTCAAGAACAACAGAGCGTCCTCGATCGACATCTTCGCCAGACTTAGGGTAGTCGGGTAAAACATTTTTTTGTCCACCTCTTCTCAAGTCGAAACCCATGAATTTTTCGGGTTTCTCGGCTTGAGCAGGGAGGGATGATCGGGGTTCTCGCTTGTGCTTGCCATCGTGAAGTTCGGATAATTGCTTTACGATTGTTGAATACAAAGTTCTGAGAATAGGGAATGCTTTCAAAATGGCAAATTACGTAAAGCAGAAAATTACGAAATTGAACTAACTATTACAATCGGTTAATAGAACTTCCGGAAGCCGAGTCGAGAAGAATCTCTTTCCGCAAAGCAATTACGTCCCCTAGCTTAGTGCTCACGGTTTGACGTATTGCTTCCAAAGATGAAACGGCTTACGTCTTCGTGTAGTAGCACCACTAACACGTAAGACCTTCAACTAGAAATGTCTTTGACTAGTTCTTTGGACTTAGTGCGAAATAATGCGATATGAGTGTATGCTTTTTATGGAGTAAGAATGCTTAGCTTGAATCGCAATGCACAAAAGATATATATAGTCAACCAATCCACTGCAGGAGAAAAACCCGGGTAGTGGGCATTAATCACTTGTAAATAACCAGGTGTTACACCCCACTACCGCATAACAAATGTGTCATGTAGTGGGCTAACTTCAGTGACCACCACCGCAGGAGTTACAACTCCAACAGGTCACACGAATCGGACACCTACAATGTCCCGGATTCATTCATCGGCTCCAACAATCCGATAGTCACTCGAATCGGCCAAGCCCATTTTCGAGTGGCAAAACTTTAGTGGACCTGGACCGGGCCCAATAAGGCCGGCCGCCCCGCCCGCCCCCAGGCCCCGCCCAGGCCCGGCCGAGGTCGGCCGGGCCGCGCGCAGCGTGTGGCCCACTTGTGATCATCCACTTGTGTTATAGTTTGTACAACAAATAACACCTTCTAGTAAATAAACTAGGATAAACTATGATTTATATTCCATGTGGGATAAGGCATGCCTTTCATCTCCCTTTAAATAATCTTTACATAATGCCCATTTATGCGGCTACCTTCGATTAATTTCTCACTCACCGAAATTCGGTTTTGAGAAATAAAAATACTACGAACATCTACTCGAACGTAGATTAATAATATATAATTTAATTCCTCCAGAATTAAATATTTAGCCACCGAAAAATTGGTCAAAGTCGGGTCGATACCCTTTTATCAAAACCAAAATTTCCAACATAAAACACGACCAACAAGACGCATCAGATAAACTTACAGATGGCCTAGCCAAATTTTTAAGGGATAGAGACGAGGAGTTTATTTGTTTTGAAAAAGTCCCTGATAGTCTTAAACATTTGATGTTATCTGATGATGTAAGGCATTTAGCCTCAATATCCCATTTTTAATGTTATGATATTTCACTCAAAAAAAAAAAAAAAAGTGTATTGAAATCTATATTTTAAAGGTACATTAAAATTAAAATTAAATCATAAATTTCAGTGTTGAGTATCGATTAATAACTTATACAATTACTAAAAATAATAGATAATGTAACATTTGATAAGAACATATATATACAAGACAAAAAACTTGTATGAGGCAGTCTTATGGATATTGCCCATGAGACTAATTCTATATGTAAATAGAATCACGACCTAAACCCAAATTCACAAAGAAACATGTTTTTTTGTATTTTGTAGGATCGATCTCATTGACTTAAATCCATCAAACGGTCTCACATAGACCACCTCAATATACAATACGTGTGATGGTCTTTTTGATTATGAAGGAAAATAATGGTTCAATGTTGATAAATATATTTTCAATATTTGTATTATAACTTGAAATATATTTTCATATGTAGATTCTAGATTACTGTTGGACATAAATTTTTTGGATTTAAAATTACCTAAAACTATGTGTGATTAATGTTTTGTTATATGGAACAGAAAATGTCAATCGTATCTATGTATATATAGATATTTAACATAAAATTTAAAATTATCTCATCGACGCACCTTCCAATTGTTATTGCTATATGAATTTGATCCTTTCATTGGGCGATCAAAAGTCATAATAATTTTAAATTACATTATTTCTTAGTTTTCTTACATCCACTACACTATACGTGCGAACATCAATTTCACGTACCGTATTGTGTGTCTACTATATAGACACAGCGGCATTATAATTATTAATCGTATATAAGGATAGATCTTCGAAAAATTGTCCGCTCTGAATCTGCAAGAAATTCGGGAAATTTCTCAATCGTCCATTCCCCCTTTCTCTGCTTCAAGTTTTAGGGTTTCCCATTTTTCTCTTTATTTTGTCAGAGCAGAGGTATTTTTCAGGTTTTAACCCTTTCAATATTTTTTTTTAATTTCCGACGGCATTTTACTTGTTGTTCACGCGTATGAATCACGTATTACACCCGTTTAAAATTTATTACGTATTACCTTAACCATGTGAAGATTTTATGGTAATGATGCAAACTAAAATCCTGCTTTAGTCAATTTCTTTGTGCAGCTTTATATTTCTTGAATCCATGAGCTAATCATATGGAGATTATTATGTTTAAATAATTTGATATTTTTGAATTCCTGGTTGGGATTTTTTATTAATTATGTGAATGTACATTTTGATTCTGTGGTTTGGTGTTGGATCATATGTAGTTAGTTACAATTGGAGGTTGCTGTGATTGTGGGCTTCTAGCTGGAGATGAGTGTCGTGGGGTTTGACATCGGAAATGAGAACTGTGTGATAGCAGTGGCTAAGCAACGTGGGATTGATGTGTTGTTGAATGATGAGTCGAAACGGGAAAACCCGCAGTGGTTTCATTTGGGGAAAAGCAGAGGTTTATTGGCTCTGCCGGGCTGCATCCGCTACTATGCACCCAAAGTCAACTATATCTCAGGTCAAGAGATTGATTGGTCGGAATTTTAATGAACCCGCCGTGCAGGACGATCTAAGAATGCTCCCATTTCAGACATATGAGGGACCTGATGGTGGAATCTTGATTCACCTGCAATACTTGGATGAAAAACAAACTTTTACTCCAGTACAGATTTTGGCAATGCTGCTTGCACATTTAAAGCAAATCACAGAAAAGAATCTTGAGATGCAGATTAACAATTGCGTAATTGGTATACCTTCTTATTTCACCGCTATGCAGAGACGTGCATATTTGCATGCCGCGGAGATTGCAGGGTTGAAGCCTTTAAGGTTGATGCATGATTGTACTGCTATTGGGCTGGGGTATGGTATATACAAGACAGACTTCTCAAACAGGGGTCCAACAAATGTTGTGTTTGTGGATATTGGTCATAGTGATACACAAGTTGCTGTTATATCATTTGAGTCTGGGCATATGAAGGTATTGTCCCATTCTTTCGACAGCAACTTAGGAGGACGAGACTTTGATGAAGTTCTGTTTAGACATTTTGCTTCTCAATTTAGGGAACAGTACAAAATTGATGTTTGTTCTAGCGCCCGGGCTTCTATAAGGCTGAGAGCAGCGTGTGAAAAACTGAAGAAAGTTTTGAGTGCTAACGCAGAAGCACCACTTAATATTGAGTGCTTGATGGATGAGAAAGATGTCAAAGGATACATTAAGAGAGACGAGTTTGAGAAACTTGCATCTGCATTAGTGGAAAGGATTGGCATTCCGTGTCGTAAGGCTTTGCATGACTCTGGTCTGACTGTTGAGAAGATTCACACCGTTGAGCTTGTTGGATCAGGTTCACGAGTACCTGCCATTACAAGGATGTTGAATTCACTATTTAGGAAAGAGCCCAGTCGGACATTGAATGCAAGTGAATGTGTGGCTCGTGGCTGTGCTGTTCAGTGTGCAATGCTTAGCCCCATATTCCGAGTGAGAGAGTACGAGGTTTGTCCTCTGTGGCTATTATTTCCAAATAAATTATTTACATCGATAAATCCTACTTTAAATATTCTTTAGAAGCACTTTTTGGGGATGCCACATCCCATAATATCTTTATTTGTACTTTTAAATGCTAAAAAAAAGAGATTTGTAACCTTTATCTTCTGAACATTCAATATTTTGTGGTTTCTCAACAGTATGATATGAGTCATGGATTTGAAGATTGTAATTGAATCTGCACCCTTGACAGCCTCAGAAGTTATAACTCGTTTGAACTTCAAATTTCATAATGCTAGATCATAATTTGGTTTCTTGACTAGCAAACAAGACTCTGGTACATCCAGAACTATTTCTGCAATTAGCTACCATATGCTGAAAAATTCTACTAAGGTAAAAGATCTTTTGGTGGGAAATGAATGTAAAAGATCCATGTTATTTTTGAGATGCAACTAGCTAAGTTCTTCTTCTACCTGTATGTCAGTTCTTAAAACTTTTCATGGAAGGATGCTCTATTCTAATGATGTGATAGTCGTTTATGAAATTTCTTCTTCTTTTTGCTCATCTGACGTTCATTAGCAAATCTCAAGTTATTATTTTAGGACAATTAATTGGGTTTCGATTTCATCAAGGCTTATAATCTTATTTTCAGGAGCCTAGTGGTTGAAATCTGCAGTTATTAGTATTTGTTTGGAAATATTAAATGAATTACTGGAAATAATGAGATTCTTAAGTACGGAAAATGATCAAATATCAATGTGCTAATATGTACTACTGCAAATTCGTTGCAAATATTTTTACTCTTAAAAGGATAGAAATATCGCTCTTTTTACCTCCTAATTTATACATGTTAGGGTATAGACATTGATCTAATTCAACTTCTGATGCTGGTTTTGGTTATAGGCCTGATTTGGTAATGCTGCATTTATTGCAAAACATAAGATTGTGAATATTTGGTAATTGTATCCTCTATGATTATAAATTGAAGCTAACTGGCACAGAACAAGGTTGTGCGTAAAGGTCTTTCCTGCTGCTGATTTACTTGAAGAACGGTTTTGCTCATACCAAAACAATAGTAGGAGACTGGAACCAGATTAGCCTCCAAACACTACATCCCTTCATCTCAAAACCCCACCAACCAACCACCCAATAGCCGCTTGCCAGCCGCCTGAAAGGAAGAGAAAGAACCAACGGAGAAATGGAAAGAATAATTTTGCTGCCTCATTTAGTTAACTCTTGCAGTTTCTAGTATCTTGCTTATAACTTGTAATTCACTTAAACATATTTGGATATACAGTAAAAATGTTGAGTTCACATTGAATATTTATAATCTGATCGTATTCTGAAAGATTACGAGTTCAATATGCCTGAGATGAATTTCTAACATGTAACACTTGGATATATCTTTCACTTGAGAACGCAGCAGATAAGTTTGATTTTATCTTTCTGTGGTACTTGGAGGCCCCATGATCCAAATGAGAGAGCAGAGTAGAGCCATTTAAAAAAAAAAAAAATTAATTTTTCCTTTCACGGACAGTATTCTAAATTTTCGCACCTTTCATTTGCAGGTACAGGACTGCTTCCCGTTCTCAATTGCATTTGCATCAGATGAAGGGCCTGTCTGCTCATTGGCAGATGGAGTGTTGTTTCCTAAAGGCAATGCTTTTCCAAGTATGAAGATACTTACATTGCGCAGAAATGATATATTTCACATGGAAGCCTTCTATGCAAATCAGAATGAGCTGCCTTCTGGTGTCTCTACAAGAATCAGCTCTTTTAGGGTATGGGCCATTAGATTATTCAATATATACAATTTCGCCTCTATATTTGGGAATACCATAAATTTACTGGGGCACAGCTGAGTGGACCAGGTGCCTCTTCTTTACTATTATGCCATTATATCCCAAAGGTTTCCCTGGCCTCCTTTAGCTTCTAGTGTTTTTTTTTTCCGCTTAACCTTAGGAAATCACTAAAAAAATTAAATAGTGGGAAGAAAATTTAATGATGACCTTTTCAAGCCAAAAGCTCATAACCACTTTTCATAGTTTCTTAGACTGATACTTCCCATGAACGTGGAATACATTTCTTTTTAGCAGTCAAAATACTAGAATATTCACTATGAGTTGCGGTGTGGCTTTCGAGAAAAGACTGCTTGAAATGTGTTGTATATGTATTGAGGATCCTATGCTGAAAGGACAAAACCTTTAGTTTGAGTTGTTATATCTACATGAATACATATATAATGCTTGCAGTTAAAATGTAAATCTGTAGGTATAATTGTGAGACTATAAACACAATGTTTGAATTTTGGATTTGAGTTCTATGACAGACGCAGGAGTCTAGCTCAATTGCACACACCATGCATTTCTGCAATTTGATGGCAACTTATATTAGTCGGAGTAACTTTGAAGTTTTTAAAACATTGTATACGCACTGGACCCTGAGGAAATAATTCAAAAGGGAGCCTTTGAATGTTAATTAATTGTTTATTAGCTGAAGCTTTTGAACTTAAAATCAGAGAAGATGACCTTATCCATTGTATTTTAAGGAACTTGAAGATGCTAGGGTTCAAAGGTTTGGATTGTTTTGATATTTCTGTATCCGCATTCAGGACTTGAGCATTATGTTTGCGCCTGTTACCTACAATTTTGTGAACATAATACCTTGAGAATTTATTACCTATCCTTAATAATCTTCTTTATCAAAAAATGGTCCCCTTTTCAGATTGGACCATTCAGAGTTTCTAATGTAGAGAATACGAGGATTAAACTTAAAGTTCTGCTAAACCTCCACGGAATTGTTTCCATAGAGTCTGCCTCTGTAAGTGTGGATCTAGTGTTTTATTCGATTTGTGTTTCCAGTTAGGAGCTTTTGCCAAATTTGATTTTAAATACTGTATTATCTGTCTGCAGCTGTTAGATGATCATGTGGATGATTCCAATGTAAACAACAGCATTGATACCCATTTAGAAAATGCGGAGCCAAGCAATCACGAGTCCTTTAGCAAAGCAAATGGTCAATTTGTAAGTCCAGTTAAACACCTTTTGAATGATTCTTCTGCCAAATTGCTGATACAATGTTCAAGAGAGAAAATGTCAACATGGTTGATGTTTTGTATAGCATTGATTGGAAATGACTGACTCCTTAGTTTCCGGCATGAAAGTGCTTCATTTAGTCTTACACTACTGCCATTCGTCCTTTTTCCCTGGATCACTCCTGAAGCACCACATTTTTGTTAACTTTCTCTGCAAAGAATGATGAATCATTTCTCTTGTTACTTCAATTTTTTCTTAACTAATATGTTGAAGTTGATAACAACGTGATTAGGAGAGGCTTACTTCAAATACCATGAAATTGGGCATGTTGAATCTCCATCATGATTGTTCATGGAAATCTTCTGCTCTTCTCCATGCTAAGTTTTGCTAAAAGCATTCAGTCATGGAAGTAAGTGAGAGTGTTGGTTATTCATAGTGGGCTATAAATATATAGGTTTGTGACATGAATATAGGAAGTCTAACATCATCCAATAATATCATCATTACTACTATTTTCTATGTTTATGAGCAGCTCAAGTTTCGAACTTATGCTTCATCATTCAGAAAAGAGCCTTGTCTTTGTGAGTTTCTCATATAATCAGACCATGTACCCATCATGTTAAATCCCAGTTTATGGTTCAAGCAATATGTCCTGTTTCAATGATATTTTTTCAGTATTGTGTGTTTATTTTTAGTATAAAGAAATTAGTGAATAATTTATATGGTAACACAGAACAATGGCATAATCTTTGCTTCTAAAAGTAGAGGGTCATGGTATTTTATGGTCCCTCCACTGAGTAAATATATAGCTGTCTTTATAAATTTTTATTATTATTTTGTTGAGGAAGAAGATTATGAATAGCCAAAAGGTTTGCCATTTTCTGTCTCAGTATGTAGGTTTTTCTATGTTTGCACAATTTTAATTTCCCTAAACCTATGTGAGTGTCAATACACTATGACCTCCTTTTGCAGGGACATGAAATTAGAAGGTCAAAGGCTATCCGAAGGCAGGACATATTCATTGATGAGAATGCATACGGTGGAATGACACAGGGTGAGCTTTCCCAAGCTCAAGATAAAGAGCTTCAGTTGGCCCAGCAGGACATACAGATGGAGAGGACCAAAGAGAAGAAAAATGCACTGGAGGCCTATGTGTACGAAACACGAAATAAGGTGTATTGTTGTGCCTTATCTTTGTTGGTTGTGCCCTACTTTGAATTTATTACCGGTTTCTCTGATTGATTTAGTGGCATGTAAATGACAATATCATGCTGATTAAGCTAAGCAGAGTGGGAGTCTAACAGCTCTTGGTCATTAGTACTAACAATAGCTTGATAATGAACCCTAGGCTCCAGCATGTATTGTTCACGAGATGGATGGTTCAAAAGTCTGAAGGCAAAACCCATTCAGTTGGTTGTAGCTTAAATTCCAAGAATGCTGTATTTGCACATATGGTTTGACACATTTTTTTCCTTTATAGAGCTATAACAATTAATCGCAGTTCATTTGGTCAGCTTATAAATTTCTGGCCTAATATATGCATAGATTGTAGATGGGCAAACTCTCTGTTTTCGTCTCCGAAACCCTGCTTTTTTGACATGTTTTGTTATGTGCTCTTTGGTCCAATGTTATTGTTTGCTATTAGTGTCATTTTACCTTTTTTTGGTAATTTATTAAGTTTATGTGTGACTATGAACATCTGAACAGCTTCTGGATGCATACCGGAGCTTTGCTACTGATTCTGAAAAAGAAGGGATTTCCAGAAACTTGCAACAAACTGAGGAGTGGCTTTATGAAGACGGAGATGATGAGCCTGAATATGTTTACACCGGAAAGTTAGATGATTTGAAGAAGGTTCATTTAGTATTTTAGTTCGCTTGTTTTCTTCCTTAATTCATAGTTTCCTTTTTGTTGATTCTTTAATCTTTCTTATTGTTTATTAGATGGTGGATCCAATTGAAAATCGATATAAAGATGAAGAGGCCAGGGCATTGGCAACCAGAAACCTACTAAATTCCATAGTGGAGTATCGGATGGCTGCAGGATCACTTCCCCCTAGTGAAAGAGATGCGGTATTTTTTTTTTTTTTTTATTTTAATTTTTTAGTTTTCATGAAAATATGCTGTTCGAACAATTCTTGAGGAAACATGACTATTATCTTGATTTGATCTTTGAAGGTCATTGGAGAATGCAATAAAGCAGAGCATTGGCTTCGGGAAAAAAGCCAACAGCAGGATTCACTGCCCAAGAATGCAGATCCAATACTTTGGTCTAGTGAAATCACAAGGAAAGCTCAGGCCCTTGAAGAGTATGTCTGGCAACCCATGTAGCCACTGGAAATATGGTTCATATTCAGTTTTGATGCATAATTGTTTACTTATTTTGTTGACTCTAATTCTTAATTCTCAACCTGAGATCTTACCTCAAAATTCTTCATTCTTCATTGCCTGGATAGAGGTAGATCCGGTCTGTAGACACCATTAAAGCAGAAAAGTATCTAGAGCATTCTGCCTTCTGGTAACGAATAATCTGCAGCGACGCTTGACTATTTTATAGTATAAGCTTATTTTCCAGAACTTCTGGCGAAACAAATTTCTTCACAATATTTTTAGGGATTTAACACAATTAACTGTCTGGATCTATTCAATTTTACAGCACTTCACATTTTCCCAGCAAATAATGGTCTTAACAAAATCCTGCTTCTCTAGTTACGAGAATACGTGCAGAGTGTTTTATTTGAATTCCCGTTTTATTTTGTAATTGTTTGCTCAGTTTTATTCATTTTTAGAGAATGCCTTTCAGGATGTACAAAAACTTGATAGGAAACAAGTCATCGTCACCCCAACCAGATGGCGGCAGAGAATCGAATACGAGAAGTAGAGGGGATGATATGCAAGTTGATTGATATGCACTGAACATGGTTTTGATACAAAGAGCCAATTTCAAGAAAATACTCAGATTTATTACCACTTGATTGATGTGGATATCTCATTTCAATTCTGTGCTGGCAGCTATCTGTCTCGGCCAAAAGTTGTAAGTTTTCTTTCCCATCTTTTAGGATGGCGTGCTAACTAATATCAATCCAAATGGTTTATCCAATTTCCTATAGCTGTTTTTTTCTTGCGGAACTTTCAAAAAGACCCAAATTGTGCTATACAGAGATCCAGTTCCATGGATACCATAGCAATTTGTGCTTTATTATTAGTTCTTTAATGACTGGTTTCTTATATAGGGGGAGAATAAATCTCATGGTGTATCAACTTTATCAGTTAAAAGAGTAAAAAGTTATTGGTTTTTTTGCTTCTGCATCCTATACTCTGTTCTTACACGTAATCCGTTGAAATATGTTACTTTGAACTGTATGTAACTTGTCATTAATAGCAAGAATTTATTTTGTTGGTGAGATTTTTGTATTGTATTGTATATATTTTGCCCAGTTACTTTATCTTGCACAGAAGTTGAGCTGATATTAGTCATCTTTGTCTAAGATTGTTCCACATTGTGTCCTGGAAATTGTTCAAATAACTGTAAAGGGAAACCCACAAGATCAATGCTCTCAAGTGAAGTTAGACATAGTAGTAATAAATATATATATTTTCCCCATTTTTCTGTTTCAACAATTAGCAATATGATTTCAATACTGACATTGTTTTCATGAATGCAACAACAATTGACTGAATTGAATGATGCTTGGGGTAGCATAGTCCAAGGCCTTCATAAATTTCTTCTACCTCTTTTAGTGCTTGAGGAGAGGCTCTTTAATTTCTTCCCACTTGTCCAAACGCATCCTTGCTTTTTCCACCTGGAAATTCATTGCTTCTGATTATTCTCTGAAATGATACTGAAAATAGCCTTCGTATGCATGTGTTTGTACCTAACATGCAACTTTAAAAACCCAGTGTTCTGGTGGGCCTTTTTGTATTGCTTATTATGAACCACTGATACGGTACGGACATGGGTACGGACATCATAGCTTGAAAATTTAAGTATACGGGTATGGTATGTATATATACATATAAAAACTATATATTTTTATATTATTGAAAATATAGATCCGCATCTTCTCAAATATATATATATATATATATATATATATATATATAGATCCACTAAGTACAATTAAGAAAATCAATGTTTCAAACTTTTAAGCATAAAAACCTAAATTTCATAATACTCAAATCAAATGTGATTAACTGATATAGACATATAATATGTTGAAAATATGGTTCTTTGAAATTGTGATGTCTAGGCCCTTTTTTTGTTCTTTTTTCAATTGGATACTTTATGGGTAGATAGATAAGTTTCCATGTAGTATGTGTCCAATATCATCTTCACGCAAGTATCCGTGTTTCCTAGGTATCCGTGTTTCCTAGATTGCTTAATTAAACTTGTATACATCGATTGCACACAATATGTACATGCATTAATAATAATAATAATAATAATAATAATAATAATAATAATAATAATAATAATAATAATAACAGACCTCTTTATTCCAGTCCGTATTTAAATGTAACCCAGATTAAGATGAGAGTTTGCATCGCCGTTCCTCCAATCATGCCAGACCAAATTCCCTGCGAATATAATAACTAATTATCAGCTACCAAACTATGTAAACATCCTCGTAACTGAAATGTTTTAATGACAAGGATTGATAAGTTATATTAATATATGTACGATTATGTAGAGTTGTTACCTTTACACCAAGGTTGAATTTAAAGCCAAGAATGCATCCAATTGGGATTCCCACCACGTAGTAACAACCTATATTCACGTATGCCACAAATGCTTGCCATCCGCAGCCCACTGCCACCCCTTCAGTTCATCCAATTTCATATTATATGGTAGAATTAGAATAAGCCTCTCTCATCAAGGAAAAAGAATAAAGAAAAACAAAAATGATAAAAAGAAGAAGAAACAATAAAGTTGATTTTGGATGCTCAAAGCTCAAATTCTGTGTAATAGGATTACATAGCGCTTACGCTAAGGTTCAATTAATATTTTGAAGCATTAATGTAGTGATTGGATACCAAATAAGTCTTATTTTTCGTTCAAATAGGATTTTTTTTTTTATATACCTAAATACCAAATAAGTCTTATTTCCGTTCCGCTAGAGATTTTTTTATATACCTAAAATGCAGTTGCTTATGAAAATTTTAAGAAAATACAGTATTTGAAAATTGTTATGATTATTCGGGAACAATCATTGGTTTCTTATGTTTATCAAGAAAACATCTCGAGGTGAATGGGTAAAATAAAATCTTGAGAGAACTACTATAGTTTTTATTCAAATCTGTCTCACCTTTTTAAAGTCTTTTAGCTTTTTGCTATCTGTCTTCTATGGGGTGAGTCACTAATTGTTAGATGATTATTATTGGCAGATCTTGTATTTATAGTTGACAATTACGTTAAAGGAAGAACATTCAGACGTGTAATTCCTAAAGTACATCACCCGAGAACACTCACTTGACATATGATGTTAGAAAACATTCTCTACCTACTCCCTTTTTTAATATTTATTATTATTTACACTGCAATATGATTGGTTTTCAAACATCACTAAGATTTAGATCATCACCTTTATGCTTTAAACAAGAAAATGCCAAAAACTAAACTTCAAATACACCGATCCAAGATAAAAAAGCAAAAGCTTTAATTTCAGGACAAAAGATATTTACATAAGACGACAGAGAAGGAGTAAATGATATGTTAGTAAAATGCCAAGAACAGTAAAAAAAAGCCGAATTTAACTTGCCAACATATGTATTTGAATTGGGTACGTAAAGTGTTTGTCGGGAGAAAATTATTAATTACCTGATAAGACTGGTTGGATGCCATTTAGGAGGAGAGTGACCGCTAAGAATGGACAGAGCTCCGCGACGGCGTTGGCCACCGTTTCGCCGCCGGTGAATATGTAACTGATGACGTGGCGTTGGGATAACACGACGGTGGCCTCCACCGCCGCCACCGTGAAAGAGACCAAAGTCACCACCACGACTGATAAAGCAGCAGACTTGGGGTGCCCTGCTCCTATCTCATTGCCTACTCTCACACTATTATTTTCCAATCTTTGTCAGGCTTTGAGTAATTTAATAGGTTTTGTAGTACCAGTAATATTTGAAAATTTTAAATTCTACTTTGTCACCTTTAAATTTTAATACAATATTTTTTAAAAATTCGAATGTTTAGTCTAATTTTGACAGAAATTGTGTAATCAATAATTTTATTGGAATTGTAGGGTAGCCGGTGAGCTATTGATGTGTTTAAGAATTTTGGTGATTGGATGCAAAAATTGATATGTCAACTGTCAAGTCACCAAAATTGACATATAAAATTTGGGGAATTCAATGCTTAGCCGATGATTTTCCCAATTTTTTTACATGTTTGTACCTCATCGATCGTAGTCGGCAATTTCCGATAAAATTACACAATTTCGGTTAAAATTGAACTAAATGTCATAATTTTTAATAGATATTGGACCGAAATTGAAAGGTGACTACTTAGAGGATTAAATCTTTAAGTAGTCCAAGTTACATGTTCAAAAATAATATTTTCCCCAATAAACAATATGTGCATTTTGTGTTTATATCAAAGAATTTATCATCTATTTTAAATATTCTTCTATTTCTTATTTTATTTTTTAGTATATATATATATATATGAGTAAATAAAACATACACTTGACATTTATTAAAGTAGAATATGAAATACATTTCACATAAATTAAGGATGACCTCATACACTAGCTAGTGAATGATGAACTGTGGACCTCTTTGTGTGCGGATGCAATAAATTAATTTGATACAAATCAATCTCAATGTGTTGAAAAATAAACAAATATTAAAATATCAACTAAAATTTTATCGGACGTCATGAATATTTTTGTTCTTTTTGTTGTTCTATAATCTCACATACCGTTGAGTTAATTAATTACTTAACTAATTGTTAGCTCGATTAAATACTTGACGGGACGTATCATATGATCTGTCTATAAAGTTTATTTAATAAAAATACATCGGATAAGAATTAAGAGATGAGTAGATTGAGATTTGAGGTACACCAACCTAGCTGCAGCATTGAATCCGATGGCGACCATGAACATTAGCCCACTCACTGACATGCTGCAAGATTAATACCAATGGATGAAATATATACATATCCACAAATTCTAGCAAATATCTAAAGAAATGTTTTTTTATGGGCTTTTTTAACAGAATATTATGTTTTTTATTCGAGTTACACAAATGAATTGAAAAAAATGGCTTAATATTTTAGGCAAAACGCCATTTCCCTCACCGTTTTTAACAAAAATCGTCACCTACAGGCCGTTTTTATTAAAGTTTTTTTTTAATTTTTTAAAATTAAAAACGCCATAACATGACCGTTTTATTTTTTATTTTTTAAAGACTATTTCTAATTAAAAACGTTTTATTATTAAAGTTTGTATTGTTAAAAATGATTAGTCATTTAATTACATAATTATTTGATATATTAGCATATAATAATACTAAAATCCTATTATACTATAATATTAGATACATAATTAATATGTATACTAAATAATTATTATATATAATACATAGTTAAATAATTTTATAAATATATTTGTTATATTTATAAATTATTTGTTATTTTCAATGTTTATATAATATTCATTGTTTTAAAAATCTCCGTCTAAAAAGCTTCTATTAGTCTTTGCCTAGGCACTGACTCTCCTCGACAAGGCGCACGGCCCATGCGTCCTTCAGCTAAGAGAATATTAAGGTACAAAACTTGAAGTGATGGTTGAAAGAAGAAGTCCTTGCGATAGGAGGAGATGCCAAGGAGGCCATTATCCACCACCACCCGCACAGTGAATCAGGTAAATCCACACAGTTTTTATTGAAATTCTATCTTCTCTTACGTGCGATATGATATCAGGAGAGTCTAGCGCCTAGGCGAAGACTAATAGGAGTTAGGCGGAGATTTTTAAAACAATGAATATTATATAAACATTGAAAATAACAAATAATTTATAAATATAACAAATATATTTATAAAATTATTTAATTATGTATTATATATAATAATTATTTAGTATACATATTAATTATGTATCTAATAATATAGTATAATAGGATTTTAGTATTATTATATGCTAATTTATCAAATAATTATGTAATTAAAAGACTAATCATTTTTAACAATACAAACTTTAATAAAAAAATGTTTTTAATTAGAAATAGTCTTTAAAAAATATAAAAATAAAAACGGCCATGTGATGGCCGTTTTTAATTAGACATTTTTTTAAAAAACTTTACTAAAAACGGTCATGCTATGGCCGTTTTTAATTTTAAAAAATTAAAAAAAAACTTTAATAAAACGGCCCTGCAAGTGACGATTTTTGTTAAAAACGGTGAGGGGAATGGCGTTTTTGCCTAAAATATTAAGCTATTTTTTTCGATTCATTTGTGTAACTCAAAAAAAAAAAAAACATAATATTTTGTTAAAAAAGCCTTTTTTATGTTTATCTTTCTGATTATTAAAGATTAATTTTGTGTGGTCCCAATATATATTTATGGAATAGACATATTTCCTATTAATAATTTAACATAGACAAACATTGATTCGCCACAATAGGGGTAATTAAAGAAAAAGAATGTAACTATTCCATTGAGGTAATACATCAAACAATATTCAAATTTTCGTCCAGAGCATGATAAATAGATCGCACTTGTCATATGATTAGCTCACACTTCAAAACAAATATGTGAATATAAAACAACTACTACAAAAATACCAAACACAATTGCATTTGTTATGTAACGACTTAGATACTTAATTCCAATTTAATTCACTTAAGTATACATGCATGTGATTCATAACTAAATATTTATTTTTGAAAAACATATATTTATATAATGAAACACGAAATTTAAAATAAAGAAATTGAAAATTGAGATTTGAACTTGAATGGTATTTCTTACTAGAGGTGTAAACGATTAACGAATCGAGTACATACACCCTAACATTGTATTATTCTAGTCTCTTTGAATTTTTATTGAGTTTCAAAAATTGTGTTTGAGCTTTAGTTTGATTATTAATCGAATTTTCAACTTTCAACGAACTTTAGTCGAGCAGAACAGGAATCGAGCTCGAGACTTGATATTTTTACAGATATTATGTTATTTTTTTACTAATCGAGCTCGAGCTCAAACCGAAGTTTATATTTTATCGAATAAAAATATTGTGTTCACGTTAGGCTCGTTATGTTAACGAATCAAGCTCAAATGAGCTTTTAACGACTCTAGTATCGAATATATTGGTTCAATTTTCACCCCTATTTTCTTACAACAATTAATATACCACAAAATAATCTTCATAGGTGTAGATAAAGTGATAAACGAGTTGATTATAGAAAGAAAAAAAAGGAATATTTTAGAAAGTATACCATACAGAAAGTGCATCCAATGAAAGTTCAGGGTTCTCCAGCAATCCTGCAACCAAGACTAGTACCTGAAAGTACCACGTCTCCAAGCACAGCATCACCGCGGAAGCAATCGACAGCTTCACAAACTCCCATAGACCCGTCAGCGCCTCCCACTTGAACCCCGTCCACGTGTCCTTACATCTATCGCTCCTCACAATGTACACAAACTGGGCCGTAACAATAATCCACCACGACAGGCTAAGCACCAACGACGCCCCTAACAAACCCAATCCAATCCTGTACACCGCGATCCAGCTCACCACCAAATGCACCCCAAGCGTCGCGAGTGATATCAACGCGCTCGGCGCCACTATGCTCTGCGACTGCATAAATTTCTGAATCGGGAAATTCACGACGTACGCGAATATCTGCGGGATCAGGCCGTACACGAACACCGACGCCAGCGTCGCCACCTGTTCCGATTCGCCGATAAGGAGGAGGAGCTGCCTCGACAGCACGTACACCACCACGATCGGGATGCTGAACAGAAACAGGACCACGGTGGCGCGTTGGAGGTAGACGCCGAGCATTTCGTACCGCCGCGCGCCGTACGCCTGACCGCAGAGCGTTTCGACCGCGCTTCCCATTCCTAGCTGCAGAACGACGTAGTATTAGAAGAAGTGCGGTTATGGATTTGCAATTTTTTTTTTAATAAGTTGAGATTACTGGTTGGAGGAGGAGAGATAAATTTCAAAGAAACTAAAAAATACATAGTTTTAACCCTGGTTAATATCTTTATAAATGGTGAATGATACCACTTGAGCTACAAGTTAGTGGTCGGATATGAATTTGTGTTAATTAGCTAGGTTTTTATTAATTGAAGTACTTACGAGGAGGCCGTAGGCGAATAATTGGATGCCTTGGTTGCCGAGACAAGCGGCAGCGAACTCGCGGTTGCCGAGGTGGCCGGAAAAGATGCGTGTGGAAATTGACATGGCGTTGTTTATTAGATACATCATGACGGCGGGTGCGGCCAGTTTGAAAAGGAGTTTTAACTCGATCCATGTGGCCTTCTTCAATCGTTTCAAGCATGGCAAATCGGTGTCTGACAGCACCTTTTCGAGTTGAGAGCTGGAGTGAGTGGCGGCGGGCGACGGCGGGGTTTCTGGTGGCGATGACTGTTGCATTGAGTCATGAAGAGCTAGTTGATTATTATGCTCGTCCACAGATTGCTCCATACCAGCTTGTCTCTTTCTTCCTGTCTCGCTCTGTGTCTATATATGTGCGTGTTTGTGTGTAGATGAAGACTGACGGAGAATGGAGTGATATATATAGACGAATACGAATAAGTTCGGCTGATATTTTATATTTTAAAATAGTGTTTCATCTAATATTCCACAAATAAGAATAATAAGATTTTCCATTTACTAGAATGAATAATATTTTTGTGATAAACTATATAACAAATCAGCTGAACGAAAAAGTATTAAGGAAAATAGTTTTTTGGTTATGTAATTTGGAATACTTGAAGATTTAGTTCTCTAAGAGCTTCTCCAGCGGTATAGGCAAATTAGCACTGAACGCCATTTTATTACTCCAGCACTGCGCTAATAATGGCACCACTTTGGCATTTCCTACAGTGCAGTTCTATTTTCCTTTCTTTTTTTTTTTTTTTTTTGCTTTTTTTTAATTTAATTTGTTTTGGGTTTATTTAACTTTAAATATTATTGTTAATATTATATTTCAGTTGATCTAATAAAAATAATATTAGAATAAATTCAATTGTATGTGATAATTTTTTAAATAATATAACATGTAATTTTATGAATTGTTATTTTAATTTTGCATTAATTTCATTAAATTTAATATTTTTTAATTTGTTTAAATTTTAAAAATAAAAAAATTAATAAACATTATATTCAATAAAAAAAATTATTTAATATTTTTTTATCAATTATAATGTAATAAAAATCAATATTAAATGAATAAAAGAAGGAATCTTATAAAATATTCTTTTTTAGTGCAGAGAGTAGTGGAAACTGCTTGGAGATGAAATGCAGATTTTCCACTAAAGTAGTGCAAGTTCTGCATCAAAGTAGTGCATGCTACTGGAGATTATCTAAGTAGTCAACTTTATATTTTGGTCCAATATCTTTCAAAAACTTGGACATTTAGTCCGACTTTGATCAAAATTGTGTAATTATATTTTAGTAACTGCTAACTAGGACCGATAAGTGCTAATGTGTCTAAGAAATTTAGGGATTTTGGTGATTTGACGTAAAAATTGACACGTCAAATCACCAAAAAAATGGCTCACGAAACTTAAGGATTTTAATATTTTGGTGACATTTTTTTGTGTCAAATCAACAAAATCCCCAATTTTTTGGACATGTTTGCACGTGACCAGTTATAATAAGCCATTGCCAATAAAATTATACAATTTTGATCAAAATATAATTATATGCCTAAATGTTTAAAAGATCTTGGACAAAAATATATGTCCAAATTTTTACTAAATTGCAAAATAGTTCAAAGTTATGACCAAAGAAATAATTTTCTCTAATAACAACATTGCCTTATATACGTTATTCATTTGATGAATTGAAATATTAAATGATGGGAGTAGGGGGATTCCATATGCTTTAAAGTGAAGAGAACTTTTTGATTATCCCTTTTTCATAGATTTTGTGCTCTCCATTTCCATATAGAGAACAACTAATTAATACATATTGCAATATAATTGGTTACAGTTATGCATTATTCCCTGCAAACATTGACTATACGTACATTCTCAATTGTGGTTGGTTTTATTCTCATTTCATTTGATGATTACTGATCCCCATACTAATCAGTTCGGGAGTACATATTACTTAATATTAATCTAATTGTCATATTTCTCTGTCCCAAGTTTTAAGTGAGAGTTAAATAAATAAAAAAAAAGAAAATGGCCATTTTTACCCTTTTTGAAATAGAAAAATACTTTTTTACCCAATGTTTATAAAAATTACATTTCTACCCATTTTTTCAATGAAAAGTCATAAATGCTCTTATCCTCTCTCTCTCTTTCTTGGTTTAAAAACACAATTTTTCTTTCCTCTTTTATTCTTCTTTCCAAAGACAACAATCTTCCTTTTTTTCCTTTCATATTTTTGATTTTTAAAGATACAAGACACGATTGGAAATAAGTTTAAGTCAATTGAACCAAATTAATGTATTTCTTGCTTCAAATGTTTATGTATAATGCGGGAAATAAACTTATTTTCGAGAAGAGAAAAAAAAAAAAACTGGAATGTTCAACATGGTATTATCGTGCCACCATAAACGTGAGCACGATCGTGTCACCATAAACGTGAGCACGATCCATAAACGTGAAGACGATCGTGCCACCCTATAGGGGTAGACTCTTTAGTAAGGGTATTTTTGTCTTTGTGGGTAAAAAAGATATTTTTATAAAAATGGGTAGAAAAGTTGTTTCACTATCCAAATGGGGTAAAAAAAAAAAAAACCACCCAAAATTATCCTTAAAAATAGTGATTTGTGTCACGAAAACAAAATTTCATTCTAAATTAATTCTTATTTTGAGAGGCTAAAAATATAGTAAATTTAAAGTAAAAGAGTAATATTTCTATTTTGTCAATATTATCTTGTGAAAAGAGCAACACGAAAATTCCATCCAATTTTATGCCAATATATAGGTGAGCATCTTGAAAGGGTGTAATAAAGCAACTTTGCCACATTTATTTTTTAAGGTCTATAAAGGACGAATGTAGTAGAAAGTTTTTGAACGAACATTACCTTTTCTTCTCGGCTGTGTGGCTGGAAACTCATGCAGATTTTCATTTTGGCCTCATTTCATGTGGAACACACACAAGCAATAACTATGGATGCCAACGAAATAATATTTATGGTGCTCCCAAAAAATTTCAGTTTGCATGTCCTATTCTCAGCGGTTTTAATCATAATTATGGATATGCCTTCAAAATCAAAATAATGTTTATGGTGCGGCCAAATTCTTTTCAATTCGCGTGTCCTATTCTCAGCGGTATTTAATATCATATAGTGTTTCAATATACCACGAATGCCATCGCGTGTCAATAATGTCATCTTCTCAGGCGTGACACTCACATGGTGCATGAATTGAAATATCGATGAATTCTTTGAAAAAACTATTAGGGAGTGTTTGCAATCACTAAAAAAGTGCTTAATTCTCGTAGTCTGCTAAAAATCACATTTTAGTATTTGCAAATGTCAAATTCTGCTTATGCTTCGCTTCATTTAATGAAAATTTAAAAGGAAAGAGATGGATGCTTTAGATTAATTATGATTATGCTTCTAGTTTGACTTTTACAAACAAATAAATGCTTTTACAATATTTTCACCAATTAATAGTCTCAACTTTTGATTCTATTT
This sequence comes from Rehmannia glutinosa, assembly GCA_016081115.2. Taxonomy (NCBI): domain Eukaryota; kingdom Viridiplantae; phylum Streptophyta; class Magnoliopsida; order Lamiales; family Orobanchaceae; genus Rehmannia; species Rehmannia glutinosa. The sequence goes on along the minus strand of JABTTQ020002400.1, from coordinate 146,796 downwards.
GCAAACAATATCAATTTCTCGATTCTAACTTCTACTAAACATATGACTTTTCTAAAAACAAGATTTTTTTTGCGAAAACTCTAGATCTCAAGATTCCATATGAGAAGAGGATGCTCTCTTCTATCTCTTCTCCCAAACCCTAGGGTCGTGCCTCCATGACTTTTCCTACGCTTTTTCCTCAAGCGTTGGGATACAAGCCGCCGCTTATGATGTTGGCTCCTTTGTTACATCTTGTTCTCCGTTGGTTTTCTCCTCTACGAGTTCTCCTATGTCTTATGTGAATTTTGCGGCAGGTTTATTCTATGGATCCTTCGAATCTCTTACTGGGACTCGCATGAACTCATCAAAGGTGGTCCCTGAAGCGGTCCCCCACTGGTGGTTACAACAAAGTGGTCCCTCCTCTCCTTCAAAGCGCTAACACTGCGCAACAAATGGTCCTCCCCAAAATCTTCTCGCTATACGGGGGTGATGACCCTGGGCCGTCGTCTGTCGTCTGCATGGAATCCCTTCAAAGAGCCCCCGCCCGAGAGCTATTTCCAAGGATGCACCTCGAGTTCTTTGGAATGTCTCCCCCGGACATCCGATTATGAATCGAACCCGCGACATTCGGCTCATAATACTAATGCTCAATCCCATTTTGGCCATTCTTTTGCTAAAATTGTTTCGGTACTCACCACGATATGGATTCGACGCAGCCCAAGGTAATTTTACAATATTTTCGCATGTTGTTCTTTGGTAAATCACATTCTATCCCTAAACCCGTTAGAAAGGGAGATTATTATTCAGTTCGATTGATGAAAATATTTATCAACAACGCCGCCGAATTTTCTTATTCATTGATTAGAAGGGTGATTTTGGGCAAGGGTAACAAACCATGGGCGACTATGCTTCGCATAAACGCTTTATCGATTTATGGGGAATTAAAAATGATTGGAAACTAATCCCCCTGGTAAGGGATTTTTCCGTGTCAAGTTCTTGAATGCGCAGGATAGATAGCTCGAGCCCAAACACGTATTAATTGGGCACTCAACCGAACTATTAGGCTTTCCCCACGGGTCCCTGTTTCAATCCGCATGAAGGTACACACGTCGATGGCAAGTGTTTGGGTCCGAATCTTCGAGCTCGGTTTGGAGTATCGATCCTAATACCATCTTGGGGATCGCCCGGTCACAATTGGAAATCCGTCTGATTGATCAACGATCGTTTGACGACTCTTTGGGGTATTTCATTCGGGTATTAGTCGATATTGATCTGTCCGAAACCGTTGGAGGAGCACATCATGGTAGAACGGGTTGGCCGGTGTTCCTTTGTGTCGATTACTTATGAGAAATTACCTAATTTTGTTCAACATGCGGGGTAACGGACATTCGACGGTTTCTTGCCGTATTACTCCCACGTAACTCAACCACTAAAAGACGCGCCTCTCCGACCGGGCGTCCCAGACATCGATGCACGTCCGAATTCTATGCAACGGGTCGCTCCGGGTCCGTAAAGTTTACCGTCCTCAGTGCGTGCAAAGAGACAAGGGCAAGGCCGTTGATGGCTCCATGGGAAATGCGGGTCATCAAGGTCGTGTTAAGGAGGGTGAACCTTCTTCTTCACGTATTCACACTAAGAATTCTTTTGATGTTCTCGGGGTGCTTGATTCGGATGATGTGGCATGTGATAATACGAATTTGGAGCAAAAATCGATAATGAGAATCGGACTATGGCTTCGGAATATAATACTAGCAACACGCATGAGCCATGGTTCCTTATCAACCGCAGCAACAAATTTGGATGAACATGGACAGCACTAATTTGCAACGTGAAATGAAAATAGTTTCAAATGGCCTTCCTTTTAATGATTATGTCCTTAGCTCCAATGATCCTTCCGAGGGGTTCAAGGTATGGGCATTTGCTTCTTCCGAAAACGTTGGTCGATATGGCGGATGAAAATGATCAAGATGATGCGACAAATTGGAAGCTTTAAAGACCAAGTTAGGCGACTCTTCAACTCGCTTTAATGAGCCTTGTCTTAAGTGATTCGTCGGAAAAGTTTATGAACGTTATGGCAATTGTGGCTGGAGGATCTTGGGCCCATATTCCACAGGATACAACATACCATCGGGGCGATACTCAAGCACGTGCAACACAAACACATGCCAATGTCATTCGAAAATCCTCTAGAAATAAACGTCCATCATTTCGATTGAGATTTTAAGTTATTTCTATTGTTTCTTTTATGGGGTACTTTTTTTCCTATCAAAGGTTTTTCCCAACGGGTTTTCCTTTGATAGGTTTTAACGACCCTTTTTTAAAGCTCGTTGTTTGGCTTGTAAGACTACACTATATTTTCTTTTTTAATAATATTTTGCATTTATTCAAAAAGATTCCATATGAGAATTTCTCGCAACTATCTTATCCTCGAAACCATATCTTTGGTCTAGGTTTTGATCAACGTCCCCGTGCCAATTCGAACTTGGTATTCATAGCTTAAAACTAGGGGTGGCAATTCAAGTCGTGTTCGGGTTCACATGTCGTGTTGAGACATGATAATTACACAAATTTAGTCAACCCAAACACGACCTTTTAATTATTCTGTCGATGAATCAACCCAAACATGACCTGCTTAATACAAGGGGTAACTCGAACACGACCCAAAAATGACCTGTATATTTTTAACCTTGAATAAACCATCTATTTATTATGATAATGGAAATTTTGGATTATTTATATATCGAATATTATAAATATTAATAATAATTTGTTGAATTTTCCTGCAAACGGGTTAAAAACGGGTTTAGTGGGTCATTTCGTCAACCCAAAATTGACCCATTTATTATTTGGGTTAATTGGATCGACACGATATATTATGACCCGAATAATAAATGGGTCGACCTAGCCCACTCATATCATGTTAGGTTCGGTCGTACTTTCGTGTCATATCGAGATTGCCACCCTACTTAAAACTTGGTTTTCGCCATTATATAGGCCAATCCGAATATTAATGGTTCCTAACCAAAAATTAGTCATGAATAAATCAACTTAAAATTTCTATGTTCGTAGATTAGACAATAAAAAAGGGGTGGTAATAGGCAAATTGACCACTTCTATTTTTGTGAAAATGAAATATAGTCATGTTTTTCAAACACATGTTTTTTAGTCATTTTGACTAAAAACGATGGTCATACCATTCGTGTATTCTCTAGTGAGGTATTTGGCCATTTTTCAAAAAATTAATTTAGTAAATAACTCAATACCGAGTTATGTGACTCGATCGAAAGTCATATATATCTCGGTCGAGACGTATAACTTAGTACCGAGTTATGTACTAATCCCCATAATGAGAAAAAGAGCAAATTGGACATTTGAACTCAAAATTGGCTAAAAATATATTTTGAAAAAACATGGCTAAAAAGTATTTTTGCTATATCTATCTATATCTATACTTATTATAAAAGTGTGAATGAGTTTGATGGTTTCTTGAAAAATTTGAATTGCCAAAAATATCCTCATAGTAAAGTTAGTTTTAAGGGTAATTAAGTAGTTTTCTATATTAATTTTGGTTTTAGTTTTTTGATAATATGATTAGTGTCTTTTCGTATTCCAAACTCTAATTATATGCTTTCATTTAATTGTAATTCTAATATTTTGAATTTTTAAATAATATTCATTTCATATTAAACTAGATATCGGAGCTTTCCAATCATATATCATAATCATATATAAAAGACTTCATATGAGGTAATTTTAGCGATTTAAAGTTGAGTGTATGTAAAAATATGCATTTATAATATTTCTCTTACATATTCTTAATAACTAAATACATCTACAAAAAGAAACAAAAGTACGAGTTTACAACTAAAAGATAAAAATAAATAAATAAGATTAATTCATTTAGTTTAATATATTGAAATAAATAGGAGGATAAAATATATTTTCTAAATTCACTTTTGGCTGTAAATATCCCATAAAATAATAAATTTGTCATCCATCACTCTCCCTAAATTGTGAGGTAACTAAATGACACATTTTTAGATACGTGAAGATGGGAAATTGAGACCACCGAGAATTACCGAGAAATATATATATTTTAATAAAAAAATATATAGTTTTAAGATTAGTGAATTATAAGTTATTACTAAAATTCTGGAAAAAATATTTTGTATCCAAGCTTTACTCATTAATCTTTATCTATGTTTTTTTTATGTAATAACGGATATACAAATTAATATGATTTAGATTCAATTTTTTTATCAATGCGAAAAGTTGGGTTATCAAATTTTAGCATGTAAAATTACACGATTAATTATTTATAATGTATCTAATGCAAAAAAAAAATTAAAAGTAATATAAAAAGACGTCTCCAACCATCAAAACCAAACAAGAGAAATTGTAAACTAAACATAAAAACTTATATAGTTTTACACTGTTTTTAAGTTTTTCTTCAATTGAGTTATATAAATAATTAGTTAATAATTCATTCTCGCTTATACTTACTAAAAATAAATGATATGTTTGAACAATGTTGAAAATTTAACAATCATATCAACAATGTTATACATGTACTCACAATCTATAATTAACTTGTGTAATATATTAACTAATTTCTATTTACAGGATATATATGTATTATTATTTCAAAGAAATTATTGATAAAACTGAAAACAAAGTATACATAGAGAAAATATCACTTTCAATAAATCTAATTAGGAAGATTTTGAATCAAGGTATTGTATTTGAAGTACATAAATATTTTATTAATCCCAAATACTAATCATTATTTCATGAATTTTAAATATAAATTACAATTGAATGTTGTACAAGGTGCTTTCATATATGTTTGAGTAGACATTGACTACATATATTGGATCTCCAATATGTGAATATTTAACATTGATTGAATATGTAGTAATATTATATTATAGATTGCTTATCATTCTTCATATTTTTATTTTTCCTTTTTTATTAATATATAAAATGCATTGTATATGAAAACAGATCGTGGTTTATTAATTTATATTATATAAACATGCAATTTTTCTTTCAATTTCAATTTATTGACCATTTCCAATTGTATTGATTAATTTATTTTATCTTTGTTTCTAATATATAAATATTTAATTTAATCAGAACATCATGCGGTGAAAATATTTAATTACTTTTTTAAGTTTGAAAATTCAATTAAAAAACTAATTAAAAATTAATATATGAATATAAAATAATTACTTTAATTTTCTTATTCACTGTATTAATTTTAAATTACTTCATTTTCATTTTATTTTTAAATTTAGTTTACTAAACTAATTTCATTCAATTAATTAAATTTTAATTTACTTTTATTAATCTACTAATTGAATTTAATTAATTTTAAGTTTATTTGAAATTAATAATTTTCTTTAGATTTTTTTGTTTTAAATTAATTTTTAATTATTCTATATAATATTTAAAAATGTATTTTAGTTTTAATTACTTTCTTGGGAGTTTTTGTCTTGTCAAGTAAAGTGGTGCAAATTTATGAAAGATATATGAAGTCGGGTATTAAATTGGTCAATCACAATGTGAAGTAATAAAAATAATAAAATTTGTGAAGTCCTGGTATTGAATTGGTCAAGTGAATATAGATGTATTACCACATTTGCCGTTGACATCCCATATAGGTCCATTGATTATTCCGAGTAGTAGACTTATGTGATGCCATATCACACGATAAAAAATTATATTTAACTACTAATTTGCCCTTAAGTTTATAATGTTAAATCAAATATAGTAACTTTATGGAGTTATACAATTAGGTTTGGGTTTTTGATAACTATAATTTATTGTTTCATAATATTTGAAGACAAAAGTATCATATTACTTTATTTTTGAATAAGTACTTAACTTTTAAGAAAACCTAATTGCCGCTTATATTTTACAAGAAATATTTTTTCGACAAAATTTAAAGTACATATTTGAATTAAAAGAGAAAAAATAAGATCAAATTTGAAAATTTATCTTCTATTCAATGATTTAAAAATACATATGAATCTTTATGTAAGAAAACTTTGAATTTTTAAATCATATACGGTTCATAAATTTATAATTGCCGATTTTTATATTTCAAATGAGTTCATAGAATAACCATTTTTTTGTTAATTTATTTTTAAGTTTTTTTGCCTATTGTATTTAGTTTGATATAATATCATTTAAGATATATTCACACAATATATAAGCTTAGTTTTAATATTGCGGATTTCATTTTAAGATAAAAATACATGAAAGATATTCACAATAAATTTAAAATAACTTAGTCAATAATAATTACAACGATTAATATTTTATTTTTAATTAAATTATTAAAATAATTTGGATTATGTACAACACACGTTCACCTTACTAGTATGAATAAAATGTCAAAAACCCAACGGACTCTAACAAGAGACAAGTTCTTTTAATTTGTAAATGACCAATAATTAATATATATATATATACTCTAATAATGAATGTACTAACTAATGAAATTTGTATATACGAATCAGAATTAATAGGTCGTATACAACATAATATACCATTTACACAAATTATTTCCTGTCACTCACTTAGTGCTCAAATCAATTGTGTTGGGAGCACTATTCTAAAAATCGCACCTAGCCCCGATTAGTCCTTACTTAGGCGCTAAGCTCCCTTTGTCCGCCTAGATTTTTTCCAATTAGGCCCCGCTTAAACTCGCTAAGCTCCGCTGGTGCGCTAGGTCCGTCTGTCCAACTATTGCGTCAGCCGCTTTTTAACACATTTGGTTGAAAGTATGCATGTCTCATATAGATTGAGCAAAGACGCAAGTAGACTGTAAGTCTGTGACTTATAACTAAATGTCAATTTTTTTCCTAAGAAGCATTTTTTCAAGGACAAAACGGATAATATTTCTTCCTTGCCACATCAGATTGTGAATTACCTGAACGAAAATTTTGATGTCATAAAGTATGATATTGATATGAATGTATATAATTTGACAAACGGACAGTGTCACAATCCTGGAAATAAATTTCTGTCACGGTACCCCAATCACTGATTCACGGGTCGAAGTTATATGCTACCCAATTTCAACCATTAATTGACAAGTGTATTATATTGTTCAACACCAAAAAATTTATCCAACGATGTAAATTTAACTTGATTTAATTTTTGAGAAAAAAATAATACACGTATCAGTTTATGGATATTATTAGAGTTGAGTATAACCTAAGTGGATAAAGATCGAATCTCCCGACTCACCTCTAATAATTTACAAACCGACATATGGCATTCTAAAGACTAAAGTTGCTTTGATATGTCTCAACAAAGTCGGGACAATATATAATTCTTTTACTTTCCATATAAAATCTTCATAGATAATTCCGATATTCTAACATAGGCCTAGGCCAAGAATAACTTTGTAAGTTTCCTACTTGTTACTTCATACTTGCAACTAATGAGACATAATGCGCTCGTTTATGTGTTTCAATTGAAAATGTTTATTTCTATCATTTGCGTTAAATTAGTTGTATTGATTTTTGTGTGAAAACTAATAATATATTTAGAAATATGTTGATTTAATAATAAAATTACATTTATTTTTGGAATATAAGGAATATTTATCCTAAGAATCTCAAATTGAAAAGGCAAGAAATTAAAAAGTCATTACACGGCTGGCAGAATCACGGTTCACATGAATATTTTTGAACCACTTGATTATACTGACTTGATTAATATTTTTGCTGGTAAATCTGTAAAACGAGTTGTATTTAAATAATTATTTTGATTATTGGACATGGATGTCATATTTTTTTAACTATATATAAATTTTATATACTGCACATTATTCTTTCTTATATTATTTTACATTGCCTTTAAGTTTGTATCGAAAAACAAATGGCTTAGTAAAAAAAAGAAAACAAATGAGCCTAATTTTAAAGTTCGACTCAGGCAAAAAAATTGATAGGTCGCCCCCTGATAGTTGTCAGCATTTGGTGTACGTATATATATATTTAATGTAAATTTATTATTTAAGTATTCAATTTATTTTTGTATAGAAATGGATACTTGTCATTCATCTTATACACCTAGTATAACATGAATATAAGTAGTAGACAGCCCTTATTACAAATAACGTGGAATATTTATGCTTTATTACTGACCATAGGTCTTCTCTTCTTTATTCCCAGTTACCAAAAAGGGAGCCTATTAACATGGAATTTGTTCAATACAATGGCTACTGGCTAGTCTTGATGTCTGTTTAATTGCAATAGAATTCATGAAATTGGAGGTCTTGGATTCAACTTTTAAGGTAAAGAAAAAAAACAACTTTAAGATAAAATATTTGGAATCTCTTGTATTTGAATCGAAGGATTTAGATTTTGAGGGGATAATTTGTGGAAACGATTTCAAATGACTCCAAATGAGATGGATTATAAATCTACCACAATGACTCAAAAAATAACTCAAAATAAGAGCTAGTTTAGAAATTCATTGTAAAATGATCTTTACCAAATAATCTCAATGGATTTGTTATTATTGATATTAAAACATGTTCTAAAATTGAATATTCTTTTTTAGTACGGAATTTACTACAAATTACTAGAGATGGAGTGCAAATTTTGCATAAATATAATATACACTAAAATATAGCAAACTGCTGAACATGGTCTAATCCTTCATATATAATTTCATCATTTTTACTATCTCAAACAGTATTCAAATAAATAGCATCTTAAATAATATAATCATTCGCTTGTAAATATATTCTTCACAATTTTTTCAACTAATTATGCTTATTGTAGGAGAAATCTAGTGCCCACTCCACTAGGAATTATGGTGATACCATTTTGACTCTCTTTACACACTATAAAAAACATAAAATTTGTTCGCTGCTACAGATTCTTGTCACGTGTTAGTTACTTTTTCCCCGTAAGCATCTCCATTTTGCCACAATAAATGCGCAAAACAATGATATTAAAATAGAGATTGGAAAAAAAAAAATGTGATTTGCATGCCTCATATAAAAATTAAATATACTGAAAAACAGTACTTGGTTAAATTTCCACACAAAGTCATGTGCCCCCGGTCCGGATATAATATTCCTAACAATATTTCATTTAGTGTTTTAATACACATTCACATGTACAATAGTAGAACCGACAAAATTGGCACGGTCCAAGCAGCCCGCATATAGTATTGGGAGCTTCATTTTATTGCTATGCGAAAAGGACAAAGCCTACTTATGGGCTGACCCAAGTGGTCCGGAGCTCGACAACCCCCAATCGGGACGGATCCGCACTCTTTTACATGGGGGCACACAACAAGGCAAAAATTTGTGTAAAAAGATAGCACCGTCGACAAAAAAAAAAATACTTTTATATGTAAAAAGTAATACTTTGTCCGAATATACTTTTTTAGTTGTTTCGGAAATGTATTAATTGTTACACTAAAAATATTAGTTTATACATTAAAAAGAGTATTCTTTATTTCCGTCGCACGATGATATCATCTCACAAGAGACTTACTCATAAAACAAATATAATTATAAACTACAAAATAAATTCCCTAAAAAAATACATCAAAAATAAAATATGTACTATTATAAACTACATAAAAAAATAATGGGACTACACTTTAATTTTTTTAACTAATTAATAATTTTCAATATAAAGAATAAAAAAAACATATTTAGGGTGGGGGCACGTGCCCCCACAACGGGGTCGTGCGTCCATCTATGCCCCCAATGACCTAAGCAAAAATACACTTGATGGATCGGGAGGGCCACAAAAGAATGCGGCGTGAATAAATTATGCCCTACCTGCCCGATTTTTCCACTTGGCCTGTCGAGCTAGGGTCGGGCCTGGTCCGTCCGACTCACCCATCTACAACTCTATATAATAATGATATGTCATTATACCCTTGTTGAATACTACTATCAAGTAGAGTTGTCAAATAGATCGTGTCGGGTCATTGCTATTCCACCGCCCAAAGAGAAAATGGGTTAGGGCGGCAAAAATTCCATCGGGCCTCTATTTTTTAGGCCCAAACCCGACCCAATATATGAAAATATACATGAAAAGCCAGGTTGGCCCAATTTTTCAGCCTCCAAAATTAAAGCCCAACTTGGCATTTTTGCTAAGCCGAGTTCATTTTGACACCTCTACTTAGAGTTGTTAAAAATGGCCCCGCCCGATAATAGGGCCGGGATCACATGATTTTGTAGGCTCGAAAATCCGAGCCTATTTTGGTCCGGCCCGTTAGGCCCGAAGCAATTTTAGTGTATTTTTAATACATGAGCTGGATTACAGCTCCCAAAATAGCGATCCGAAGAAATTTCGCCCAACCCAATTTCCCCCTTGACCCGATGGGCTGGAACCGCCCAGCCTGGGCACTTTGACAGCCCTACGTCTCTACTATCGTGTATTCCCCCAAGTCTAACTTATTTCCAGATAAGAAAAAGATTGAATTTGGATCAGTTTTGGGGCACTTTAGTTCTCTCTCGTATAGAGCAGTTATATTATCCTCTGATGTCTATAAAAATACATTACTTCAAAATGATATATTGAAAGTTAAGTATTTTCATAGACATCATAGGATAATATTTTTCTTTGTTTGAGAATACATCAGAGGATAATATAATTGCTTTAATACTTTACTCCAAATGTGCTAGGAAGACGCAGCTACATGAGTTTCAGAGCAAACATACGAAAATGCAATATTCAATAAGTTATATGAAAGTAGAATAAATAATGAATGTGACAACAGCAAAGGCCAAAAAAAAAAATTCATTGTTGCTTTGCACTCCAAACTACTAAATATACACAGTACTTAAATTTAGATACTTATACGACTTTCCTCATCGTTCTCAATCATTTTTACAAGAAAAAATTCTTATTACACAAGCACACAAGAAATATAAATGGTAAGTTACCAGAAATAAACCTCCGAGTCAATTTTCGACTGAGGAAACGGGCCGAACCCTATATGCAGGTGGAAACCCTTTTTGCCTTGATTTTGATCATTTTCCTTTTGACCTCAAGGATCTATGTTGAGCAAATGTGTAGCTTCTCATCTATTAAAGAACAACTTGTTCTACTAAAATCTACATGATAATCAAGACAGCAGCAGAGACCATAAAACACAGTAAAGATCTCACGTCTTTGATGCGAAAACCTGAAATAAAACAAAATTTCACGTCAACCAATAACAATTGACACATGAGAAAAACTAACATCGAAAAACGCATGGTGAGTCAATATAATTCCTTTTAAATGTACTAAGAGGATGTTTGGCTGAGCTTATAAGCTTTTTAAAACATCTTATAAGATGAGAGCTTATAAGCCCTCTAAAGGTATTGGGTAATTTCTTTTAGAAAATCTTATATGTGCTCAAAACTCAGAAGTTAGGAGCTTATAACTTATTTCAAATAATATCCTAATTTAACAACTCCTTTGGTTTTGACCATTTTAATTAGGGATAATTACAAAAATACCCCTGAGATTTGACCTAATTACAAAAAAAAACCCGCTAACTTTCAAAATTACAAAAAGTACCCTTGAGGTTTGATTCGGTGTTAAAATTAAGGGGTAAACTGTAACATTATTATAAATATGAGGAGATTTTGAAATATTTTTTTGCTTATGAAGGTGGTAAATGTTAGACAAAATAAAACTTCAAGGTATTTTTCGTAATAGGTTAAACCTCAAGTGTACTTTTGTAATTAACCCTTTTAATTACAAAATTGTCATTACTAGCATCTAATAAGTTATATCATCTCTTTTTTCTATCCAACACTTCAACAACATTTCAAAATAAGATCTATCATTTTATAATCTCTAAAAACATCTTATACGATGTAGGAGCTTATACGATCATTTAAATAAGCTTGGCCAAACACCCTTTTCGAGTAGCTAAAAAGCAAAGTACCCTCTTATATTGTCATGAAATACCCACTTCTAATTTCAAAAATGACAATGGTTATAATATCCAAAAGAAACTTACTGCTTTGACCAGAAGCCGCTGCAGGAAGGGCCGAATTTTGACAGCTGCAGTAAGAAACAGTTATATATTCATGAATACGAATTCGAAGAAGAAAACCCTTCAAATATTCAGAAAACTTCAGACAATATCTAAAAACAGTAAAAAAAAAAAAATTTGATGTACATACTTTTGTTACATGACGAAGCTGGCAATTGAGATGTAGCAGGCCAAGGAGCTGGAATGTTATCATTTAAATCGCATAGGAAGCTCACTCCTGCAGATTTGTCAAATACTACGTCCGATGGCAAGCTTGGCAAAAGGCATCCAGATTCTATTTCGAAAAAGAAAGAGGTCGAGTGAGATACAATAAATCAACCAAGTAAATTTCAGATAAGCTTTTTGCATCGTAAAAATTCAAGTACAGTTACAAGTTTCTTTCTAACTTTTCGTTTCACCGAAAAGAAACTTATCAAGTTGTCAATGAGAACAGAGTAGATAGATATGTCAAAATTGGAGACTTTAAAGAGCAATATTAATGATACTAAACCCCTAAACTATGCGGATTTTCGCACTTTGCCCTCTTAACTTTTTTTTTTGTGACAATTTACCCCCTCAACTTTAACAATTTTTGTATACTTTACCACCTCCACTGGGGAAATGATGTGAGGAAAACACAAAGTTCAGGGGTAAAGTGTTGAGAAAAAAAGTTTAGACAGCAAATTGCAAAACTTCGCATACTTGAGGAGGCAAAGTGTAATTTAACCCGAACTTTAATAGAAAGATTCAATATTGCCGAGAGAATTCTTGTGCAAATTAATTTGCATAATGTCATATGTAGTACATTTGAATTTATTTGATTACAAAATCAAAACTTTAGTCATATGAAAATTTCTCAGCCTCGAGGTGCAACGAGCTTCAACTTAATTGTAATTTAATAGATAGTACTATATCATTTCTAAATGGGAAAAAAGAAAAAACAATAAAAGCTATCAATTTGGTAACATTGATAAATAAATATTGAAACAAAAAAGTTAGAAACTTACCCTGAGTACCAACTGGAGAAGTCAAGTGACAATAGGCAGATCAGATTAGCATGACAAAAATGACAAACACCGAGTATTAGTATCAGCTTAATTTGCTTTAACCTTGAAATTACGTGTAAATAGGGTAAAAGGCCAAACTAACCTTGGAGGGAGAAGTCCTTGAGGCTAATATGACATTGGCTGTAGACATTTTCGGTAATGTTTGCTTTCCGTAGTTTTACTCCAAGTGATGCAGCACAATTTAAAGCTTGCAAGTTTGTGACAAAGCTCTGTCTTTGCAGGTGAGAGACGTAGCTCTCAATAGAACTGCAACATGCTGTTTGGTTACTTTTTCCAGCACCACACCCTTCTATAACACGGCTCATGTTTGGAAACTTCAGAGGACACACTGAAGTAGCAATTGAAGAAGAGAAAAGAAGTTAAATTTCAACTAAAACACGTATAGATACTAATAAAGAGAATATGATCATCCAAAAATGAATAATAATATTTGGGGACAATTACCAAAAAAATGAGGTTCGGGCTAATTACAAAAAAAAAAAAAAAAAAAAGAGTTTTTCGAAAATTGCAAAAAAAGCCCTTAAGGTGTGATGCATCTTAAATTTTCCCCCTTCATACGGAAAAACATTCCAAAAGATCCCCTTAAGTTTATCAAAATATTACACTTACGCGCTTAAATTTACGACACTATCAAAACTCAAGGGGATTTTTGTAATTTTCAAAAATATCTTGCTTTTTGTAATTATTTATACGATTAATAAAAATGTGGAGACAAAAAAATAGTAGGCTATAACAACTTATTTTTCATTGCATAGACCTCGACTACAAGGAGACTAATGGTTTCAGTACATCCAAGTGGAAATTGGACAAGAAATTCTGCTCTTATATGAAGCCAGAAATGTATAATCTGTTGAGAAGTCGTAGGTACTCAAAAAATTGATATGGGTATATCAATATAATGTGGAAAGGAATAGAGATCAAAGATTCAGAGATGAATGCTCGAAACAAACGATACAACTTTCATATTCACAATTCACCTTTATTAATTCTGCAATTAGATAGTCCTCGAAGAACCTCTTTTGCACTAGAAGGCTCAAGGTTACTTCCAAGCCATCGGAGTACGATACTTTTGCAGTCATTAATCCTAGTCGAATGATCGGACAGCACATGCGAACCATCCACGCTCAGAAGATTATAAGCTTTTTGAGCAAGCTTTCTAGTAGCATCCAAAATAGCATTCTGACAAACTTGCTGGCAGCATTCATTCACGGTATCAATCTTCCCACATGCAGCAAGAAGGTTCGATGTATCTACCGTGCTCTCAAACTCGGCAACATCGGTAACCGGGCAAGAACCTTCTGTGAGATTTGAAGAACGAATGGAGCAGATTTTTGATAGACTATCATTGGCACCCTGGCCCACCAGAATTTGCTCGAAATCTGAAAGGCAATGCGTAGCAACCGTTCCGTTTAAAGCAAGTGTATTGGTGTATTTACTGGATTGACCCATGAGAATGACCAAAGTGGCCTCCACTTGTGGACAACACACTACGTTAGCTAAGAGAGGTGCGAATGCAGCCATGCAATCGGTTGATGTCACCATCATCATGCTTGTGAGAGCAGTAAAGTTCAGCACGCAAAGTCCTGTACAGAAGGAAAGTCGAATTCATGTGTGTTAATGACTTTACATATATTAAAGGGATAAATACAAAAGAAACACCAGAGGTTCGGTCTAATTACAAAAATCCAGAGATTTTTGAAAATTGCAAAATAACCCTTAAGTTTTGATTTCGTCTTACTTTTTCCCACTTCATAAGCAAAAACATTTAAAAATCCCGTGACATTTATAGAAATATTGCAATTACCCCTTAAATTTAAGACAACCAAATCTTAAGGGGTTTTTTGTAATTTTCTAAAACTTGTGTTTTTTTGTAATTAGACCAAAGCTCAGGGTGTTATTGTAATTGTCCCTTAATCTAATATATGTAAGGGTCAATTACAATAACACCCTGAGGTTTTGCCTACTTTCAAAAAATCCAGTTATCTTTCAAAATTACAAATACACCATTGACATTTGTTTTTAGTTTACAAATTGCACCCTCGAGAGGGGTATATGTAATTTTGAAAGATTACTGAAGTATTTTGTAATTAGGCTAAACCTCAGGAGTAGTTTTAAATTAGATATGAATTCTGAAAATTTGGGAAATGCGTGAGACAAACCAGATAATTGAGGGATTGTGCTATTTGTGAATGGTGTCAACGGAGATGGTGCAAGAAGAGGAAGAAAGGGTTGCGGAGCTGCATTTGGGGAAATCTCAGGTAAAAGTTCATCTGCTCTTCTAACTGCTAGCGTAGAACTTTTGGAATAACCCGAAAAGACGCAACACGATTCATTTGCACCTGGACAAGTAGCAAATATACAATTGAAGCGAATGTGATTTAGAATGTATTCGAAGATACACAGGGATGCGAAGATCATATACATTTACTAAGAGTGCAAACTGCATAATTGATCTCTAAATCTTGACTTATTTTGCGTTTTCTTTCCTTAAAATTGTAAATATCACATCGAAACCACAAATTAATATTAATGAAATTCATGAGTTACAGTTGGACAACAAAGTCCTTTTGAATTCAGACAAGAAGCTTCAGAATTAAGAATAAATGTTCTTATCACTGTGTAGAATGTTATATCTTTTTCTTCATGGTGAATACAGAAATGGCTGAAGCTAAGTAACATAAAGGCCAGGAGTGAAATCTAATTCTTCTTTGACATATGAAATGTCACAATTACCCATGAGACTACAAAGAGACTAGTAAATTATGAAATTCCCAATTCAAAACCCTAGAATTTTTCTCCCACATAAATACAAGCCACATTATCAAATATATAAAAATCGTGCTAAATATAGATAAGCACGAAGGGAAAGAAATCTGGAAGTTAGCCACATGCCACCAATACAGTAAACTTCATTGCATTATAAGAGTTGAGATTACCAATGCAGTTTATCCACAATACAAAGACTAAACCCAAAGTTAACACTAACTAACTTGAGCCCTGAGCACAACATTCTAAACATTTAATCTTGAGAGCATTATTTCCTTAAACCCCACACACATCACAAAAAACCCGGTTGGTTTCTTGAAAAAACCGAACACTTTCAAGATACCAACAAAAAAAACACCATAGCCAACAGATCATTCAAAAACAAAGCAAAACCCATTAAGAAATTTTGACAAAAAAACTATAAATACTCACAGAGAAGAAGCAGAAGCACAATTAGACCATAAAGATTGAAACTTCGAGCCAGCCCTCCTCTCATTCCTAATTACCGTTTTGCCCCCACCCCACTGGCAATGAAATTGGCAAACAATGCACAAGAAAAGCACCCCCCCCAAAAAAAAGTTCAAGAGTTTTTTATGACCAAGAATAAAACTTTGAGCTCAAAAGAAAGAAAAAGAAAGAATTTTGGAGGGGAATTTGTGTAAAGAGAGGTCTGTGGGTAGAGCAGAAGAGGGTTGGGGCAGCCATGAATGAGCTGCATAAGTGAGTGGGGACAAAAGCAGTAATCAACAATAGCTGTACATAAATTGTGAAGAGGGCCCCACTTATTTCTCAAAGGAAAAAAATTAAATAAAAGGGAAAGTCTTGATTCTTGGTGTGGAAACTCAGATAAAAACATTACACAGCTTATGCTATACAACTAACCACCTATGGGTTAAGTGGGCATGCATTAAAGTCCCATGGACTGCCTTTTTCTTTTCTCTCTCTCTTGATTTGTTTATACACTTTCATGACCCACATGCAGGGCACGTGATCTTGAGGCGTACTTCACGCTCTCTGTTTCACTGTTTTTGTGTGGTCTGGTTTCAGACCTCATCTCATTTGTGTTGAATTGTAGCCAATTTATTGATTCTTGGAAGCTCTTATAAATTACAATCTTGTAGAGTATAGCGAGTCTCATGTGAATTCGACAGCATTAATAAATATGGCTCTCATTTCTTTTTCTTTTTTTCTGCTTTTTTATTTTATCTCTAGTGATTTTTTCCATATTTTATGGCCAGAGCCGTGTTTAGAGATTTTGAGGCATTAGCCGAGATTTTAGGGGAGCCTACTTTAGTTTATCATCAATAACCCTCATTTTTCTTTTCTAACTTTTTGATAAGTAAAATCACTTAATTATCAAAGTTTTATTATCAAGAAATTTAACATTTCATTCTCAAATAGATAATATAGTTGGTTCATTTAATCTATCATGAAACATACTCAACCTCAAGTTGGATTCAATCAATTTTAATTTTGAAAAACTTCTTTCACGTAGAAGAACAATCAAATGTATCGTCATAATATCATGTAAGCAATATACGCATTTGGAAAAGAATATAATCTTATGATATAGTTTAATACATATATTGGAGTATTGGTTTCTCCTGTAGAACGATGTCTTATGTTAATTTGGTATAATTATCATCATCAAAATGCCTCTAAATTAGCAATTTAGCATGATATTTCTAAATGTAAGTTCTTAATAAGATGAAATCTTTTTTTATGGTAAAATTAGAAAGAAAATAAAAAACTTGTTCAATTTTATGTCAAACATTAATATTGTATTTTCAAAATCAAAACTAAATACACATTGGGTTCCGAACTCCATATTGGGAAGGAGCGTTGTTGCCTTTTGGGAAGAAGTATGCATAGCAGATCGCTTCATGATGTCTCTTCTTTAGTGGTTTTTTGACCTAAGGGCGTCCGAGCCGATTGAAGCGAGCAAGAGATAGAAGAATCATCGCTCACATCGAAAAGCAAGAACCCTTTACATCTAGGGCTCATCGAAGCCATATTTTGTAAATTATGGAACAGGGCTATCAAATCGTCAATTCTGAAACTCATCATGGTTTAAAAAAATAGTAGACTTTAAGCTTTTTCCACACCCTCGCGCCAATCAAGGGCACCCACGGGCCATTTCCACACCTTGCCAAAAAGGACTTCCATTTTTCCACTCTATATTTCCATTTTCTCTAAACAGAAAGAGAGTCCATAATATTTGAATGATTGTAGTAGTGAAGAGAACTATTATAGTTGGTTCTTTACCAACAGAAAGCATGGCACATATTAAACTATTAAAATTACTTATTTAATCAGGAGCCCTAGGCAACTGTGGAGCCCTAGGCAGCGGTCGTCTCAATGGCCTAAAGGCTCCCACAGCTCTTTCTATGGCTATGTTTCTTTTTGTTCCATTGAAAGCTTTCACTTGGTAAAATCCTTTAGCAAAACAAAGTCATTCTTCCTTTAAAATAAAATAAGGCATGAGGTTCCTCTTTTTTCTCTCACACTCAATCCATTTTGCTATCTCATATTCTTCCTCTTTTTCTTCAAGTAATTAGTCTCAATAAATTTGATCTCAAGAAATGGTTTTTATTTGTCTTCCAATAAATAAATATGTCTCATTTATGAAATTGTGTTGAAATATTGAGATGAATCATTATCTAGTCTTTGCCAAATAAATTAAGTCGCTTGTGAGTTATTCGAGTTCGACTCGATAAAAGCTCGTTCGAGTTCGTTTAGTGAGGCTCGTTGAAATAAATAAATCAAATTCAAACTTAGAGATATTCGGTTCGTTAGCTCATGAATAGGCTCGTTAGTAAGCTCGTGAGTCGGCTCGTTAGTAAGCTCGTATAAATTAAACTAATAGTTTGACATTAATTTTATTTTTTATATGTTTACTTATGATAAACATAAAAATATTTAAATATACTTATTTGTTTGAATAAGATTATAGGTTTTAATAGATATATTATACGTTTTAGATATATATTGTTTTATTGGGATAATTACAAAAAGTACCTATGAGGTTTGACCTAATTACAAAAAAAAACCAGTTAATTTTAAAACTTAAAAAAAGTACCCCTGAGGTTTGATTTAGTGTAAAAATTAAGGGATAATCTGCAATGATTTTACAAATATGAAGGGTGATTTTGAAATATATTTCAAACCTCAGGGGTACTTTTTGTAAGTTTTGAAATTAACTCGAGTTTTTTTGTAATTAGGTCAAACCTCGGGGTACTTTTTGTAATTATCCCTTGTTTTATTTGTGCAATAAATTAAAAAATAATTTAATTTATAATTAATATTTACTAAGTTCGTTTAGGCTCGATTAAACTCGAATCTCAAAAGCTCCACTCGGTTTGGTTTGATTGCAACCCTATCATTATCCGATGATACGTGGATCAAGAGAGATCAATTTCTTGATGTTTTGTCCAACACCTTCACGCGATGTTTTGATTCTTGGATCTATTTGGATTTAAATTTTTGTCCTTGTTTAAAAAATCTTCTACTATGCCATTAGGCGCTTGGTTGTTCTGCAATTAAAGCCGTACCTCTGTGATCTTTGACTTGACAAACTACATCTTCTATACCTATCATGGAAAATAATTCAATTCTCTAGGACCGATTTTCCCATGTAGATATGTATAAGTTTATGATCTTGTATGCATGGGCGGATCCGTGGTCAACCAGGGGCCACTGCCCTACCCTTTTTTTATATAAAAAAATAGTGGAGAATTTTTTTAAAAAAAAATTAGTTATAATTTATATTATTTTTCTTAGATTTTCTATCCAAATTTCACCCCATTTTTGTGTATCGGTCCACCCTACTAAATCGTTACGCTCCGCCCTTGCTTGTATGGTTTGTAATTATTTTTCACTTGATATTGAAGTTTCTTGTGATTAATGAATGGTATTTATTATATTTTGATTCTCAAATTAAAATAATAAGCGCATGATGCCTGTGTAATTAAGCACATCCCCCGAATTACATCTTTATCGGGCTCCAAGGGCCGGTGGTGAGGTTCGAAGTACTAGATGGAGTCTTAAGTTGTGATGTCTAAAATTTAGATTATAAAGGGAAAAAAATAGGGCATGATGTATATACATATTAATTCTCAATTTATTTATTTTTTGCTCCTAAAAGAAGACTTGGAGCAAAATAGGAATTATACTATAAAAAAAATAAGAATTGAAGATGCAAATATATTTATCCGAATTCTGACCTGAACCATCGTTGGTTCGGGTCAAATCCAAATGTATGATCCGATACAAGTGAAAAAAAAAAAAAAATCAACCCAAATGACGAAAAAAGATAAATAAAATTGAGACAGTAACAAACTCTGTCTCTTAGTCTTTCATATTTGCTTGTTTGTAGATCTATATTCTTTAATGAGTTCAACATGAACTAATTGGCAACGGGTTTTTTTCTTGGGGCTGATAATAAAGCCTAATGCTTTCTTTGGTTAAACGTAAACTTAGATATTTGAGAACCCATTTTAATTCGATCAGATCCATTTTTGGTGGATCACAAACTGTACAAATACAATATGATTTATTTAAAAAAAAACATTAAAAGAATCTTACTAAATAAGATATTTATGATAAAAAAAAATCTCTCTCTGAAAACAAAATCACATTACTTTTGTTTCCTGCAACTGCACCTCATAAAGTTCTCCAAATCAGTATAATATGCAAGTGGTTGATGTGCTCATTAATCAATGACAAAGTGTATTTTTTGTAACATTTTCTTTTGGCAACTTTCATACATAACAATTTTGCTTTGAAAAGTGGTTGAATCTTAAATGAACTTCAGTAGAATTAAGATTGGGAATTCGGATCCATCGTGGTGGCCTAGTGGAGTAGGGTGGGTTCTCGAGGCTAGATGTCTCAAATTCAAATCTCTACATGTGCACTACTTGGTCGAGCTTGTCGCGCAGAGCTTCAGCGCGGTTTACCTAATTGATGTAGTTTGCAAGTTATTGCGTCAAACTCGAGAATTTACCCAATACACACCCGAAGATTAATAGCCGCAGCTTCCTGTCATTTTTTTTTTTTTTGAAAGATTGGGAATTTGTTTTTAAGACTTAATTGGATTATAGAGTCAGGATAATGCTTGCATGGGACAATTTTGTATTTGTAAACTCGGTCTTCCGAAGACTTGCTACTACTCATCATTCATCAATAGTGTTTGCAATTAATGAATTAGACCGATTAATTCCTTAAATTATTGCATGTAAAATAAAGACATAAGAATAAGAACATCAATTAAAATAGAACTTCCAAGACCCCAAATTTTTAACAAATATCTGCCCATCTTCATGAATTAAATAAACTAGGGCCCAATAATTAATAGTGCTCCTATGGATATAGTTTGGAAAATGTACGACGGGTCATTGAATAGATTGTACAGGAGCGGGTTTCTTCAAAAATAGAGCTTATCCGGTACAAGCCTGGCCCAAAAATAATGGCTTAGTGGGCCTTATAACTATATTAAAGTATAAGAAATTTAAAATTGATAAAAAAAAAAGGTTTGGTCATTTTTTTCTTAAACAAGACATCATTGGTTGTCAAAACGGAGTGAAATAAATATTTTGAACACAAAAACATAATTGTTGAGTTTTGACTTAAACATTATCGCTTAAACAATACATCATTGGTTGTCAAAAGTGTTGAAAAATAAATTAGATGTTGGAATTGGTGATATTTGCTTGAAATTTGATTCTGTTATGTATACACTTCAAAAATGTTAGACATGTGCCTGATTTATGCAATAATTTGATGTCATGTCTTTGCATTAGAAGATGATGGATTAGAAGGTAGGTTTGGAAATGGATTAATGAAAACCTTGAAAGGCTCTTTAGTGATTTTCAAAGCTGTCAAAAGGAGTAATTTGTATGTTTGCGTTGGTAAGCCTGTGTCTTTTGCTCAAAATTCTGTGAATGTTGTCCAAGAGGATAAAACTGATTTGTGGCACAAAAGACTAGGTCACATGAGTAGTAAAGGTCTTGAAATTTTGCACAAAATTGGTTGTTTTGGTGGTGACATACTATCTTGTATGTCATTTTGTGATTCGTGTGTTTTAGGCAAACAACATAAAGTGAAATTTCTTGTATCTCCATTTCCTAATCAATCTATTTGCACTGATGTTCTTGAATATTTACATGCTGATGTGTGGGGTCCGTCTAGTGAACCTACTCAAGGTGAAAATAGGTATTTTTGTCTATCATTGATGATTTTTTAAGAAAAGTGTGGGTTTTCTTAATGAAGAACAAATCTGATGTGTTTGAAAAATTCAAAATTGGAAAACTTTGATTGAGAATCAAACTGAAAATGATTAAAACTCTTAGGACGGATAATGGTCTTGGCTTTTGCAATAATTTGTTTGACAACTTATGTCTTGAATTTGGTATTCAAGGCATAAAATCGCGCCTTATACGCCTCAACAGAATGATGTTGCCGAGCGTATGAATAGAACCTTACTTGAAAGGGTCCTGAGCATGCTTGCTTCCTCGGGTCTTTCAAAAAGATTCTCAAGTGAAGCTGTTCATACTACCGCATATTTGATAAATAGGTCTCCATCTATGCCTTTGAAAGGAAAATGTCCCTGAATCTGTTTTTTCCGGTAAAGAAATTGATTTTTCAAACTTGAAGGTATTTGGTTGTCCGCATTTGTTCATCAAAAGGGTGATAAACTTCAACCAAGGTCTAAAAATGTATTTTTTGGGATATCCTGATGGTGTGAAAGGATATAGATTGTGGCTTAGGGGTGAACCTGGATTTAAAATCATTACTAGTAGAGATGTCATTTTTAATGAATCGATTTTCCTTGTTTGTCATGCATCTGTGCCTTTGTAATGCCCCCTTTTTTTTCTAGTGCATTTTTAGCGTTACTAAAATTTTAAGAAATACGTGTAATTTTTTTTTTTAAATAGATAAATGAAAAGTTTAGCGGAAACAATAATGAGAATACTTTAAGTCTTAATAAATAATTATAGAGTATTTGCCAAAAATAAAAAAATCCACTCCAAACACTTTGAAATAAATTAAAAGAAAATAGTACATCACAATTGTTCGAAATTTAAAACGGAGTTCATAGTTCTTGAAATTTAAATAATTAAAAGTGAAATCATCGGCTATTCTCCCACATCTCGCGTCCGTCCACATAATCAAAATAGTTTGAATTTAGGGGTGAGTAATCACATACTCGGTAGGGATAAAGATTGTCCAAACTAAATATGAAAAGTGCACAATTACATAAATTAACACATAACATTTCCGCTGGCATGGCATAATAGACATAACCTTTCACGTGAGGCACGAATGCCATATTTTCCTTTCCCGTGGCACGAGGCCAAAATTTTCCTTTCCCGTGGCACGAATGCCATATTTTCCTTTCCCGTGGCACGAGGCCAAAATTTCCTTTCCGTGGCACGAATGCAAAATTTTCCTTTCCCGTGGCACGAGGCCAAAATTTTCCTTTCCCGTGGCACGAATGCCATATTTTCCTTTCCCGTGGCACGAGGCCAAAAATTTCCTTTCCCGTGGCACGAATGCCATATTTTTCCTTTCCCGTGGCACGTGGCCAAAAATTTCCTTTCCCGTAAAGACGAATGCCATATTTTTCCTTTCCCGTGGCACGTGGCCAAAAATTTTCCTTTCTCATTTCATAGCATACATTATAATGAAAACATGTAATTCATAAAAATTAATCATATCATATGGCACATTAAAATCATATAATTCACATAATTATGCATATCATTTAACCATTTAAAATGCATAATTCATATAATTGAACAGTTTAAGCATTTAACAAGGACAATGAAATATACACATAAAATGTGATAAGAATCCCTACCTCAATCAAAGAAATTAAAAATAGATGCACAAGTTGCTCGAATGTAGAAGTCCTAATTGTCTTGTTCTTCGTCTCCTACAATTTAAATTTAACATGATTTAGAGCTAAAAATTTATAGTACCTTATAATTGAAATAAGTATATTTATATAATAGCCTAGGACTTTTTAGTATAAGAATATTAACTAAAAATATAAGCTTTGGGTCCTAATTGAAAGAATTGAAAAGTTAAATTAAGATTTGGGACTAAATTAAAAGTCATGGGTCTAAAAAAAAATTCCAGAAGTTTATTTAAGTCATTGGGGTTGATTGACAAATCTTAAAAAAAATATTAAATTTGAAAAATCTGGGTTAAAACGAAATTATCTAGGACTAAATTGGAAAAACAGAAACTTTGACATGGTAATGGAACTTAACTAAATGTTCAGGGGATTAAACTGAAATATTTATAATTAAAATCTAGTCCCTCTGTTTTATCAAATTCTCAAAAGAGAGTCCTTGGCCCAAATCTTCATTTCATGTATGTACTCTTTCTTTAAATTTGTACACCTAACAAACACACACACACAAGTCGACACATACACACACATATTATTTCACACACACTTACACACACATACTTGAATTCACACATAAATAAACACACGCACACACAAACACACACAACACAACTCAATATAACACACACACACACATTGTAACTCACGCACACAACATCACACACATAAACACACACAAATCACACACACACACACATTTCTGCACACACAATCACATACACAGACACACACACACACACCCATTTACGTAAAAAAAAAAATAACTTACCTATGTGAATTCTTTTGGTTGTACATGTGATAAACTACTGCATAATTTTTTTGTAGGGAATAGATATACAACTAGTTGTTTTGAACAAAAAAAAATGGAAAGATAACATAAGTAAACTTCTCTTCGGTATTGCTTCTACTTGAAATGTGAGGTTGTCCTCATATTAAATTTGCAGAGGAAATGGGTTGAGGTAGGATAAGAAAGTAGAAGTATTATTATTATTATCATTAAAGTTGGCCGAAAACTTTGAGTAATGGCCATAATATGGCATAAAGTGACATAATTGTGGCAAAAAGAAAAAAGATGTTTTGTCTGCCAAAGGAAATAAATTTATTGCTAATAAAAAATACAAACACATATATATAATATAATATTATCCTTATTATGAATATTAAGAAAAATTAAATAGGATAAGACTATTGTGGGTGTTACATCCTTTGCCTGAATCTGAACCCGCTCCAAATAAGGTGGAGCAATTGTCTCATTTGAGTCATTTAGGTGAATCTGAAAACTTGCATGATGAAACTGTAAATGAGCCTGATTTACCTGCTAGAAATCAAGAAAATGCTAATGTGCATGATGAATATGTTGAAAATCTGCCCGAAGTTGAAAATATGCCTGAAAATGATAATTTGAGTGATTATCAACTTGCTAGAGATAGAACTAGAAGAAATACTAGGCAACCACTTAAGTTTGATGATTTTCATATGACTTCTTATGCTTTTAGTATGTTTGAATCTATTGATAATTTTGAGCCCAAGTCCTATGAAGATGCTTTGAAATCTGCAAATTCTGTTGAGTGGTTAAATGCTATGAATGAGGAAATGAACTCTTTGCATGTTAACAATACTTGGATTCTTGTGCCTAAACCCGAAAATTGTTCTCATTGTGGACTCGTAAGTGGTTGTTTAAGGTCAAGAATGAATGTGAATCTCATTAGATTTAAAGCTAGGTTAGTGGCTAAAGGATTTACTCAAAAAGGGGATAGATTATACGAAATCTTTGCTCCTGTTGTGAAATTCACTCATTGTCGAAATTATGCTTGCTTTTATGCTCGCTTTAATTGGGAATTAAAACAAATGGATGTCAAAACGCTTTTTGCATGGCAACTTGGATGATGTAATCTATATGCGACGGTCCGATGGTTTTGTTGATAAAAAGAATTCTAATTATGTTTGTTTGCTCAAGAAATCGCTTTATGGTTTAAAACAATCTCCTGAGCAAAGGGAACAAAAAGTTTGATGAGTGCATGCTTTCTTTAAAATTTCAGAGAAGCTCTTATGACCATTGTTTGTATTTTAAAGAATCTGCTAAAGTTCCTGTTTTCTTGTTGATCTATGTGGATGACATGTTGTTGGTTAGTTCTTGCATAAAAACTGTTGAACATGTCCAAAATTGTCTGAGTGCCAAATTTGACATGAAATATTTAGGAGATGCAAAAAGATTTCTTGGCATGAACATTGTAAGAGATAGAAAAAAATCTGTAATTTTTCTAAATCAGATTTCTTATATTGAGAAGATTTTGAGTAAATTTTCTATGTTCAATTCAAAACCTGTTAATGTTCCTCTTGCTGGTCATTTTGTGCTTAGTAAAGAACAATCTCCCAAAACTGAGTATGATATTGAATGCATGAAAAAGGTGCCTTATTCTAATGCTATTAGATCTGTGATGTATTTGATCGTTAGTACAAAGCCCGATATTGCATATTCTGTGAGTTGTTTGAGTAGATATATGTCTGATCCCGGCATTCCACATTGGGAAGTTGTTAAGTGGTTGCTTAGGTATTTGAAAGGTTCTGTCAATCTTGGTTTGAAATTTTCCAAATCTGAAAATGGTGTTAAATTGAAAGGATTCGTGGATTCTAATTATGCTAATGATAGAGACAATAGAAAATCTACTACTTCTTATGTGTTTACTCTGTGTGGATCTTGCATAAGTTGGAAATCTCATTTACAACATATTGTTGCTTTATATACTACTGAATCTGAGTATGTTGTTGTAACTGAAGCCTTGAAAGAGGCTATCTAGCTGAAAGGTTTGTTTTCAGAAATTGGTCTTCTTGAAGGTGAAGTAGTAGTATTTTCAGATAGTCAATCTGGTATTCAGCTGTGTAAGAATCCAGTTTTTCATGATAGAACTAAACACATTGATGTTAGATTCCACTACATTCGTGATGTGGTTGCTAAAGGTATAGTTTATCTTGAAAAAATCCCTTCTGAATTTAATCCTGCTGATATGGGAACAAAGTGTTTACCGGTTGAAAAGTTCAGGTCTTGTCTGAAAACTTTGAAATTTGATTCGTGTGATTAGATTGTGTGTTATGTTCATTTTGATATAGCTTACTTTGTGTTTGCTATAATTTCACCAAGATCGACTTTGTGTATTTTGCAGTGTGTGGCAAGGCAATGATGAAATCCCGAGGCTACCCATGAGACGAGAACCGTGTTGGGCAAAAAAGGTGGAGAAATGTTGGTTTTGGCCCAACTAATTTCCCGTGCCCATTCCCCGTAGCCCAAAACCCCATTATCCCATCTTGACCCATTTTCCCTTATTCACCTAATCTATTTAACCTCTGCGGAGACTGAGTTAAGGTAAGTGTGATTAACCCTAATCTTCTTCTTTGTGAGAAAATTGCGCCGCTCTCTCTTTCTTATTCACCGTGTGTGCGAGAGACGTGTGAGGGCGTCAATTTGTGATTCTACCGGACTTTGTGACCGGTTTCGACGGGTTTTGCCGACTTGGTTTGTGGCCACACCTTCGTGTTCCTCTCCGCCTCTTGTGATATCGAGGGGCTAAAATCAAGATATCCGAGCTTCTGATTCAAAGGGTGTTTCGATTCCAGTTCAAGGACTCCTATTATATATTCGTGTTTTACCGTTTATTATCATCACCTTTAATCCTTTTGTTTTTATGGTTTTGTTTGACAGGATTAATACACCAACAACCCGGGCTTGTCTCGTTATTCTTCGAATATGAAAACCGCGGGGTTACGACGGGTCGATACCTAACAACTGTAGATGTCAAGATTTCTCATTCTTTTCTTACTCCTCAAGCCACTTAGGTTGCGATTTGATATACTTTCATTTTGATTTTTTTTTGTCAGATAATAATGTGAAAATTTTGTTAAGGAACATATGGAATTTTTTAGAATATGAATGGATATGAGGTGAAAATGTGATGGTAATTAAATATGATGTGATATAAAAATAGTAAAATGGTGATTGGTAGTTAAAAATATATAAGTGTGTGAATAATAAAATTTATGGGAAAATAAGTAACAATGATTTTGTTTTCTAGAAAGTGGATATATATGATTGATGTAAGAAAAAATAAGAGAATGAATAGTGTATTTGTTTAAAAAACATTTGGTAGACAATCACATTTTTTGGGTAAAATTTTTTATCTAACAGAACGAAAAGTGAAAGTTCTGGTATCCAAGCATAGTAGTAAGAGATGGATTCGTAATTTATTGCAATTCGAATTCTCTAACGTGTGTTTCGTCTTCTAGTTTAGAACTTAGATATCACCAATTCATGCGTCAAGTGATATCATCAATATATAATTTACATAAGATGAAAAATAATTCAAAATATAAAATCTATTGTAGTTTAATGCTGTGCCATATAAATTCTCTTTCGGGATTAATTACATATCCGATGGTTTAATATTTTCTTTTGAAGGGATCCAATGGTTTAATATATTTCTTAAATGTTACATTATATGGTGCACAAAGTTCCAGGGTTGATATTTTTTTCCAAACGATGGTTTTTTATTAAAACAACTCAAAAACGAAAGTATAACGACAATGAATGCTAATTGGCTATGGACCGATTTGACTAAAGATAAGTCAATCGCGAATCGACAACACCAATTCAACTCCAAATCACAATATTCAAAACTCCTCAATTAAAACTAAAAACACTCATACGCTTGCAGAGACTTCAAAGACTCGTAATGGATAATCAAAACACGAAACACCTTGACAAACAATTATCGTGTATCGCAAGCCAAAAACTAACATGCCTACAAACATCTCCCTCATCCATTCACACAAAGACAACATAAATGCAGAAAAAAGGAAAGCAACCTAACAAACTAACCTTAAAAACAACATAACAAAACTTAAAAAAGTAACAAAATACAAGAAAATAAATTTAAAAAAAAAACAAAAACAATGTCTCGCTCTCCAAGCAATATTTCTGCCGCCGACCCGCCCACAGTTTGCCAGTTGCCACCTCCGCCGCTTTCACACCCTCCACCTCTACGAAAAAACCAAAACACTACTGCTCCTAAACTCTTGGATTCCACAGCCCCAATGCCAAAAAAAAAAAAGGGGGAAAAACCCCGAGCATCACTGTCTTAAAGGCTTCCAAGTTGGAGAAAAAGCCTGATTTTCGATTTTTCTTTTCTTTTTTTTTTGGGGGGGGGAATGGAAATGTTTCAGTAAACATTCAAGTCCAACTGCCACAAATTACGTGAATCGGAAGTTTTTAATGGGCTGCCTCCCCACAAAGGCCTCGGTCTGGGTCCAAAGAATATGGGCTCACCTGAAAAATTTACTGAATATTTATTATTTCAAAGAATGAACAAATACAATCCACGGGAAATTAATTAGTAAATACTCTCAACCTGCACCACCACAATTATGTTCAATTTCCAGGTTCGTAATTTGGTTACACATTTCCAAACAATGATTTAATGCGCATTTGCTCTGTCCCCGTTTGTGTAGCATGCTCAACTTTCATTACCCTTATTTACTAAGTATTTATTTTAACAGTAGGAAAAAACAAAAGGATGATCAATCAGTAGTTCCGATTTCCACGCACAAATTAATTTTGTGGGGAATACTTCTCTGTCACTCAGTGACCCATCAACGGCTACCTTTCAGCTCAACCACAAAAACCTGTGGTACTATATTATTTTTAGAGTAATTTTCATATTACAATCCGTCTGTTTTAGTTATTTGAAAAAATGATAGATTTATCTATCATCAACATAATCGACTTGAATTTATTGCCGGTCACTTTAGTTCCTAACTACAATTGAATTTATTGTTGTATTACATATTCTAAAATGTTGCATAGATAAATACAAACGTGTAATATTAATCGTTGTTGGGGAGGATTATATCCTACATCGATCGAAAGCGTCTCACGAAATGGATCGCGACTTATAAGTGAAGGCTAATCTTTCTTCTCCAAAATCACCTTTTTCTAGGATAAACCGTAAGAGACTCAAGCCAAAACATACAATATCTTTTGGGGCGACGCGAGACACCATGTTTTATACTTGACGACAATCAATACATTAAATGTTGTTGTATTACATATTCTAACATATTGTATAGATAAATACAACGCGTAAAATTAGTCGATATTGGGGAAGAATGTATCCTACATCGATTGAACGTGCGAGTGGATCATAACTTATAAGTGATAGTTAATCCTCTCTCCTCCAAAAGACGCCTTTTCCAGGATAAAACCGTGAAAACTGCCCAAAACGACAATATCTCTTGGCGCATTACCACGAGCCATCACGTGCTACATCAGCCGATGTCTTCTTTTATTTACACTTGACCACAATCAATACATCAAATAGCGATGTATTATAATATATTTCAATTAAAAATTCAGCTTAATTTTTTTAATCTACAACTACTTTCAAGTTTCGATACATTTAGGTCATCTGATCAAACCTAACCAGCGACGAAGCTTAGGGCCGCCTCCCCAAATGTTATAAATCTAGCAAAATTAATATAAACTTTTTATATCTAATTATTAAATTTATAAAATTTCCATTTATAAATTGTAATTATTTTAAATTTAAAATGTTGTCCCCCGAATATTTTTAAATCACCTCTTTACCCACTATTTTTAAAAATTTAATCTCGTCTCCCTAGTTTTCATTTTCTGGTTCCATTCCTAAACCCAACAATAACTTTCCCAGTTGCTTCTATAAAATCTCAACACTTAAAAACACTTTAAGAATGTCTCATGTGATGAATATAATTCTAGTAATCAATTTCTCTGATATTATTTCAAACTCAAACTTGTCCTTGAATGGTTTTGTACATTTTTAACTCATGTGACACAAAAGATGAGTTTTTGAGAAGTGTAGACCCCATGTTTTCTATAGTGCAGAATGGGAGGAGGAAATGAAAGCACTTGGTTAAGAGCAATAAATGGATGGGGGGACTCACATCCCTTTCTTGAAAAAGGTAAGCAAGAAGGTATCTACCTTTCAATATGTTGCTTATTCCAGCTTTCAATCTATTAATATTTTACAACATCTGTCCACTTCCTCTTTCTGTCCCCACATCATCTATCACTTTCCAATAAAAATAGTTGTTTTTGGTTTTTAGGCCCCCAACTCTTGGGCTATTGAACCCCACAATAATCAGTCCAAAATCCAAACTACTTATTAGGCCTTTGTACTCTATTTAGTTCACTACTTAATTAAGTCTACAAAATGGGTTATAGAACAAGTTTGCAAGGGATAATTACAAAACAATCCTTGGAATTTAGCCTAATTACAATACACTACACACACACACACACATATATATATATATATATATATATATACAAGTTTGCAAGGGATAATTACAAAACAATCCTTGGAATTTAGCCTAATTACAATACACTACACACACACACACATATATATATATATATATATATATATATTTCAAAACTACAAATATTCGCTCACAGTGTTACAAACACCCCCTTGAAATTTTGTATTTACCTCACAAATATCCCCTCTTGAGGGATGATTTGTAATAGTGACAAATATCAAGAGGGTGTTTGTAGCACTATAACTATAAGGAAGACTATTGTAATTTCAAAAAGTAACTGAGTTTTTGATAATTAGGCTAAATCTCATGAATGTTTTTGTAATTATTCATTTTTTATGGTCTTTTTGAAAATACAAATTTATTTGATACAAAATCTCAAACTTTTCATGGTGTTTCATTGCAATAAAAAGGATGTCATAGGTATAAAATGATGTTATTATTGTATGCGTGACATTTATATGATCAACTTTGTGTGCGTGTTTTATTTGGTATGACACATAGCACGTGCTTAATCAAAATTATTGTACAAAATTAGTGTACCTCCATTGGTCCCAATAACCAAACCATAGTTACTTTGCAGAGCTCATAAAATATGTACACTAAGATGGAACAGCAGGAAAAGCAAAAGGCCAAAATATTACTAGAAACTAAGAACAGAATGGTCACTTTCCCATATAGATACGGGCATGGGATGGGAGGGTTAAAACCATTTTCTGGTCCAAATAAATGAAGCACTGTTAATTCCCCTGCCCCTGATAAATGTTTTTGTTTTTACATTTCATCATAAAATTCATCCAACACCTCTGACATGAGAGAAATTCAAGTTTCTTGTTTCCTAGATTTACGTCTCAAGGGTTTATGATTAAAAATGCTACAAATTTTGAGGCCTTTTGGGGAGCACAAAGACATTACTGTTCTCGAAGTTTTGTTACATTGTCTACATGTCCAAAAACCCAATTGTACCACTTCATGATTTTCTTTTTTTTTTTTTACTATAGGATGGGACACAACCTCATGGTCAGAGCACAGACCTCACACTTTCTTCGTAAAATGGACATCTGTAATTTACAAAAAGGGTCAGAATCCTGGCAACCCCAATCTGAACCCATGACCTGTAAATTGCAAATGCAACCCGAGGCAGCTAGGCCAACTCCAGGGGTTTCGTGATTTTATGTTGGACCTTGTCTTAAAAGAAATATAAAGCGTACGCCAATGCTTAATCCAGAATGACACCTTGCTTTTGGCAAAATTCTAGTGCACTTTACAAAGAGAGAAAAAAATAGAAAATTACCAAATATCTAATATCTGATTTGGCTTAAGTGGTCTGATGGCTCATTGTCCATTGACAAAGAATCATTAATTCACTAGTGACAATATAAAAATACTGGCCAAATTAATTATTTATGCCACTACTATAATGATTTAACCAAATTATCCTTTCATTCGAAAAATTACCCAATTGCCATCGAACAGTCACCCCACCCTAATCATAATTAGCCATCGAACCCGGTCTGGCTCCACACCGCATCTCGGACCCGGCTCAGGTCCCGTCCCTTCAGCGTTCGTCCCACGCCCTCAAACACAGAATTAGCAGCCATTCTCCGGCTACGCGCCAAGTATTCGTGTGGAGGAACGAGCTCCGACTCGTTCACGCTGTCGTCCCAGTCGGGTAATGACTCAACTGAATCAACTCGGTATATCTTTGACCAATCAGGCACGTTCACTGGTGCTGAAGTGGCCACGTGGTGGCCACGTGGAGATTCTGCCGCGTTGTCCTGTGGACGGTATTGGTGCACGATCATCCTCTGCGGCGCGGTGTTGCTGGGATCATCGAAGGCCAATGAGAGGCCGCCGAGCTGGTGGTGGAGCTGGTCGGCGCGTGGAGAAGGGCGGTGGCTCCGATAGCTGCCGAAACTCCCGTTGCTGTGGGTGGAGGCGCGTGAGCTCCACTCTCCGTACCCCGTGTGATCGTCCCCGTTGACCGTGTCGTCGACCACCGACCAAACGTCGTCTTCTCCCAGTTCCGACGCGGCGTTCGCCGCTCCTTGGCCCTGATTGTAACCGTAACTTCCTAAATAGCGTTCGCTGCGACTGGTGGTTAATTTCCGACCCTTGGCCATTAATTTACTCGCTATTTCTCCGGCCGGTTGTTCGCCGGAATCTTAATTTCGTATCAGGACAGACGGAAAAAGATCGGGTTTCCGGCGACCGGAAAAAGAAAATTAATAATAATTATGTTGTATGTGTGAAATATGTGTTTATGTGAATGTAATACAAAATACAGAGACTCAACTTTGAAAAATGCGGTTGTATATATAACATTTTGTATTGCGTAAGGGGATGGGCCCACCTTCATTTTCATTTGAATTTGGGTTTCATTTTGTCTGCATTTCATGAATGCCACAATAAGGACAAGCATGCAGAGAATGGGAAGATGAGCACGAAACTGTAAAACCAGAAACAACTTCCACGCATCAATTGGAGCCAAATTTCATCTCCAAAAAGGATCTTGTCCTGCACTGCAATTGCCCCCGGTTCAATCTCTCAAAATGATATTTACTAAACCACGCCTCTCAAAAATCCTCCATACGCGTAGGGCCAAGCGGTGTATACTAATCAGTAGGGCCAGGAGTTGGGTTTCTTGTGGTGGGGACCATGATCTTGGCTGGCTAGTATAAAAGTTTACCCTCCAAAGTTTTATCCCCGATCCAATACGGGTTCATCCTTTTAACCAGGGTGGCTTAGCCCACTTCTTCCACCACACAAAGATTGTGGGATGGAGTCGGGGTCAAATCCCGCTCCATCAAATTGTTTGTGGGGTGGAGGTCGAGAGGTTCATATCCTTTCTCCATCAAATTGCTCCCAAAGGCATATGCGGTAGTGAAGATTTGGTGGGAACTCATACATCTTGAATAAAGCATCCGTGTGGGTTCGATTCGGGGAGAGATCGTTATTAGTAGATTGGGGGTCGAACATAATTGTTCTCTTTACCCTTAGGAGGATCTCCGGTTGTACGTCGCCAGACTTCGTCGTAACATCTTGGCCATGCGTGCACATCCATGTTTACCTTTTGGCGGCAATGAATGAGGAAATGGAAATTGTCTCCGGCGTAGTCGGCGTAGCGCTGGCTGAGCTTATCGAAAAAAAAAAAAAAAAAAAAAAACAGAAACAACTTCCACGCTCTACTAGGTGTGATTGGGGGCATAACTGGAAGCGCGTACAGGGCACGTGCGTGTTACCAGAAGAAGGTTTGTCTTGTCAGATGGACTATTTTATTAAGTTTTAGATATGGGGACTAATAATAATAATAATTTATTTTTTGCTCTAATTTGAACAGAAAAGGTAAAATTTGAAACCACTTCCTAATTTGGGTTTAACTCCTTTTGGTGTTCTACTTATATTATATTGGTTCTTTTTTGGAGGTGAAATTTATATTTCAGTACTTCTTTGTATTATAGTACTTTAGTATTTCATTAGTAATGCAACCTTACTATTACTAATGCAATAGTAAGGTTTTTTCCTTTTTTTTTTTGAGAACCAAATAGTAAGGTTATATTTGGATTATTTTGCGTGTTAAGAAATATGTTTTTTTTGAAATGTATAAAGAAATGTGATTATTTTGCGTGTTAAAAAAATATGTTTTTTTTAAATGTATAAAGAAATGTTATTTATGTTCGATTGTAAAATTGGTTTTCCCTATTTTATTTATTTAGTTGTCTTTATTTAATTAATAGCCCATAAAAATTATTAATTGGGTCGAGTTAATAAAAAAGGTCAATGAAACCCAGCTCATCGCATAAAACCCATGAGGCTCAACTGCCTAGAGGCTCAATTCGGTATATGAGGCCCATAGTGCTACGTATAAATATATTCTCTATTATTTTTCAATAAGCACAATTTACTGCTGATGACGACTTCCTGCACTCTGGATTTTTTCGATGTTTTTAAACCTGCATCCCCGAACATCGAACTGCATTCACAATCGGGGTAGTTGAGTCACTGGTTCAACCGATTTGACTGTTATTAAGAAATCGGCTGACCCGTACATATGTGTATATATATATGTACAGTATAAGATAAACACAAATATAAATGTTCAAAAAAACTAACAAATACAAATATAAATACAAGCTAATTAAAAAATTTAAATATCCAAATATGTATGTAAATCAATATATGGAGAAAATATATGCAAATTTAAAACCATATTTTCCTTCAACTTTTGAAATAAAAATAATAAATTATTTACTGAAAAATGATTTTTTTTTCCTTTTAAAACGGGTTAGTTGGGTCAACGATTTTTGGGTTTTTCACCGGGTTTGACGGGGTGACAATAGTTTTTTTGCTACAAATTCGGATCGGACATGTGAACGATTCTTAGTTAAACCGGTCGAATCGGCCGGCCGAGTCGGATTTTAACAATATTGAGGCTTCAGAGGGGCATCCCAAGGACATTCCGGGTCTTTCCTAACTTTGTTTGCCACATTGCAGGTCGGTTCCCAACATGTGGATTTGAATTCGGACCGGAGTCAGATACCTTAGCTTGGATTATCGTACCTCGGAGTGAGCTGAACAACTTTTTAGCAAAGATCAATATTATATGGCAAAAACTCATGTAGACCGTCTTACGGGTCTCAACCGTAAAGACGGAACCTAGTGACCAGGATCATGTTGACCAGGTTCATGGTCAAAGCCGAATCTCAGGCTTTTTTTTTTTTTTCTTCCCGTTTTTCTATTTTTCTTCCACAATTAAAGTAATGATTTTATGAGAAAAATATCGGTTATTTTAGATAAAGTATCATATTTTTTAATATAGCCACATATTATGATTACATTAAATTGAAGAAAAAATAAATATATCGTAGTTAAAATAACACCTTTATGAGTAAAGTATATATTTTTTGAGGCAAAATATCATGTTTTAAGAGTAAAAATATATATTTTTTTTAAATAAAGTATTATATTTTTTAATATAGTCACATATTATGAATTCAATACAACGAAAGATGAATAATAAATATGATAGAGTTAAAGTAATACTTTTATAAATAAAAGTATTTGTTTTTTGAGATAAAGTAACATATTATTTAATATAGTCACAAATTATGAATATAGAGTATTTATACGTTAAAGTATCTATCTTTTGAAATAAAGTATCATGTTTTTTTTTAATATAGTCACAAATTAGGAATGACGGAAAGAAGAAAAATAAAAAATAAATAAAATGTGATATAGTTGAAGTAATACTTTCATAAGTAAAAGTATCCGTTTTTGAGATAAAGTATCGATTTCTTAATACAATTATAAAATATGAACAAAAAAAGAGGAAAAATAAAAAATAAATATGATGTAGTTGTAGTAACACTTTTATAAGATCATTTATTGAGATAAAATATTATGTTTTTAATAGACCTATTCTTAGCCTCTCCGCATTTAGAGGCGTTTTTAATTTTTAATTATCGGACATATTTATGTATGGTGTTATATACATGATTATACTAAAATTGCATGTAATGAATAGTGGTATAGTGGTAGATACCATCTTCATACCAGATAGATGGGGTTGGATTCCAATCTAGCGCTTAAGCAAATTTTTTTAAAAAGAAAATAACAGTCATTTGGCAGGTAGAAAATAGGATCCGTAAGACGGTCCTCAAGAGACCTCTCATATTGTATTTTCTTTTATTTTAAGATAATAAATAAAAAAAAATGAAATTAAAAATTCTAGAACATTTTCAAAAATTTGAGTAGCTTTTATCTTTTGATTGAGCAAATGCCTAATTTTCACCCTGACCCCACAGCCCACGTGGACACGGGCTCTAGACCCTTTCTCCTCCGTCCTTTCATAAATCGCCACATGGATGGTGTAGAAATGTGGGCTCATATGCAGTGGTCACCATCTGTGCCACGTCAGTTGGCGGGATGTTGCAAAAAGTTTGGGATGTGGCCGTGATGGTGCAATTAGACTTGTTGGTATTGTAATATTTATTCTTCTTTAATTAGTTGGTGACATATTTCGTGAGTCTATGTTTGATTCTTTTCAAACGGGATATAAAAAAAGAAAAAAGTAAAGTAAAAGATTTATGTACTTTAATATTGTATCACCTAAAAGTAGTGAGTGTAGTTAGAAAGCATTTTTTATTACGTAGTTTATTTTTTTCCTTTTCTTTTCGCTAATAAATAAATTTAGGTTAGAAGGAAAAGTATTATTCACCTGCATTTTTCAGGATTTTTAGGTATATTCATTATTTAAGAGAAGCTTCTATATTTATTTGGTCTTCTATAAAAAATCATGAAGACAAACTTTCGGAAGTAATTGTTTAATTAGATTTTATTGGGATAATTACAAAAAAGCCCTCTAAACTTCGGGCTAATTAAGTGAGTTTTGAAAATTATAAAAAAAAATCACTGAGGATTGATTTCATGTCACATTTTCTCATTCATATGCAAAAAATATTTTAAAAATTCTCTGACATTTATAAAAATATTATAATTACCTTCTTAAATTTAAGAGCGTCATGTTCAATGATGTACATGCCGATTTTACCATATCAATCTTGTATTGAGACATGACTATAGCAACTATCTCAAATCACCGCCGTCTTATGATATTTTTCATACAAGTGGAAAAACCTATGGTAATTATGGTTTCAGAATTTCATTTTATTTCTCCTTCGTATGAAGATTGCGACAGGAATGACATCCAACGTAAAACTTTGTCACTTTGATTTTAGCATGAGTTTATATTGTTAACTAATTATATGACGATTAATTGACATTATAAATTCACGCCACTGACCCCATCTGATGGGCCAAGGTGCGGATGATGATGATGATGATGATGATGGCGGCGGCGACGCGATGACCCCCTAAATCTAAGACAAATCAAATCTAAGGGATTTTTTTTTTTTTTTTTTTTTTCAAACATTTTTGTTTTTTCTTTGTAATTAACCCAAACTTCATTGGTGTTTTTGTAATCATCCTTTTTTATTAAGCGCCTTTTATATATAAAGCTACGTTCGGTTTTTAATTATGATATGAGGTTAAAGCAATTGTCCCCTATTTTAGGACCAAGACAAGAAAACATTGACACATTGAACCATGCTCTAATTATGTTTAAAACTTACTGCAATTTAACCAAATGGTTTCCTTCATGTTGATGTAGGCTTAGTAAAATCCCAAACCCATTCGTAATTGGAAGCTGCAGAAAAATAAAGCATAGTCTCATTCCAAAGGCATATTGGACGGCTGAGAATTGGTTTTGGCGGGTCCAGAAGATAACTTGTCCTCTATGAAATAAACGAAATATCAAATACCTTATCATGATTTCACCATCAAAAGGGGGCACTTGGCCATCAAATTCAGTGGGTCCCTTCCCTCCACATTTGCGTGAACGCCCTGGCCCACACTCTTCAAACAGTTAACGACTTAAATGTATATGTTGCAACAATTAATAGAATATAAAAGGGGATAATTACACACACAAAAACTATATAGGCACCAAAATTACAAAAATCTAGTTGAAATTTGATTTTATCTTATATTCTTACCCTGTTAGATGAATTGGCGAGATTTTTCGTAATAAAAATACAATATAATATAGTAATAAATAATTATATCGAACAATATAAATACAATATTTGATTCAATTGTTAATTATGTGAGCTTATTTCAATATTGTTGGTGCTTGATGCTATTGTGCAATGACATCTCGCTGCGCTATATATCATTGGCTCTATTTCGTGAAGTGTTGGGCCCGCCACCCATGCTTGAAATGACCGGACTTGCATGGGCCCATTTTGGGCGGGGTTGGGCTCGGCCACTGGTTCGACTTGACTTTGATGTTGATTTTGAAGTACGAATTTTGAAAATATCGTTATGCATTTGATGATCATATACGAATTTAGGTACGTAATGTCGAATTAAAAAATCATATTTGTCATTATTAATTATTAATCCATGAATATTCACAATTAGGCTTAAACACGTTCAATTAGTCTATGGAGCCCAAACTATTATTGAGCAGCCCATAAAGCTCAATACATTATTTACGGTCCATGAAGCCTACTCTGGCACACAAGACCCACTTTATCCTGCAAGACTTGTACGACCCACTAATCCAATTATAAAAAGACCCGTCCGTCTCATTTTTATGTATTCACAGTTAATGGCTCTTAATTGTTGTTCCTTTACTCTGGATTTTTCTTCTACATATCATGACCTGATCGTCGAAGATACCTCATTGGGACAACCTCAGGACTCGTCTAATGTTTATTGATATTGCAGACAAATTTCTCATCCGAAGAATTACCAGTTTCATTAAAAGTTTGGACAATTATTCATAAACACTGACTTGAAATGATCTGTAGATTTAAGTAAAATATCAAATATGGTTAATTTGTAAGACTTGACAATATATGTTTACTAGAAATATCAATTCATAATTTTGCCGCAAATTTAGGGATCCGTGGCGGGTCGCCCCATGTTGAATATTTTTTATTTTTTAAATTTTTTTATATTATATTTTATATTATTAATATTTTTTTAATATTATATTTTGTATTATAAATACATATTATTTATAAAAATTGTCATTATATATGTTAAATATAATATTAAATAAATAAAATTATATTATTTTATATAATATACATGTAAAATATACAATATATATATTTAAAAAATAAAAAAGATAGCACGGGGCAGGACGGGCGTGTACCCACGGGGCGAAGGAGATACCAGACCTACCCCGCCACGGTTCACGGGGCAGGGTGCCCAAAACGGAGCGGGGCAGGACGGGTACTCATCGGGACGGGTCATTTTGCCATCCCTACCCAGATTTCATTATGAACTTGACAACTTGTTATTCGTCGTGCCGTGACTAAACTTGCAGCCTCGAACATTGAAGTGATTTTTGATTTATATATTTTTCCCCCTTTTTGTCTTAGGATCCATCTATTATTTTATTTAATTTTTGATTTCATAAGCCAATCAAGAAACTTATAATTGAGGAGTGAGTTGTGAATAGTTACAATATTAATTGAATAGTTCCAACTGTCAAGTACTTGAAAGATACCTCTTGCTCCTCTTCTTTTGGGTAATGAATCTCAATTCTCACAGCTAATAACTTTTTGAAATTTACAATATTATATTGCAATAACTGGTGAATATTAAAAGCAGTCCTTGAACTTATCTGATTTTTCGACTCTTCCCCAAAAATTTCTTAATTTTGTAAATAAAACTCCACTGTCACTTCATATATCCCTTTATTCGGATGAGATCTTCTATTACAGAATAATGTTTCATCCCAAATATGTATTATTTTCTAACTAACACTAATGCTCAATTTTGTATTGTTCCAAAGCAATATTTATAATTAATTAAGGGTATATTAGATATTTTAACACATTCTTAATTTATTTGTTTTTTTCTAAAACGCCATTTATTTTGAATAGGAGGGAATAGCTGATAAATCATGTATATTTAAGTATTTTAAATCTTGTCTACAACATATGTTTAATTTATGATTAATTATTTATCAACTAATAGTTTTAACACATTCATTATTTAAGTATACTAATAGTATACTCCTGTTGTTCATAAATTAATAAGGGTCTAATTTCAACACAAGACAGAAAATATAACGCAATATTAATATTATTATTATTATCAATATCAATAATTTGTAATATCAATCACTGACTTGTGACAATTTTTTATTGCCAGTATACATATGAAACGTCACTATTATCTGTAACAAATATTGATCAAATATAAACTATTGTTCATTGGTATGTATAATTGTGACACTTTTTATATTATATATTAATATCTTGTATGAATATTCTTTTCTTGGAGTATTTGATTAAACACTAGCTTTTAACTGAAATTGAAAAATGTATGTTTTTATATAATTGTAAATTGTACGTTGTGCTTAAAAGTAGTATTGAATTTCACTAATTAAAAGAATCGTATAAAAACAGCATTTTATATATATAAATAAAATTTTACATTAAACATTAAAAATTGAAAACTAAACTTGAAACAGAAAAAATAAAGCTTATTCTAAGATTGCAATATGGTACTTTTTGCTTTTAATTTTTTGACAACGCAATATGTTATATTTTACTGTGGTAACTTAATTAAACACCAAAATTACATTTACTCCTCGTGTAAATGCATATACGCAACACAAAAACTCTTGTCAGACCGTCTAACGGGTCTGACTTGTTAGACGGATCTGACCCGCGGATCAGGTGGCATTTCCGTAATATTAGCAGTGATGTTGTAGTAGTTTTCAGGAAGCACCAGTATTAGCAGTCCTTCTGAAATGTATTAGTCGTCCTTCTAATAAGTATTAGTAGTTCTTCTGAAATGTATTAGTAGTTTCCTGAAGAGTTTTTTTAGTATTTCTCCTGAATACACTCACGAAATGTATTAGCAATCCCTCAAAAAAGTATTAGTAGTTCCTCGAAAAAGTATTAGTAGTTCCTTGGAATAAATTAAATTTTTCTCCCGAAATGTATTAATAGTCCTTCTCAAAAGTATTAGTCGTCCTTCTAAAAGTATTAGCGAGTTCTTAAAATGTATTAATAGTTCCTCTCGAATATAATTAATTTTTCTCCGAAATGTATTAACAAATCTTCCGAAAAGTATTAATCGTCCTTCTAAAAAGTATTAACAGTTCTTCTGAAATGTATTAGTAGTTTCCTGAAGAGTTTTAGTATTTCTCATGAATATACTCCTGAAATGTATTAGTTGTCCATCGGAAAAGTATTAGTAGTTTCTCGAAAAAGTATTAGTAATTTCCTAGAGAGTATTTTAGTGGTGCTCCTGCAAAGTATTAGTTTTTCTTATAAAATGTATTAGTATTTCTCCATAAAAGTATTAGCTCATACTAATACTTTTCTTTCTCACCGTCTTCTTCTGCAAGTTCAAGGTTCTAACATCAACATGATTTTGAAACAATAGAGTAAAAATAGAAGCCATGAAGTCAGTTCCATTAATTATTAAAATAGCCTTAGTTGGATAAGTTGTATTTCTCATTTTCATAGAAAGATATATACATGTCATATAACATGCAAGTCCATGGATGTTACTGCTCCCCATTGCCACAACCAAGACAATACTTTTCCCTATTTCGGAACCTCGAAGAGTGAATACAGATGGATGAAAGTCCATCACTAAATCAACTGGCCGCACAAAGGAAAAAAAACAGGGGATTGGAGAATAAGGCGACATCAAGTATATAAATCAAAAAACAAAAAATCAATCAAAGTTGCAAAATAAGAGAATAAGGCGACATCGATTTTTGCTTTCTTCGTATGCATATCTCGAGGAAGCAAAAGCGCCCGATTTTTTATTGTGGTGCACGGTATTTTAGAGTGGAGAAGGTGGAAGTTGACTTTTAGGGTTATTGTGTGTGTGGGTTTGGGTATTGGGTTTGTGGGTTTGGGTTGTGTGTATAGATCCGTCTAACGGATTTAGATCCGTTAAACCGTCTGATCGGAGACCAGCTCTATACGCAAATACACAATAAATTTTGCAAAAAAAAAAAAAAAAATACACAATAATGATCAAAATATGATTACAGGAGGAAAGAGCAATGGAATCTAAGGGAAAGAGGGGTGGACCCACCACTCGTGTCCACATCTAAGACATGACAACCTAAAAGAACAAGCACCGTAATCAGTAGTCCACAGACAGGAGAATCCTATTTTTAAATAATAATTATTTTTTAGATTTAATATTTTTTATTGAATGAAATATATAAAATAATATTATTAATGTGCTTTTGTTATATATATATATTATTTGTATATTAAAATATTAGAACAAAACATTATTTGAAATAAAAGATTCAAACCTAATAATATCTATTCTAATTGTATATATATTTATATATATAAGGAAATTAGAATCATATTAGTATTTTAATTAGGTATTGGAAAATGAGGAAAGATTAGTAGTGTATCATTTGTTTAGATATTAGTATCAGAATCCTACCTGCTATAGAAATTATACGCATGTGATCTCATAATTTAACAGATAGATTAGTAATGCATCATTTATTAATTTGGTGGTGTATTTTGTGAAATTAACTACTACAAAGGTGCCTATTAAAATTTGGAAAAGTAGATTGATGACGATGTGAGGAAATTGATAATAAAAAAGCTTATCAATATTTTATTTCACTAATAGATACATGAATTATAAATAATTACACATTCATTTTGAGTACTGTTGGAGGCAAAAATGATATTTAATTATTAAATATATAAATCAATTTATATATTAATTTAG
Source organism: Rehmannia glutinosa (assembly GCA_016081115.2). Lineage (NCBI taxonomy): Eukaryota > Viridiplantae > Streptophyta > Magnoliopsida > Lamiales > Orobanchaceae > Rehmannia > Rehmannia glutinosa. Next base: position 103,404 of record JABTTQ020002400.1, on the reverse strand, counting down.
TATTAATTGTCCAATGGGCTCTTAATGGAATAACCGATCCAAAGGAGCCTGTGGACGGATCATGGCCAATTTCTTTCCTACACGCCACAGTACCAACTACTTAGGTATAAAAAGGTCCTCCCCGACAAGACAAGGTATAATAAGCACCTTGCACCTACGACTAGTTGGTCATGGGTTCGAGTCATGTGGAGGGGAGTTGGGAATCAACCATTATCCTCCATTTGAAAAAAATAAAAAAATAAAAAGGTCCATCATCTTCATTTGTAAGTACATTTTCTCATAGTTGCTCATGCACATTTAATTTAGTATTCGTTTACTCTCTTATTCTCTCTCACCACCCGACTTGAGCGTCGTAGGGCCCTAAGACAACCCCGAGGCCCTCTTGGGTTTGCGTGTGTGCGCAGCAAGTTCCCGTCTCAAGAACTTCCACTCCCGGGAGAAGAAGACTTTCCTCTTTGGAAGAAGGACTTTATCAAAAACCTTAACTTTGGAGTGATCTCGCCCTAAAAGCGGCACATTTTGGCACCGTATGTGGGAATCGGTCAAAACACACGAAGATACAAACTTGACCTTAAGCACGTGAAGCCGGATCCCAGCGGTTGGTCGTGGGGCCGAGAGACCAAGAAGAGAAAATGCCATCAAGAAGGCGGGGAAGCGAAGCCTCTTCTCCACCGGGAAGGCGCGCCTCCCCCTGAAGAAAAAAAGGGCACCGCAACCTCCATCCGAGGAGCTCCGTCCATTGAAGAAATTTGCCTCGACCAAGGAAACTCTCTCAATCCTCAAGTAGAAAAAGTCGCATGGAATGCCCCGAGGCATCAAGCTATGGCCGAATCGCAAGAGTATCATCCGGCCCGCCCGCCACTAAAGACTGGCCCTAGAAGGACAGGGAAGAAAAAAGATGAAGGACGCGGCGAGAGTCGAGAAGAGCGCCATTAGTTGAAGAGTCCCAAACAATGCAACCTGGTCATACCCACTCGCAAGCTACCGCCGAGGAAGAGAAATCCATTGGCCTCGCCATCCCCGATCGAATCGCTACCCTAAGGATTCAGACATCCAATCTCCCTTAATATGATGGGACCAAGATCCCAGGAGCATTTGGATAAATTCTATGTTAAAGCAGATCTCTACGAGATGACGACGCTTGCGTCTTCGCAAAGCATTTCTAACCACCCTAACCAAGAAAGTCTGGTTTGGTTCGATCAGCTATCGAAGAGTTTCATCACGATGATGCACAAATTCGCTGAGGCTTTTGTGCAACAATCCTTCATCAACAAGGAAAACCACGAGACCATCGCACACCTGTTTCTACGTAAGGTGGGAGAACCTTTACACGATTTTATGGGACAACTTGTGGAAGCTGTAAATGAAGTTACCAACATCCAGATAGAGACCTTTACTAGGATTCAACAACGTGCGCTCCCTAGAACATGTTGTGGGAACAATGGAATAAGGATTTCTCTTCACACCGGTGAAAATCGCCCCTGCAGCAGAATGCCCATCCAGGTAGATGAAGTAATGGATTCTGGCGAAAGAACAAGTGCAAGGCCGAGAGGGCGATGAGAACCTCGAGCCATAAAAAAGAAGGTTGGGCAAGCAACAATTCCTTAAATGCACCTTTAAATGAGATACTAGCTACCGCTCGGAGACGTAAAAATCATAGAGCCTCCACGGAAAATGGAAGACAATCCCTTCGACTTTGGTCCAATCACTTTTGCTACTTCCACTATGACAGACACACGACTGGAACTTGTGTTCAACTAAGTTGTGTTATAGAAACACTAATTTAGAAAGATCACCCACAAGAATACGTCGACTACCATAAGATGAACCAAGATCACGATCAAACCCGAGAAGAGAGTAGTAGGTAGAGCTATCAAAATGTCCAGGCGAAGCTAGCCCGATGCTGGCCCATCGGGGTAAGGAAACTGGCCGGGCCGGCCCAGGTCAAAATTTCGTCGGGCTACTATTTTGAGGAGCCCAACCTAGCCCATGTATTAAAAATACACTTAATTTTCTTTGGGCTAATCTGGCCGACTAGAGCGGAGCCAAATAGGCCTGACTCTTATCGGGCTTGCAAAATCGTAACCCACCCCGACCCTATTATCGGGAAAATCGAGCCAATCCATCGGGCTAGATTTTTTTTTGATAGCTCTAGTAGTAGGGGATGCCCCTCATCACACCGTAAAGACATCGATTAATTATCCCGGGGAATTCCTTACCTTTGCAAAGACGACTTGAAAACACCTCCTAGACTGATCCCATGCCACTTCATCCGCACCTCCCCTCTAATTGAGACTATCCACGGAATATGAGATAGGCAACATTATTGGGGACATAGAGACTATCCGGAGACACGAAGCGATGATACTGAGGATGAAATGAACTCTCCCACCCAAGCGGCGAGAGCATCACACCTCCATGGGAACCGCAGATCTCTTTAGCTTCCGCCTATACCAGTTCTCTCTTGCCTCTCGGAGGCCATAGTATTTTTATGCGCTTTCAGTTTATTTTCGCCCTAGAGACATTCCAATTTTATTTCCGCCGACAGGACTTTAAACTTTGTCATTTTCAAATAATAAATAAAAACACTTTCACGTTTCTACTCTGATTTTTTGAATGCAATTGATGTCCAGATATGGCCACGATCAATGACCATTTGGGCGCTCTCTCAACCAACCACATCCATCCCTAAAGCCTCGGATGGGAAGGGCCTCCTCACAGGGGATCCTCATAAATAACCTTCTCTCGACTTAGACCGTGAAGGAAAGACCTCAATCGACCAAGACCCCAGGGTGGGAAGATCTCTTCCGACTAAGACTCCAGGATGGGAGGGGCCTCTCGCGGTGTCCTAGTAATTCACATCCTCCATCGACCCCTGGATGGGAAGACCCCACCCGGCTAAGGCCCCGTGGAAGATCCCTTCCGGCTAAGACACCGGGTGGGAAGATCCCTTCCGGCTAAGACCCTAGATGGGAGGGGCCTTCTCACGGGGGTCCTAATAATTAACCTCATCCGACTAAGAACCCGGAGAGGAAGACCCCACCTGGCTAAGACCCTAGGTGGGAAGATTCCTTCCTGCTAAGACCCGAACGGGAGGAGCTTCCTCACGGGGTCCTAGTAATTAACCTCCTCCGGCTAATACCCCGGAAAGGAAGGCCTCACTCGGCTAAGAAACCAGGTGTGAAGACCCCATTCAGCTAAAACCTCGGATGGGAGGGGCCTCCTCACAAGGAGGTCATAGTGAATTTTCCTCCTCCAGCTAAGACCCAGAGGGAGGGGCCTCCTCACAAGGGTCCCCTACATATTTCTTCCCGATGAAAATTTGCAAGTAAAATATAACAAAAATTCTAACATATGGGGGAAGAGATCAAAATCATAAAGCAAGAACTAAGGAAAGCTCAAAGAAGGGTGCCCTCGATGGGTGCAGAATGACATCCCCCAACATTAAACATAAGTGTCTCCTGCCATTCCAGAGAAATTAAGATTTTCTTCCGAATGGAATGATCGATCTCTACACAAAATATGAACAAGCTTTCCACAACAACAAGTCACAAGCAAATAGGCATACAAAATAACATCAATACAACATAAAACCATTGAGTATCATCCTAGGCCCCTTGGGGCAAAGAAATATCTCAAACAAAAAAGTGAAAGCGAAAAAATATCTAGTACATAAAGCAAGCTCTAAACAGGTGGGCAAGAATCAAAGGCCATCTGGGCCGGAATATAACCATCAATAATCAAACATGGGAGGCTCCGTCTCCCCGAGCATCGGCTCCTACGGGCTTCTCTCCATCATTGCTCGCCTTTATGGCGTAGACTTCATCGGGAAGATCCTACAAGGCTCGATCTCCCCATCCTCCTCTTCGTCAGAGACGTCACAATCCAAGATGCTTATCACCTCGCTGGAGGCCTTTCTGCTCTGCTGTAGAAGTTTCTGGCAGTGATGGATTGCCCTATCAAAGAAAGTGGAAGACTCCCTCGGCAACTTCGAGCGGTACTCTATAAAAACCCTGTAAGCATCCACCGAGCAAGACCTCTCTCGGGCCAGCAACTGGGCGCTGGCTAAAGATTAAAAAAAGACATCACCCGTTTTCGACTCATGGCCCAACTGGGCCTTTGCCTAATCATACTCCTTTGACAAATCAGACATCTTGCTCTTGTGCTGACTAGCGCTCACTGTCAGGTTCTTCTCCTTATCCCCGAGTCGGAGATTCTCTATCTCCACCACCTCGCCGATGCTTCGATACACAATGTGGTTTAGAATTTTGCACCAAATATTTGTACAAGTCTTAACCAAATGGAAAGAGACAAATAATGAAGAATAAAAATGCAAAGTAACTAGGGAAGCTTACCTGGGCGACATCACCACAAAGGTGTGTCTCGATGTCCTCAAGGATAGAGATCCAAGATGGGACCGGTCATCCGCCGATAAAGCTCCTCTCGTACTAGCATATCCCAAAGTCAAAATCATGAAGTCCCAATGGGACTGGAACCCCTCGCGAAAGTTCACTCCGCATCAAAAGATAGCTCGGGGACCAATGGTCCCGAAAGCAACATCACTAAAGCAACATCACTAGGCTCTATCGTCGGCCTCTTCCCCCGGAAAATCCGGAAGGAGGATGGGGAGCAAGAACAACATCAACCTTATCCTGCACGAGAAATCGAGTATCGGTCACCTTCCGACGGTGAGGGCAATGCCCTCGCTCACCATCTCCCCGGGAAGATGGAGAAGGAAGCCCCATAAGAAACTTGCACCTGGGGCGAGGGAAGAAGTGGAAGAATGTGTCGATGGGAGACTTCCTGGCATAGAACAAAGAGTGGAACTCGTCCATAATCGGAGACATTTCTAACCGTCGGATAGCATACTCGTATCCCCATATGCATGTGGAAGCTTGAGGAACAATCTGTCCGACACATGTTCCCACGGATCTGAGAATCACAACTAGGAATTTATCCGGAGAAAGAACAAAGCCAATGAAGAAGCTATAAAGATACACCGTGATGAAGCCCTCGGGAGGATGAGTAAGTCTATTGCATGAACCCGGGGCCAATATCACAAATATCGAAGGAAGCTCAGCAGCTCTCGCAACCTACAATGACAAATAGTAAGTCTATATGCTGTACCCGGGGCGCCCTCCTCCCTCTCTTGGGCTCTCATCTTTCTCCTCACTTGATACACTCCACTCATCACTGCAACTCTCCATGAGCACTATCATCAACTTTCAAGAAAATTTTCTAAGTGTTATACCAAGCAAAGTAGTTAAAAGTTAACGAGTAGAGAGAGAAATATTACCTTTGAAAGACATGATCAAGAGCTCTCCTCTCTAAGTGTCCTTGTGTAAAAGTGGTCAAAGATTCTCCAAATGCAAGACAAGATATAAAACAAGACAAGCCAGACACAATAATTTTAGCTCCCGTGACGCATTGCCTCATATCTCTAACACCGGCAGCGGGGGGCTAATGTTGGTGGCAAAAAAGATATTTAATTATTAAATATATATAATTCGATCTATATACTAATTTAATATTAATTGCCCAATGAGCTCTTAATGGAATAATCCGGCCCAAAGGAGTTTGGGACTGGCCCATAGGCCGATTTCTTCTACGCCACCCACAGGGCCCCTATTCAATTATATAAAAAGGTCTATCATCTTTATTTGTAAGCACATTCTCTCATAATTACCCTCGCACATTTAATTCAATATTCGTTTATCCTTATTCTCTCTCGATCACTCTGTGACTTGAGTATTGGAGGGGCCTCCTGTGATAACCCCGGGGCCCTACAATGTTTGTGTGTGTGCAGGCAAGAAGAACTTCCACTCCTGGAGAAGAAGACTTGAAGACTTCCCCTCGGGAAGAATGAATTTATCAAAAACCTTAGGTTATGTATGGAATTGTTTTCAAATCAAATTTTCCAATTTCCAACTATTCCAGAAAATGAATTTATGTTTGTTTAAGAAATTCTCAATAGAGATAAAGTCATTTTCACTTTTCATTTTTTATGAAAAGATTCTTTTGAAAATACAACCAAACAAGTTTTCACCATAATCACGCAAATCTATGTGAAAATACACTATAATCACGCAAAACGATGTCAGAAATACACTACAATCACGCAAATCTATGTCAAAAATACTATAACCAAACATATTTTCATTTCTAAACAGAAATTCAGACAACAAACCAAACATATTTTCAATTCTCACACGAAAACCAATAAAGTTTGAAAATTCATTTCCCAACACTAGAAATCGAAATTGGACTTGGAAACACATCCATACATCCCCTTAGCCTTTGAGTGATTTGCCCTAAAAGATATCATCAAGTACAAAATAGTTAAAGATGTCAATTTGGGTCATCGGGTCGGGTTCATGTTTGGTTTCGGGTTGATTTCTTGTTGTGCTCAAAATACATCAAAAGTAAAAGATAAAACAACAGTATTTTAGACAAGTTAGTAACTTGATGTCAGATTCGTGTTAGTCGTGTTCGTGTTCGAGTTGTGTTTATGTCGGATTTTCGTGTCGGTCGTGATTGACACCCAAAATAGTTACATATTTTACAAGAAAATAATTAAGAGCTTAATTCCGCAAGATTTTATTTAATTAACATGCTTGACTTTTAAATAAAAACATAACCGTATTTATGGATACAAGTATTATTAAAATTTCATCTTCACATACTCAAAGACATAAATTGTTTGCTTGACCTTATTTTTGTTCCAAATAAAATAATAGAAATATGCTAAAACAATTACAATTTACATTATTTAGGAATATTTATTGGAATTGATGAAATCATGTATGGACCTACTTCGTGAATTATTACTCTGTTCTTAATCATATCATATCATTGATGGCTATTGGTTAACTGATTAATGAGATCCTCTAGATCGTAGGTTTCAATTATGATTGTGCTATGGTTAGATCATTGGCAATTTTTAAATCTTTTCTGCAGAAGGTCTTTTTTTTTTTTTGAAAGCAAAAAAACAACATTCTGCAGAAGGTCTTAAAGAGGGATACTTCTGCGGTTAATGTTTGCAATACTTTATTTTCAACAATGTTTTTAATGTTAAATTTGTAGTTTGTTGGAGGGTCCCCCATTCTCGTTGGAAAAATCGGATGGTGTATACTGAATGGCCAAAGAAAAATCGAGCAGAGTAACAGAAAGTCGAGGCAAGAGTTGGACTCTTTGTCTTTAAGACGAAATTGCCCCGCTCGCGGTGTTAATGAAAACTGGCAATCGCCTCCCAAGATACAACGACTTACGTCTTGTGATAGCAACACTACAAATCACAAGACACTTCGAACTTTTAGTGTTTTGAACTCTCAAGACTTTTTATGCTGAATGCTTTAAAGATTTCGAAATTCTGATGCCATGAAATGATTCTGAGGGATGGTTTATATAGAGCTCCCCGGCGTCTCTTCGATCAAGCGTGTGTCAAATACACGGTGCCCCGTCAACGAATAGACGCATCCAATTAGTGCCACGTGTCGCCACCCGGACGATTCTGCCAAGTCACTACCACCGAAATGCCGCCCCGCCACATCACCGAGCCACCGGATCAACCCTGGTTCGATTTTCCAAAACTTTAAGGCTCCTCAAAGCTCCTCGCGACGATGCGTGACGTGCGCGGTGCAAAGTGCGCCTAAAGCGCCCACGCGACAATGTACGACGTGCGCAGTTCGGGCCCGCTCGGCCTCGGACGGTGCTCGCGACCGCCCGGTGTTTTTTGAGCTAGCCAAAGGCTAGTCAAAATTGACTTGGTCCACTAGGGTGTACCATAAGAAGTTCCACTTGATTACTCCTTATCGCTGGTGAAGCTCTTTTATTAACTAGTCAAACATTTAATATGTTTCCTATGTGGGATATGGTTTTCCATATTCCCACCTTTTATATTCCATATATAAAAGCATTTTAAGTGGCCAACTTTATGCATTTATTTCTCATTCACCCGACATTGGTTTTGAGAAATTCAAAATGCTAAACTCATCTACCATGGTGTAGATGACGTTTATCTCATTTATTTCATACTTCAATAAATGACCCCACTTAAATAATTGGTTAAAAACGGGTCAAAACCTAATTTATTAAAACCAATTCCAACAATCCCCACATGAATGAAAATAAATGCATATGAGTATGCGTACACTAAGAGAGTTCAAACGAAAGCTATTGCATCGGGAGAGGTAGCTTGTGGCTTTGAACCTTCCTTAGTGAATAGTATCGATTTACTAGCCGCATGTTGACGACGCGATGTCTTGAATTGCTTCAAATTGCTTATGTAAACCAAAACAACAACATCCACACAATATCTTTCCTAACACCATTTGGTTCTCACGATTGTGTCCATTTTGGCCCGGACAACATCTTGGATTCATAAGTGTTTCGTTGAAGCGGCCCGTCTTCACGCTTATATAGGTGATCTCCTATTAAGAGTATCCCGCCATACTTCACTTCTTTAAAGTATAGGAATCATTAAAAGTTTATAACTTAACCTCACCACATTTAGCAGTTTCTCCACTTGGACATGAATGAGCTGTAATATGCTCCAAGTGTTTATCTCAATATTCATAACTTAGTTGTCCCATTGAACCAAGGTCTTGGGATCTCTAATTCACAAGGTTGGGTTACCGTTATGAACACTCTTATTTTGTGGATTTTAAGCCCATTTCTTTCGATAAGCGTATACTTGATCTCTATTCAAACCTTTAGTTAACGGATCCGCTAGTTTTCTTTCGATTTCACGTAATCGATTGTAATAACCGCATTGAGATCAATCGCCTAACGGTGTTATGTCTTCGACGTATATGTCGAGACTTACCGTTGTACATACTAGTTTGAGCCCTTCCTATAGCCGATCGACTATCACAATGTATCATGATTGCACCACCTAGCTTAGGCCAACAAGAAATATCCTCTAAAACGTTGCGAAGCCATTCCGCTTCTTCACTGGCTTTATCCAACGCTTATAAACTCGATTCCATCATGGATCGAGCTATACACGTTTGTTTAGAGGATTTCCATGACACCGCTCCACCACCAATGGTAAAAACATAACCACTAGTGGACTTGGAGTTTTTTGAGTCGATATCCACTTAGCATCACCGTATCCTTCTAATACAATTGGATATCTCGAGTAACGTAATCCATAATTCAAGGTGAGTCTTAGATACCTAAGAACCCTTATCAATGCCTTCCAATGGTCATTTCCGGGATTACTCGTAAATCTACTCGCTTTATTAATCACAGCAATATCCTGGACGTGTGCGCTTTGTTACATACATTAGACCGCCAATAATCCGAGAATATTCTAGTTGAGATATAGGCTCTCCTTGATTTTTAGCTAAGTGTAAGCTTAAATCAACGGGCGTTTTAGCCGGAGGACTGTCATAAGCATTGAACTTTCAAGATCTTGTCTCAATATAATGAGATCGTGATAAAACAAGTCCATCGATGTTTTAGAAATCTTAATTCCCGAACAACATCTCGCTATACCCATATCTTTCATATCAAAATGTTTGATTAACATTTTCTTAGTATTCATGATTATATCATGATTACTACCCATAATTAACATGTCGTCAACATACGTATACAATTACATAAGCATTAGGTGTGTCTTTAATGTAAACACATTTATCACACTCGTTAATTTTGAAACCATTTGACAAAGATAGTTCTCACAAATTTTTGTGCCATTGTTTCGAACTTGCTTAAGGCCATACAATGACTTAACGAGTTTGCACACCTTCTTCTCCCTCGTCCAGAGCAAACAAAACCCTTCTTCGGGTTGTTCCATGTAGATTTTCTCTTCTAATTCACCATTTAGAAAAGTTTGTTTTCACATCCATTTGGTGTATCTCAAGGTTATGCAATGCTTCAATAGCAATGAGAACTCTAATAGATGTGATTCTTGTCACAGTGAATACGTATCAAAGAAATCAAGGCATTCTCTTTGTTTTTTTTTTTAAAAAAATAACACCCCGGGGGTGGGGGATTGAGGCGTGATCCCCACCGTATATCAAACAATCAAAATGTCATACACGTCATGCCCCCGCAAGGGAGAAAATAAAAGAACAAATAACCTATCACTACGATATCTAGAAAGACTATCATAATGAGATATCTAAAAATAAAAGGAGAACCGGTGATCTATGAAAATCAAGCTCGGATATCCCAACCGGTCCATCCGAATGAGCGCTAGGAGGTGGCGAGAAGCCGTGCCTCATCAACAATGTGATCGCCAAGGCGGCGAGCTCCCAACTCGCAAGGTGATCTCGCCGGGTCGATTCCTTCTCTCGTGTATGTGGGAAATCGAATATCGAAGGTCCTCGATGTTCCGAATGCGAATCGGGGTGTCTTGAACTCCGCCAAGAACCAAGGCCACCGGAAGTGATCGTGGTGACCACCGCCGCCCAACTCGATCCAAATTTGAAGAGAAAAAGACGGGCTTGCCGCATCCCCCATCTCCAGCTAGAAGCTCGGCATGAAAGCTAGACACCGCCCGGAGAGAACAATGAAAAGCCAACATAAGTCCGCCCGATGATCTCGAATCAATCCCCCGCCGCAAGAATCAATGTGTCCCGATCAAACGAACCATCCGTGTTCACTTGATCCGAGGAGACCGAGGGGCTCGCCAAATCACAATCCTCGGCCTGCGTGGAACCCGGTGGAGCACTCCCCGCAAAAAGCCAACAAAGAGGGGAAGCATCCGCTAACTGATGGGTTCGGATGCCAACCAAACAAGAATCCGCAGATACCGCTCCACCGCCAAATAATGTGAGATGCCAAGAAAGGAAGGTGTCGATGCTTGACACTATTCCTTTCCGTCCCGCATAAACCATAAAATCAAGCAATGAATAGTTCCATCATCTTTATATTTCCTTTTAAGGATCCACTTGCATCCTAAAGGCTTATTTCCCGCAGGAGATCTACCAACTCCCAAGTATGATTTTGCATAATAGAATATATCTCACTATTAATAGCTTATTTCCGAATGGAGCTTCGGATCGACAATGTTTCACCAATTGTCCTTGGTTCATTTTCTAACACATAAGTTAGAAAATGGACCAAAAGACTTAGTTGTTTTGGCCCTTTTTATCGCGTCTTGGTTCTTCATCACTTTGATGATCACCATCGGCAAAGATGTGTTCTTTTGCTAGAACTAGCTTTTTCCTTTCTTGACAAGGAAACACGTTTTCGAAAATTACAAAGATTCCTCGACTCAATAATTGTACCTTCTGTACATCCGAATTGTCGATTTGTGCACTAAAAATCGATATGCACTCTCGTTATTTGCATATCCAATGAAAATGCAATCGATTGTTTTAGGACCTATCTTGACTTGTTTTGGCTTAGGTATTTCTACTTTAGCCAAACACCCCCACACTTTCAGGTATTTATAGGAAGGTTTTTGACCTTTCCATAACACATGCAGAGTTTTATCTTTATTTTTGTGTGGTATGTTGTTAAGAATGTGTTAGCCGAGAGAATTGCTTCCCCCCCACAAATTCTGAGGTAAACCAGAATTTATCAACAAAGCATTCATCATCTCTTTTAGAGTTCGGTTCTTGCGTTCAGCAATACCGTTTGATTGTGGTGAATAAGAAGTTGTCGTTTGATGAATAATACCAGAATTCGAGCAAAATTCATCTAAAGGAGCTCCATATTCTCCACCTCTATCACTTCGAATTATCTTAATTCGTTTGCTAAGTTGATTTTCAACCTCATTCTTATAGCTTTTAAAAGCTTCTAAGGCCTCATCTTTACTTCTTAAAAAATATACGTAACAATATCTTGTGCAATCATCGATAAAAGTAATAAAATATTTTTTCCCACCTCTAGTTTGCACAAACTTTAACTCACATATATCACTGTGAATTAACTCTAGAGGTTTGTTTTCTCTTTCCATCGAGTGGAATGGTGTTTTGGCCATTTTTGCCTCAACACATTTCACACTTGTGATGTGAATCTATTTTAAAGTTAGGTAGTAATTCCAAGTTTACTAACCTTTTCAAAGTGTTAAAATTCACATGTCCTAATCTAACATGCCATAAATTTGAACACTCAAGCAAATAAGAAGAAGCATTAATTTTATTGCTTTCAAAGTTTCGGAATACATTCATTACATTCATCTTGAACAGTCCATTATCTAAGTTCCCTTCCCTATGAACTCGTCCATTTTTCATTAGTACAAACTTTTGAGCCTCAAATACTAATCTAAACCCCCGCTTTAACCAACAATGATCCTGACACTAAGTTCTTTCGATGTGCGAACATGAAGGACATCAACGAGGGTCGCCTCCTTGCCGAGGTCATCTTCAAGACCACCTTGCCGAGACCGACAATTTCGAGATGTTGCATGATTCCCCATGTATAACTTCCTTCCGTTGATAGGAGTATACGTTGAGAACATGTCTTTGTCGGAGCATATGTGGCGTGTAGCACTTTGTGTCCACCCACCATTCTCTCGGGTTCTCCACCATGTACCACTTGTTGCCTTCATACACAACAACCGATAGATCAAGCTCGGACATATCAATTGGTACGATTTGTCCTCACACATGCACCTGGTTCCGATTGGTTTCTTAGGAAGACGACAATCTTTAGCCTTGTGATTCGCTTTCCACGATTGAAGCATTCCTTTGAAATTTTTAGCCTTCCCCTCGCTTCCGATTATTCCCGGTGCTTTCTCTTCTTGCTAGCATTGGGCTCCACCAAGTTTGCCTTTTCCTCCATAGGAAGCTTGCGGACTTAATCTCGGACTTGCGATTGTCTTCTTCAATTCGCACCGACAATTAAGTCTTCAAGCCCCATCTCATTCCACTTATGCTTGTGTAATTTTTAAAATCCTTCCACGAGGCGGTAGCTTCTCGATTATAGAAACTACTTGAAAGGATTCACTCACCACCATACCTTCGCAATTATATCGTGCGTAATTAATCGATCTCTTGAACCTGGCCGATCACCGTTTCTTGTGTCAACCATCTTGAACTCATGGAATTTTCCGACAACAAATTTCTTCCGTTTTATACTTCTTCTCTAAAGAGCTCCACAACTCTTTAGCAGTCTTTACTAAACAATACACATTATACAATGTGTTGTCCAAATCCGTTGAGAATGTAGTTCCAAGACAGTCGTCGCTTTGACTCCAAGCATCAAACGTTATTCTCTTCCTCTTATTAGTCTCCTCTTTCCCCATACGGTTGGGGCATCCTCCGTAAGAAAACGAGCAAGGTTCGTAGAGTCGTAAGATAGAACAACATTTTCTCTTGCCATCTTTTAAAGTCCAACCCCAAAATTCTCGGGTTTCTCCTTGGTCTTCTTCCGAATCAAGACGTCGAAGCCATTTGATATACACAAAAATTTCATCTTAAAATTGTTGGAAAAACCGGATGGTGTATACCGAATGGCCAAAGAAAAATCGAGTAGAGTAACAGAAAGTCGAGGCAAGAGTTGGACTCTTTGTCTATAAGACGAAATTACCCCGCTCACGGTGTTAACGAAAACTGGCAATTGCCTCCCAAGATACAACAACTTACGTCTTGTGATAGCAACACTACAAATCACAAGACACTTCGAACTTTCAGTGTTTTGAACTCTCAAGACTTTTTCTGTTGAATGCTTTAAAGATTTCGAAATTCTGATGCCATGAAATGATTCTGGGGGCAGTTTTATATAGAGCTCCTGGTGTCTCTTCAGACTGGGTGCAACCCCTGGTCTGGATCAACTTTGACCGTCAGATCGCGCCCTGTGGTTAACAGCTGCGATCTGATGGTCCTAATCGCATCTGCCTGAAGGAGCACAACGTTTGGCATACACCTGCGCATTACCGATGAGGCGTGTCGATCCCGGTGCCCGTCGGTGAACAGACGCGATCCAATCGATACGTGTCGCCACCCTCGACGATTCTCGCCAAGTAATCGCCACTGAAGCCCGCCACGCCACGCGAGCCACGATCAACCCTGGTTTGATTTTCCAAAACATTAAGGCTCCTCAAAGCTCCTCGCGACGTAGTGCGTGCGTCGGTACAAAAGTGCGCCTCTAAAGCGCCCAATGCGACTATGTGCAACGTGCACGGGCCCGGGCCCAGGCCCTGCTCCAGCTCGGACGGTGCTCCGCACCGTCCTCGGTGCCTTTTGAGCTAGCCAAAGGCTAGTCAAAATTGACTTGTCCACTAGGGTGTACCATAAGAAGTTCCACTTGATTACTTCTCTTATCGGTGGTGAAGCTCTTTTATTAACTAGTCAAACATTTAATATGTTTCCTATTTGGGATATGACTTTCCATATTCCCACCCTTTTATATTCCATATAAAAGCATTTTAAGTGGCCAACTTTATGCATTTATTTCTCATTCACCCGACATTGGTTTTGAGAAATTCAAAATGCTAAACTCATCTACCCGCGGTGTAGATGACATTTATCTCATTTATTTCATACTTGAATAAATGATCCCACTTAAATAATTGGTTAAAAACGGTCAAAACCCAATTTATTAAAACCAATTCCAACACATTCTTCATCAGTATCATTTTATCTCTCTAATTGTTAAATTGTTTCGATTTATAATAATAATAAAAAAAGATAAAATGAAGCAATAGAGAGTTTAAAGTAGATAAAAGATCTTATAATTCCATTATAATGTTTAAACTTCGACAAAAAATTATATGAGACTTTCTCACGAGTCTAAATCGTGAGATGGAGCCATATATCCAAACCTATCTCAACAGATGATGGCATTTTGGAGATTAAAATAATAGGATAAATCAGAAATACGAGAAAAGGAAACAAAACACGAAGTTTGACTTTTATTTCTAAACTTTAAAAGCTCCAAATCCAAAAACCTAATGGAGTGTTTGCTTGTGAAATATTTTTCACCCCTTCCACTTTCTGATAAAATTTTGCATGAACATGTGATTACTTGTGAAAATTTTCAAAAAATGTACCATTCACTTTTCTCATTTTTCAAATCATCAATCACATCCATTTATAATTTAAACTAAAAATCACATCAACTATCATTATTATGCAATCATATCACAAATATGCTATTCACTCTCTTTTATTTTTCAAATCACAATCACATCTAATTGCTATTATAATAAAAAAACTATCACATCAACTATATCATCATCATATCTTTATCTTATATCTAATCACACTCTCAAAATTCATTCTCATTGTTTTAAAATAATTTTTTAGCACTATTCTCTCTAAGAAGTAAAAATGTTGGAATTGGTTTTAGTAAATTGGGTTTTGACCCGATTTTAACCAATTATTTAAGTGGGTTTATTTATTCAATTTATGAAATAAATGAGATAAATGTCATCTATGCCGCGGGTAGATTAGTTTAGCATTTTGAATTTCTCAAAACCAATGTCGGGTGAATGAGAAATAAATGCATGAAGTTGGCCACTTAAAATGCTTTTATATGTGAAATATAAAAGGGTGGGAATATGGAAAACCATATCCCATATAGGAAACATATTAAATGTTTTACTAGTTAATAAAGAGCTTCACCACTAATAAGGAGTAATCATGTGGAATTCCTTATGGTACACCCTAGTGGACCAAGTCAATTTTGACTAGCCTTTAGCTAGCTCAAAACAGCACCGAGGACAATGCGGAGCACCGTCCGAGCTGGAGCTGGAGCCGGGCCCGGGCCTGGGCCCACGCACATTGCATATAGTCGCATTGGGTGTTTTAGAGGCGCACTTTGCACTTCACGAGGAGCTTTGATGATCCTTAAAGTTTTGGAAAATCGAACCAGGGTTCAATCCAGGTGCTCCGATGTGGGGGGCAACTCAGTGGCAAGATGATTTAGCGAATCCCCCGAGCGGTGACACGTGGTGGCTTGATTGGATGCGTCCTGTTCGCGACGGGCACCATGATCGACATGACTGTTCAGTATGCAGAGGTGCGTACCAAGGGGCGTGTACCTTCATCTCGATGCACCGACTCTTGAGATCACAAATCGCGATTACAGGTGCGATCTAACAACCGATCCTGGGCCGATCCGAACCGGGTCACACCCACGATTAGACACCAAGATCTCTATAAAAAGGCCCCATAATTCATTTCATCAGAAAAATTCAAAAATCAGAGCATTTTTTCTCGCATAAATTCCGAGAGTTCGAAAACACCACAAGTTCGAAGTGTCTTGTGATTCGTAGTGTTGCTATCACAAGACTTAAACCATTGTATCTTGGGAGGCGATTGTAGTTTTCATTAACACTTGTGAGCGGGCAATTTCGCCTTAAAGACAAAGAGTCCAACTCTTGCCTCGACTTTCTTTCATTATTTCTGCTTCAAATTTCAGTGGGCTATTCGATATACACCAACCCAGCTTATCCAACATTTTTAAGACAAAATTTATCATGTATATCAAATGGCTCGACATCATCGCCCAAAGACTAACACCGGAGAGAAACCAGAGAAGTTTGGTGGTTCAGATTTCAAAAGATGGCAATAGAAGATGTTGTTCTATCTTACGACTCTGAACCTTGCTCGTTTCTTGATGGAGGATGCCCCAACTGTGGGGGACGAGGAGACTGATAAGGAGAAGAGAATGGCATTCGAAGCTTGGGTCAAAGTGACTTCCTATGAAGGAACTACATTCTCAACGGACTGGACAACACATTGTATAATGTGTATTGTTTGGTAAAGACTGCTAAAGTGCTGTGGAGCCCTTTAGAGAAGAAATATAAAATAAAGATGCTGGCACAAAGAAATTTGTTGTTGGCAAACTCCTTGAGTTCAAGATGGTTATCCAACTCATTCTACACGATATAATTGCGTAAGAATGATTCTAAGTGAATCCTTTCAAGTAGCCGCTATTATCGGTAGCTACCGCCTGGGAAAGATTTTAAAAATTACCTCAAGCATATGCGAAGGAGATGGGGCTTGAAGATTTAATTGTCGATTAAGAATCAAGAAGACAATCGCAAGTCCAAATTAAAAGCCCGCAAGCTTCCAATGGAGACAAAGGCAAACTTGTTGGAGCCCAATGCTAGCAAGAGAAAACACCCGGGAATAGTCGAAAATGTAGGGAAGGCTAAAAAGTTCAAAGGAACTGCTTCAACTGTGGAAAGTCGAATTACAAGGCTAAAGATTGTCGTCTTCCTAAGAAAGCCAATCGGAACTAGGTGCATGTGACCGAGGACAAATCAAGACAGTTGATATGTCCGCTTAATCTCTTGGCCGCTGGGTTTGAAGCCAACAAGTGCTACAAGGTGGATAACCCGAGAGAATGGTGGGTGGACACAGTGCTACACGCCACATATGCTCCGACAAAGACATGTTCTCAACGTATACTCCTATCAATGGAAAGAAGTTATACATGGGAAATCATGCAACTTCAAATTATCGGTCTAAGGCAAGGTGGTGCGGAAGATGACCTCGGGTAAGGAGTTGACCTCGTTGATGTCCTTCATGTTCCGGACATTCGAAAGAATTTGGTATCGTGGATCGTTGTTGGTCAAGACAGGTTTAGATTAGTATTTAAGGCTCAAAAGTTTGTACTAATGAAAAATGGACAGTTCATAGGGAAGGGGTACTTAGATAATGGACTGTTCAAGATGAATGTAATGAATGTACTTCGAAATTTTGAAAGCAATAAAATTAATGCTTCTTCTTATTTGCTTGAGTGTTCAAATTTATGGCATGTTAGATTAGGACATGTGAATTTTAACACTTTGAAAAGGTTAGTAAACTTGGAATTACTACCTAACTTTAAAATATATTCACATCACAAGTGTGAAATCTGTGTTGAGGCAAAATGGCTAAAACATCATTCCACTCCTGGAAAGAGAAACAAAACCTCTAGAGTTAATTCACAGTGATACATGTGATTTAAAGTTTGTGCAAACTACAGACGGGAAAAAGTATTTTATTACTTTTATTGATGATTGCATAAGATACTGCTATATATATCTTTGAGAAGTAAAGGTGAGGCCTTAGAAGCTTTTAAAAGCTATAAGAATGAGGTTGAAAACCAACTTAGCAAACGAATTAAGATAATTCAAAGCGATAGATGTGGAGAATATGGAGCTCTTTTTGATGAATTTTGCTTAGATTCTGGTATTATTTTTCAAACGACAACTTCTTATTCACCACAATCAAACGGTATTCCTGAACGCAAAAACCAAACTCTAAAAGAGATGATGAATGCTTTGTTGATAAATTCGGGTTTACTTTAGAATTTGTGGGTGGAAGCGATTCTCTCGGCTAACCACATTCTTAATAAAATATCACACAAATAGCTAAACGTGTGGGGATGTTTGGCTAAAGTAGAAATACCTAAGCCAAAATAAGTCAAGATAGGGCCTAAAATAATCGATTGTATTTTCATTGATATGCAAATAACAAAGTGCATATCGATTTTTAGTGCACAAATCAAGAATTCCCGATGTACAGAATGTACAATTATCGAGTCAAGGAATGATGTATTTTCGAAGACGTGATTTCTTGCCAAGAAAGGAAATAAGCTAATTCTGGCAAAATGACATGTGATACTGTTGATGGTGATCATCAAAGTGATGAAGAATCGAGACACAGTAAAAGGGCCAAAATTGTAAGTCCAAGTGGCTACGATAATCTAGGGAGGGAATAGATTATGCCCATTTTCTCGATTATGCCTCGCTTTTTCGAATGTAATAAGCCAAGACAAGAATGGAAGTGCGGGGAAGTAAATAACACGCGTCGATTTATAGAGGTTCAACCCACCTAGGGCCTAATCCTCTACCACCCCAAGATTCCTGGATGGATTTCAAAAAGAAAAAAAGAATTTATTAATTACCACAATTAATACAACATCACCTTACAACACCTCTTTGAGATTACCACAATCTTCCTTGAAGATTACCACAATCTTCTACGACACCTTGTGAAGATTACCACAATCTTCCACCTTGAAGAACACCAAATTCTTCAATACCTCAAAGAGCACCAAACTCTTCAACAAGAAGATTACCACAATCTTCTTACACCTAACACCTAGATCACCCAAGTGTGTTCTTACCACAAGAATACTCACAAGGATATCTTGTGTTGAATGATGACCACAAATTCAAGATTACAACTCGATAATGAATAATACAATTTTTAGTGCAAGTGTAATCAAGATATAAGCCTAGACCTCAAGATGTGAAAGTGTAAGACCTTAGGCTATTACAACAAGAATATTGAAATTGAAGAGCAAAAGTGTTTGCTTGAATGTATCTTGTTGTGTTGTATTATTCTCTCTCATTGTGTTGATTCAATTCTTCATCTATTTATAGATGATGTCTTGAACTTGATAGGCTCCTCCTAGAGATTGAAATCAGAAAAATTGCAAGACAAATGAAGAATATAGTCATTAGAAATCAATCTCACAAATTAAGGAAAAGTTGTCTCATTGCACAACGGTTAGAATTTGTCAAAACTGTATGGCGACCGGCAGCGTAGAAATGAACATTAGAAAAAATACTCGTAAATTACATAGGCGACCAGTCCACATAGGTCCGACGTCGACTATGTTAGACCTATTGCCCTCTATGATTAAGCAATACAGAAGTTAGCAACCTCGCACAGCATCGGCCGCCCTATGTCGACCGGCGATGCCACCGGTCAGCCTCTAGGTCGACCGGTCGGCCTCCCGTATTTTGTGTCCATCCCATTTTCTCGTTTTCTAAAATCGACTTCGACACGGGATGCCCTATGTGGCGACCTTGGCCTCAAAATGTAGTGTTGTCCAATTTTAATCGAAAATAAACTTCAAGAAATACTTTAAAAAATTAGTAAAAACATTTTTAGATCGATCGGGAGTATTTGGACAACATTTAGAAATATTGTTTTGATGTAAAACACTTTAACACAAAATCATCAAAAGTGTTGTCCAATTTTTGTCGAAAATAAACTTTAAGAAATACTCCTAAAAATTAGTAAAAACATTTTAAATCATTTAGGGGTATTTGGACAATATTTAAAAATATTGTTTTGGTGTAAAAACAAAATTATCAAAATCATGATAAAAATATTTATCTAACAAACTCCCCTTTTGATGATTACAAACCAAAACAATTTAAAGAGGTCGATTTTGAAAACAAAACAATTTTACCTAGGTTAAAAATAAACTATCCGTTGAGAGCGACAACATTCCACGATAATAATCACAAGGATGGGAGTAGAGATTTTCAAAAATATTTTTTCAAAAGCTCTCCCTATCAACATGCACAACACGAGTAATATGGAAGAATTAATCAAAAACTAAAAGTTCAGCTTTTTACAATGTGTTTAATATCATGAGTTTAAAAGCTTCCATCACAACAAAACATCATTAGACAAGTAATTAAGTCCATAATACAATAAATAGACTAAGTATGATCCACAACTTTTGGCTTTTAATTGCCATAGCTTGAATACGGATGCACCTTACCCATTGTGGGGGCACGTGCCCCACAATGGATATATTTATAATTGTTTTAAGGGATAATTATGGTTTGTACTAATTATATAAAATTAGAGATATTTCAAAATAAAAAAAATCAAGTTTGATTATGTTTTAAATTTAAGGAGACAAATCGTAATATTTCTATAAATATTAGGGGATTTTGTGAATTACTTTTAGCTTATGAAGGAGAGAAATGTTAGACGGAATCAAACTTCAAGATTTTTTTACGATTTTCAAAAACCTCTGATTTTCTTTTAATTAGCCCAAACCTCATGCCTTGTATTTATTTAATTTTGTGCCCCCTTCTAAAAAAAAAAAAAAAATCTCGATCCGTCCTTGCATAGCTTATAGTTTTTTTGCGAGCTTATTTTAGCTTCTTTGAGCTAAAGAGCTTGTATCATGTTTCACCCTTTGGAATCATCAAAAAAAAATGTTAGCACGATAAAAACATCATATTATCATATCAAAGTGCGCATTAAAGTCGATTTATCGAGCTTTTCAAATAATGAAGCTTAAAATCCAAAAGCTAAGGAAGAGATGATTATATGACTTGTAAAAGCTCGTAAAAGCTCATTTGATTTACAAAACATAATCTCTATAAATATATAAGACTTTTAAAAACGAGAGAGTCATGTAGGTGATGAATTTTTTTCATTGAAACGCTTTTATCGAGCACTTGGGCGTCAAATAACAAAGAAGATGTATATAGCCCTTGTAAAATTAATCAAGCCAAATTTTTCATCACCAAAAGCAATTTTACAGATATCATCCAACAACAATCATCATGCCCAACACAAATATATAAGAATTCCAACAAAATATTAAAGATGGAGCACATTCTCAAAGGTTCAACCCAATTGAGATGAAAAAGAAGAATTCTTACCAATTAATCGGAGAAGTCGGGTATCATGGATGATATAACAATAGTATAAACTCAAAAATATGTAATTTGCAAGAAAGAAATCATTTTGAATGAATTGTGTGTGAAATTTGCAAAGAGGCGCGAATTTGAAAAAGTAGAACACAAAACGGCAAGATTGGACAAAACTCATTTTAACATCGAAATTGCTCGACGACGGCCCAGGGGGGTCGACTGGTCAGGTGTAGGTCGACCAGTAGGTCGACCGGTCCCCTCCTCAAACTGGTCCCCGGAGCTCTATTTGTGGTTAATCCGAATTTTGAACCAAAAATTCGATTTTTTTACCCCTAAGTTTTAAAACTGAATGAAATGCACACATAGACCTTATTAAATATACATTATGTCTAATCAAGCTCAAAATGAGGTAAAAGACTCGGCGGTTAACGATTAAAAACAAATGTCCGCGAGTTATCCTTGAGACGGAATTAAACACATCTCAATTTTTCATTTAAGAAATGCAATCCCTTAGAAAAAGATATCGAATCTCAATATGTTTAGTTCGAATACGAATAACCGTATTTAGAGAAATAATATATACTAGACTTGTTATCCCGAAAAGTAAGAACGTTTTAAAACTTTGGATAAAACAAGCCATAAGAAGAAGTGTCTTTCAAATATTCGAAAATTTCTTTTAACGACACCTTAACGAGATTCGTTGGGATTGTTTTGAAGTCAAGCATATAGACATAAGGCATAAAAATGTCGAGACTATGGGAATAATGAAAGTAGATAAACATACCTCGAATTTATTTGTCAACCAATATGCCTTTAGCATCTTTATCTATCTTGATGTTGGTTGTCATAGGAGTAGTGATGGTCATTCTTCTTCAATGCCGAACTTCTTCAAAAGTTCTTTTGTATACTTTGATTGTGAAATATAAGTACCTTCTTGGCATTGCTTAATTTGAAGTCCAAGGAAGAAATTTAGCTCCCCCATCATACTCATCTCAAATTCACCTTGCATTAACTTAGAAAATATCTTGCACAAGAATTCATTAATAGCACCAAAAATAATGTCATCAACATAAATTAGCTCTAATAAACAATCTTGCCATTTTTCGTAAAAACAAAGAGAGTAGTATCAACTTTACCTCGTGAAAAACATTTTGCAAAAAAAAAAAAGAAAAGCTAAGTCTATCATACCATGTACGGGGTGCTTATTTTAAACCATATAAGGCCTTCTTAAGTTTATAAACATCATTTGGGCTAGAAAATTTTCAAACCCCGGAGGTTGTTTTACATAGACTTCTTCTTGAATAAAACTATTTAAAAAGGCGGATTTAACATCCATTTGGTAAAGTTTGAAATTTTTTAAAAACAAGAATAGACAAGTAAAATACGAATAGTTTCTAAACGTACATGTATGCAAATGTTTCATCATAATCAATACCTTCTTTGAGCTACTAACCTTGCCTTGGTCATCAAGCTTTTCCGAAATACTAAAAATTTCTCGCAAAATCTTAACAAGATATCTTGCACATGAGCATAGTAATATCGAATAATAGAGACACTATAACAAGTAAATACACACTACGCTTTAAAAAGATCATCAAGAGTTTAATAAAACATGTAAGTTCAAATATGCTTATAGATGCCATATAAGGTCTCTTTTGAAATATGAAAATCCGAGAGCATATAGTTGAGACCTCATTCATAAGTTAAGTATTTTGAAAAAGAGCTTTGACAAACCAAACAAGAATAAGGACATTAATATGTGCAATCAAATGCATAATTTGAGAGAATGATAAAAAAACGAATGTTTTATCAAAACAAGATATAATCCTTCATAAGTCTCTGATAAAACAAGCTTTTATCGAATAGTGCCTTTCAAAAATCGAAAAATCCTTTTAATGGCACTTCTTGTATGAAATACTTTGAAATAGCTTGGAAAGCAAGCACATAATCATACGGCATGAAAAATATCAAGTGAGAGTAAGAATAGCACAAGTGAGCGTACCTCGATAATGTCTATGACCCTCTTGACGAATAATGAGTAGATAACCATATATGTCCTACATAATTGTTAGAAAAAGTGCTTGCACAAAACATAATGATACAAGTGTAGGCTAAAGCAAAAAGATGTCACAAGTATGATTATACTATATAATTCCATAAGAGATAATAAAACAAATAAGTCTTAGTAAATGCGCAAGAGCATAATACAAGGTCTCATTTTCAAAAGATTTAAAAAATAATTTGAAAACTTATTTTGACAATTAAAGCAAAAATACAAGCATACATAATAATAAAATATTATGCGTATTTAAATGAGAAGATACGGTTTACCAATTATGCCATTTCCACGGGTGTATCTTTCCATTGCTAATGATATCTTTCTCTTGGAAAGTCATTTTGTTGTTGATGTCTTCCTCTTGAGACTTATTTTGTTGATGATGACTTCTCCAATTGCTCCATTTCCAAGGTTTGTTACCTTCCCATTGTTGATAATATTTCCTTCTTGGAAATTCATTGTGGTGATGTCTTCCCTTTGATAAAATGAAATGGGCATTTGATGTCTTCTTGGCGGTACAAATTTTCTTTGATTGTTATTCCATTTGAGTACCTAATATGACATTGTTTTGTGGTACCCTCAAGTGTTTGGGTCCTTTGGGATTAGCATTGAGACTTTTAGGTCTCCAATAATAATTAGAGCTATTTCTAGCCCGACAAGTATTAGCCGTGTGACCCTTTTACCACAATAGAAGCATGTAATAATTCTACAAGTATAATGATCACCATGCATAGAGACTGGATTCTTTTCTTATCATCAATAACTTTGGGCTTATAACCAAGTTCTAGTTTCAAATTATCACAATGATGAACATCAAGAATTTTGGTCATTTTATTGGTACTCAAATTAAACTTAGTCAAATCATTTTTCATGCAATTAATATCCTTCACAAGAGATTCATTTTCCTTTTCAAGATTTCTAACTTTATCAAGTGTGGTAGTGTGAGCACATGAAAGAGATTCATAAGAGGCATGTAAACTATCCTTTTCATGTTTCAAGGTATTGAATTCATTTTTCAAATTTTTGTATTTAAATAGAAAGCTTTGGAATTCATTTTGAAGCTCATCAAAATCATTTTGCAAATTATCATGCAAATCATTAAAAGAGGTAGAAGAGTTAGAGCGTACCTCATTGTCTTCGCGATGCCCATTAAATATTGCTCGCTTCTTCATTATCGGAAGTTGTAAGCTCATCCCATGTTGTTGATTTGTTGTATCCAATTGATAAGTAGATGCTTTTGAATAGCTCCTCTCATTTGCATATACTTGATATATAATTTCTAATTTTTCCACACTTCATATGCCGATCGTATTCCTAGAATATGACCGTATTCGAAGAAGTAAGTGAACAATGAAGAATATTTAGAGCATTACCATTTAAGGAGAGAATTTTCTTGTCTTCATCATCGAGCTCTTGAGGACTTTGGAGGTGAGTGGTTCGTCTTTCATCGGGATGGATTCTCCATTAATGACCGTGTTCCAAATATCGAACCCGCAACTTTGTAAATAGCATTCCATTCTTTCTTTCCAAAATGCATAATTTTTGGAGTCGAATAGTGGTAGACTTCATTCGTAGCCAATGATCGCTCTTCTTTACTCGCGATGTGGAACGAGCATGCCAAAGAGTTTGGCTTTGATACCACTTGTAAGTCCAAGTGGCTACGATAATCTAGAGGGAGGTGAATAGATTATGCCCATTTTCTCGATTATGCCCTCTTTTCGAATGTAATAAGCTAAGACAAGAATTGAAGTGCGGGAAATAAACAACACACGTTGATTTATAGAGGTTCAACCAACCTAGGGCCTAATCTTCTACCACCCCAGATCTCCTGGATGGATTTCAAAAAGAAAAAAAGATTTTATTAATTACCACAATTAATAAAACATCACCTTAAAACACCTCTTTGGAGATTACCACAATCTCCCTGAAGATTACCACAATCTTCTACGGCACCTTGTTAAGATTACCACAATCTTCCACCTTGAAAAACACCAAATTCTTCAACACCTCAAAGAACACCAAACTCTTCAACAAGAAGATTACCACAATTTTCTTACACCTAACACCTAGATCACCCAAGTGTTCTTACCACAAGAACACTCACAATGATATCTTGTGTTGAATGATGACCACAAATTCAAGATTACAACTCAATAATGAATAATACAATTTTTAGTGCAAGTGTAATCAAGAAATAAGCCTAGACCTCAAGATGTGAAAGTGTAAGACCTTAGGCTATTACAACAAGAATATTGAAATTGAAGAACAAAAGTGTTTGCTTGAATGTTTCTTGTTGTGTTGTATTATTCTCTCTTATCGTGTTGATTCAATTCTTCATCTATTTATAGAGGATGTCTTGAACTTGATAGGCTCCTCCTAGGAGATTGAAATCTGTAAAAAATTGCAAGACAAATGAATAATATAGCTGTTAGAAATCAATCTCACAAATTAAGGAAAAGTTGTCTGCTACACAACAGTTAGAATTTGCTGTCAAAACGGTATGGCGACCGATAGCGTAGAAATGAATGTTAGAAAAAATACTCAGAAATTACATAGGGTGACCGGTCCACATAGGGTCCGACCGATCGACTTTATGTTGGGACTTGGTTGCCTCTATGTTTAAGCAATTGACAGTAAAGTTAGCAACCTCACAGCACCGGGCCGACGCCATCGGTCAGCCTCTAGGTCGACTGGTTGGCCTCCTGTATTTTGTGTCCGTCCTGTTTTCTGTTTCTAAAATCGACTTCAGACACGGGATGTCCTATAGGGCAACCGGTTGGCCTCAAAACAGATGTGTTGTCCAATTTTAATCGAAAATAAACTTCAAGAAATACTCTAAAAAATTAGTAAAATCATTTTAGATCGATCGGAGCATTTGGACAATATTTAGAAACATTGTTTTGATGTAAAAGCACTTTAACACAAAATCATCAAAAGTGTTGTCCAATTTTTTGTCGAAAATAAACTTTAAGAAATACTCCGAATAATTAGTAAAACTATTTTAAATCATTTAGGAGTATTTGGACAACATTTAAAAATATTATTTTGGTGTAAAAATAAAATCATCAAAATCATGATAAAAACATTTATCTAACCAAAATAACTAAATGTTTTGGTCCAGATTTTCTAACTTATGTGTTAGAAAATGAACCAAGGACAATTGGTGAGGTATTGTCCAATCCAGAAGCACCATTCTGGAAAGAAGCTATTAATAGTGAGATAGATTCCATTATGCAAAATCGTATTTGGGAGTTGGTAGATCTCCACTGAAATAAACTTTTAGGATGCAAGTGGATCCTTAAAAGAAAATATAAAGCGATTGAACTATTGACAAGTACAAAGGCCAGATTAGTAGCTAAAGATTTAAACAAAGAGAATGCCTTGATTTCTTTGATACGTATTCACATGTGACAAGAATCACATCTATTAGAGTTCTCATTGCTATTGCAACATTGCATAACCTTGAGATACACCAAATGGATGTGAAAATGGCTTTTCTAAATGATGAATTAGAAGAGAAAATCTACATGGAACAACCTGAAGGGTTTGTTGCTCCTGGGCAGGATAAGAAGTTGTGCAAACTCGTTAAGTCATTGTATGGCCTTAAGCAAGCTTCGAAACAATGGCACGAGAAATTTGACAGAACTATGCTGTCGAATGGTTTCAAAATTAACGAGTGTGATAAATGCGTTTACATTAAAGATACATCTAATGCTTATGTGATTGTTTGTCTTTATGTTGATGACATGTTAAGTATGGGTAGTAATCATGATATAATCATGAATACTAAGAAAATATTGACTATATATTTTGATATGAAAGATATGGGTGTAGCAGATGTTATTCTGGGAATTAAGATCTCTAAAATATCTGATGGAATTGTTTTATCACAAATCTCATTATATTGAGACAAGATTTCAAAAGTTTAATGCTTATGATAAATTCTCCACCTAAAACGCCTATTGATTTAAGCTTACACTTAGCTAAAAATTAGTGAGCCTGTATTTCAACTAGAATATTCTCGGATTATTGGCGCCTAATGTATGTAACAAACTCGCACACGTCCTGGATATTGGCTACTGAGCTTAATAAATTGAGTAGATTAACGAGCAATCCTAGAAATGACCATTGGAAGGCATTGATAAGGGTTCTTAGGTATCTAAGACTCAACTTAAATTATGGATTACATTACTCAAGATATCCACCGTATTAGAAGGATACAAAGTGATGCTAATTGATATCCGACACAAATGATTCCAAGTCCACTAAAGTGGTTATAAACCTTTAATGATTCCTATACTTTAAAGAAGTGGAGTATGACAGATACTCTTAATAGGAGACCACCTATATAAGTGTGAAGACGGGCCACTTTCAATGAAACACTTATGAATCCAAGATATTGTCCAGGGCCAAAATGGACATAACCGTGAGAACCAAATGGTGTTAGGAAAGATATTGTGTGGATGTTGTTGTTTAGGGTTACATAAACAAATGAGCAGTTCAAGACATCGTGTCACCATGCAACCTAAGTAAATCCGATAGTATTCCACTAAGGAAGGTTCAAAGCCACAAGTTACCTCTCCCGATGCAATAGCTTTCGTTTGAACTCTCTTTAGTGCCTGCATACTCATATGCATATATTTCCATTCATGTGGGGAATTGTTGAAATTGGTTTTAGTAAATTGGGTTTTGACCTAATTTTGACCAATTATTTAAGTGGGTTCATTTATTCGACTTATGAAATAATGAGATAAATGTCATCCACGCTATGCGAGTAGATGAATTTAGCATTTTGAATTTCTCAAAACCAATGTCGGGTGAATGAAAATAAATGCATGAAGTTGGCTACTTAAAATACTTTTATATATGGAATATAAAAGGGTGGGAATATGGAAAGCCATATCCCACATAAGAAACATATTAAATGTTTGACTAGTTAATAAAGAGCTTCACCACTAATAAAGAGTAATCATGTAGAACTCCTTATGGTACACTCTAGTGGACCAAGTCAATTTTGACTAGCCTTTGGCTAGTTCAAAGAGCACCGAGGACAGTGCGAGCACCGCCTGCTCGGGAGCCGTAGTCGGCTTGGGCCCAGGCCCACACACGCCGTATAGTCGCATTGGGCGCTTTAGAGGCACACTTTCCACGCACGCATCGTCGCGAGGAGCTTTGAGGAGCCTTAGAGTTTTGAAAAATCGAACTAGGGTTCAGATCCGGCTCGATGGCGACGGCGAGGGCAACTCGTGGCACTTGACTTGGCAAAATCGCGAGCGTGACACGTGGTGTTGATTGAATGCGCTCGTCACGACGGGCACCATATTTGACACGATCGGCCCGGTGTGCGAGGTGCGTCTGGATGGGCGTGTACCTTTAGCCGATGCACCGACTATCGACGCAAATCATGATTACATGGTGCAATCTAACACCATGGTCGATCCGAACCAGGGTCACACCCACCGATGAGACACCAGGAGCTCTATAAAAACGCAAACCATAATTAATTTCATCATCGAGAGAAATTCAAAAATCGTAGCATTTTTTCTCGCATAAATTCCGAGAGTTCAAAAACACCACAAGTTCAAGTGTCTTGTGATTTGTAAAGTGTTGCTATCACAAGTCATAAGTCGTTGTATCTTGGGAGGCGATTGCCGCTTCCGTTAACACTGTGAGCGGGGCAATTTTGTCTTAAAGACAAATAGTCCAACTCTTGCCTCGACTTTATTTCATTACTTCTGCTCAAATTTCAGAGCCATTCAATATACACCAACCCGGTTATCCAACAAAAAAAAAAGCGAACGAAAGGTCAAGCAATCACTCCCTAATCGATCTATTCCCAACCTATAATTTTCATCTTGTAGGAACAAGAAAGACAAAGATGGAGTGAGATGTAACCACTCAAGTAACCATGTTTTATTACACATTTAAGTAAAAAGTATTGCATGTTGAACGACAAGTATTACATTAAACTTAAAAGTATTATTACAAGATATGTAAAAAGTATTATACATTTAAATGAAAAGTATTATATATGTTTAACTAAAAAATATTACAATTTTAGTTTAAGCGAAAAAAGCATTATATATTGAATCAATAGTATCACATATTGAATTAGAGATTATTATGTTTTCAAAGTAACAAAACCTGATATTATTTATTTGCAAAGTTATATACAACTTTCTTTAAGAGTATCACTTTTGTTTTTCAAATTAATGAACTAGAAGAAGAAAAAAAAAAGTTGTTTATATGGAGTCACTATCCATCTCCACCACCATATTAACAAGTGTGTCATTTTTTTATTTATCAAAAGTATTACATTTTCTAACTAAAGTATTATTTTTTTCCAAAAGTATTACCACACCGATTTTGGCGGATCACTAATAGTTGAGCCGACAATTTAGGCCCGACCAAATATAAGGCTAGATCGGGTCAAGAATTTCTAGGCCAAAAAGATCGGACATATTTACTCGGCATAATAAGTCCAATGGCCAGGCATAAAATGCACTACACCGACCAAGGGGGCTTGAAAAAAATCGGCCTTTGATAGATTTTGAGTCGAGTTTTAACCTATGGACTCGATTGCCACCTCTATAATAGTTGGCATTTTTTGACTGCGATTTTGTTTGTTTGACTATGTTAGATCCGTGTTTTCACTATATAATATTTTCTTTTATTTTTGAAAAATATATTTTTGGTGTTTTGCCTTTCTTGGTTACTTCTTGAAAAAGGATTTATTAAATAAAGGAAGTTGATTTAGAAAAGAATTGTATTAAAATCGGATTCTTGAGTTTTGGATTATGGAAGGATCGATTTTTTAGGGATATGTTTAAAAGAGTTCTAGTCCTTATATGATTAGGAATCCTATTTCCACTATGTTTCTTTCTTCTTTGTTTTATAGGGACTCAAACTCTTCAATGGATTGCCTATATAAAGAGGACGATCTCCACATAATTCAAGATGCAATTACAAAATCGAGAGAGCATATATCCGAGAGAGATCGACTGCAAGAGAGAAATAAAGTCCGAAAAGCTACAGCTTAATGTTGAAGGAAGTCTTTCTTGAAGTACGCCGTTCAACACCAAGATCTGAGTCTTTGTTTCTCTGTTTTTCGTCCATCCATTGTTTTTCATAGAAGTTCGAATAGTTCATATTATTTCTTTTTGGACGAAGTTTCTTTACAAAGCATAGATCTACTCATACAAAGGAGTTTTGATAGGTTTCGTACTAGTTGAGTCATTCGATTCAAACAAACGATACTTCAACTAGTGAATATATTTCGCCTGTATCACGCTTACAAGTATTTTTATACTTGTAGACAAATTTATCTCTCGTGTTTTACTTTTATCCGCTGCGGTTGGTACAAGTGTTCTTGTGCACTTGTAACAACACTCTATTCTGAAAGTTTGGGACCTTAAAATCTTTCAATTGGCATCTAGAGCCAACACTTGATTTCACTAAGTGTTGATCCTAAGTTCGAGCAAGCAATGGATAGTCAAGTTTCAGCTATGTTTCGTCCACCTATGTTGGATGGATCTAACTACTCGATTTGGAAGATCAAGATGCGGGCTTTTATAAAATCAATTGATGAGAAAGCCTGGCGCTTTATTGCTCGTTGGATGGACTCCTCCGAAAATCATAGATGTCGATGGCGATTACATAAATCAAGATGAAATAAGTCGTCCAATGAAGATATTCAACTTGCGAACTACAATTCGAAGGCTCTCAATGCGATTTTTGGTGCAGTAGATTTCAACATGTTTAAAATCATCTGCAACTATACTGCAGCCAAGGACGCATAGGAGGCTCTGCAAAAACATTGTGAAGGTTCTGCAAGTGTTCGCCTCTCCAAGTTACGACACTGACAAATTAGGTTTGAAAATTTGAAGATGGAGGAAGATGAAGATATTACATCTTACCATGGACGACTCAGACATCGCCAATGAATCTCAATCTCTGGGTGAGCGATCTTAAATTCCAGGTTAGTAAGCAAGATGATGCGTTCCCTGCACGAAAGGTTTTGATATTAAGATTCTTTGGTTGAAGAATTATCAAACATTGCAACACTACGACTCGATGAGTTAGCGAATCCTCAAAACTTGGGAACTCAATTTTGTCGACAAAAGGAGACCAAAAGGAAAAGCATTGCTCTACGAGTAATACCTAATGAAACTAGTGAATTGGCTCAATTAACTAAAGAGGTTGAGGAATCCAATTAGGTGAGGAATCTATGGCTATGTTTGCTAAAAATTCAGTAGAATCATGAAAAACAAAAGCGAAACTTAGTTTCCTTCCAAAACCAACAAACCTTTTAAACCCAATGCTCCTAAATACCCTCAAAGGAATATGCCTGATAGAAACCAAGATAAAACCGGGAATCGGTTCGATATTGATAAGGTCGATGTAGAGCATGCACCGTTTTGGGCACTATGCCAATGAATGTGCAAATACTTTACGTAAAAGGGTATGAATTTGAGTGTTACTTTGAGCGATGATGAGTCGAGAAAGAAAACTCGAGTCGAATGATGAAAATATCGCTCTCATGACAATCATCAATGAGAAAAGGGCGATGCAAATCAATCCATGGGTGTCTCGAGGTGTTGCTCGAGACATTACAACACCTAACAGGTATACTCTTTCTAACCCTTCAAATACGTTTTGCTTAACATATGCCTCTCTAGTTGAAACAGATATCCAGGCGCCGAGGACTCGATAATGAAGAATGGACATCATGGATGCTTACCAAGAATTATACCACGATTGGGAAAAATGTGTTGAACACATCGGATGCCGACAAAAGAGAATGAAAAACTTACAAAGGAGAACGAGGAGCGGAGCATTTAATTCCCGACACGACCGAAATCATGCTAACCAGAAAGATGAGGAATTAGAAAAGGTAAAAGCTTCGAACTTGATAAATCTCTTGAGACATTGAGAAAGCTTAATTCTAGCAAAGCTAAACTTGAAAATCCTAGCTCTAGGAAATACAGAGAAAATCGGCTTGGATACAAAACTCCTACTTTTGTAAAAGGATCTCAAGACTCTAAGGCTTCAAATTCCTCTATTGATGATCCTTCTTGTTCTAATGAAAAGCCACTTAAAAGAAAAAGGCACTATATCCTGTCATTATCGCTATAAACCTGGCCACATTAAACCATACCGCTATAAGCTAAAGTCTCCCGATCTAAAACGCCAAAAGTTTTTTGGTCAAGTGTTTTCACGAGTGTCCTCACACACTTCTAACAACACCTCGACTAAAAGAAAAACTATTTGGGTCCGCAAATCGAGTTGACTTGTAATGTTATATATACATCCTTGAGGTCTAACATTACAGGATCTTGGTACTTCGATAGTGGATGTTCTCGCCACATGACAGAACCAAAGAATACCTAACGGACTATGAATTATTCGACGAGGTAAGGTCACATATGGTGGTGGTGCACGAGGACAAATAGTTGGTAAAGGTACTCAAATGTAAAAGGTCTTCCTAAGCTCGTAAACGCTTTTACATGTTGAAGGGCTCTCTCGCGAACCTACTTAGCATTAGCCAACTTTGTGATGATGATTTGTATGTTAAATTTGATAAGAATTCATGTGAAGTGTTTGACATTGCTAACGTTTGCATCTTAGCAGGTTTAAGATCCGTTGATAATTGCTACCAATTTGGTGGTATTACTGCTTATCATAGTGTTAATTTGAATGAGACGGATTTATGGCATCAAAAGTTAGGACATGTGAACTTTAAAATGATTGAGAAACTTGTCGATATGAAGTCAAGAAGAGGATTACCAAAATCGAACACTAAAAATACCTCTGTGTGTGGATCTTATCAAAAGGTAAACAAACCCGAGTGTCACACCAATTGTCACAACACTTTCACACTACCCGCTGTTTTGAACTTCTTCACATGGATCTTATGGGTCCTATTGAGGTTGAAAGTGTTGGAGGAAAGAAATATTCTTTTGTGTGTGTTGATGACTTCTCTCGCTTTACATGGGTTCGTTTCTTACGTGAAAAAATCACGATGCTTTTGAGTCTTTCGAAAATTTGCATAAGAAGGTGTGCAATTTGTACAAAGTGTCACTATTGCTTCCAGAATAAGAACTCGATCATGGAAAAGAATTTGAAAACTCATCTTTTTCAACCTTTTGTGATAGGAAAGGTATTTCTCATGAGTTCTCCGCACCCAAAACTCCACAACAAAATGGGGTGGCGGAAAGGAAAAATCGAACATTACAAGAAATGGCACGAGTCATGTTAAGTTCGAAAAATTTGACCAAACGCGTTTTTGGGGGGGCCTTAAACACTTGCATGCCATATAACGAATCGTGTGTATTTGAGGGTAGGAAGTACTATGACTCGTCTGAGATACTTTTAGGTAAAAACCTAACCTTAAATATTTTCATGTATTTGGATGTGTGTCTATGTCTTTGAATGATAGAGATGAACTTGCTAAATTTGACTCTAAAAGTGATAAGAGTCTGTTCTAGGATATTCCACTAACATCATGCCTATAGGATTTTTAACCTCCAAACAACACATTCCTATGGAAATCCGTGAATGTTGTTTTCGATGATCTAGCCGACCTTGCAGAAAATCAAGAAGACGTGTCTTCTCGATCTAATTGAGACCAATAATACATCCAAGTCGAGTCCACTAAATCGATGTTGAACCAAGTGTTACAACAAATGTTGTTGCAAGTGTTCCAATAGATGTTGAGACACCTGCAGCAAAGACTGTAAACACACTGTAGAAACAGACTTAAACCGAATCGATCATGAGAACGAACAAAACCAAGTACTTGATGATCATGTGACTGATCGTACACTCGCAGACATACTGCGAGATCGGAAAATCACCCAACTACTCAAGTGATAGGTGAAGTTCTCGAAGGTGTACGAACACGAAGAAAGGAGAAGGTAAACTACCGTGACATGGTAAGAAATGCATACTTATCTTCAAACTTCGCACTCTGGTAAGAACTTGCCGCTTTATCTCTAATTTTGAGCCTAAGAATATCAATGAGCTTTGAAAGATGAATTTTGGATTAATGCTATGCAAGATGAACTTGATCAATTTGCTAAAAATGATGTATGGTATTTAGTTCCCAGGACACGATAATGTGAATGTGATTGGAACTAAATGGATTTTCAAAAAAAACTCGATGAATCTGGGAACATTGTGCGTAATAAAGCTCGCGTGGCTCAAGGGTATACACAGGTTGAGGGGTTGACTTTGATGAAACCTTTGCTCCTGTAGCCGAATTGAGTCCATTAGACTTCTTCTTGCTATAGCTTGTCACCTCGATCTTACACTTCACCAAATGGATGTTAAAAGTGCTTTTTAAATGGGATTTTAAATGAAGAAGCTTATGTTGAACAACCAAAAGGTTTTGAAGACCCCTATAAGCCAAACCATGTGTTTAAGCTTAAAAGGCTCTTTATGGTCTTAAACAAGCCCCTAGAGCTTGGTATGGTAGATTAACCGAACATTTACTCCAAATGGGTTTTAAACGTGGTGAAGTGGATAAGACTCTTTTCATTCAAAGAACTAATCATAGCATTTTAATTGCTCAAATATATGTGGATGATATTGTGTTTGGTGTTTCTAGTCAAAAATTGTTGAAAGAATTTGTTGATTGTATGTCATCTACATTTGAAATAAGTATGGTTGGTGAATTGAACTACTTTTTGGGCTTACAAATCAAACAATCGAAGGATGGGATTTTTATTTCTCAAAGCAAATATGCACGAAATTTGGTGAAGAAATTCAACTTAGATAGTGCATCCCATATGAAAACTCCCATGGGTTCAAGTCAAAAACTTAGTAGAGAAGATGTTGCTGAAAGTGTTGATAACACTTTGTATAGAAGCATGATAGGTAGTCTGTTGTATTTAACTGCTAGCCGTCCTGATATCATGTATAGTGTGTGTTTGTGTGCTCGTTATCAAGCCAATCCTAAGATCACTCACTTGAAAGCCTTGAAAAGAATTATTCGATATATTGGAGGCACCACTAATCTAGAATTTGGTACACTAAAGATACAAACACAAATCTAGTTGGTTTTAGTGACTCGACCGGCCGAGACGTTGATGACAGAAAAGTACAACCGGTGGTTGTTTCTACCTTGGTAATAATTTGGTATCTTGAGTACAAAGTAAACAAAATTGTGTTTCTCTTTCGACTGCAGAATCTGAATATGTTGTTGTTGGGAGTTGTTGTTCCCAATTGCTTTGGATGAATCAAATGATTGAGGATTATGGTCTTCATAGTGATATCTTAACCATTTATTGTGATAATTCAAGTGCTTTATTGATATTTCAAAGAATCCTGTACAACACTCTCGTACAAAACACATAGACATAAGACACCACTTTATTCGTGATATGGTTGAGAAAACATTATTCGCATAGAATACATTGGTCTGAAAATCGCTTAGGCGATATTTTCACCAAAGCTTTAGATTTTGAGAGATTTTCCACTCTAAGGAAGTCTCTTGGTTTGTGTGCGATCTAACACTCTCGTAGAAGTGTTGCAGCCTACACGGTAACACTTGGCCGCAACACCTTTTTCCCGTTTGCTTTTTGTTTTTTTTTCATTCATGCATTTAGTTAGATTTGCATCCGCACGACTAAATTAGCTTGACAAAGTTACGTAATGTACCCAAGAGGGTTCACCCGATAAGGTGATGTGAGTGGATGTTTCCAATTTACAAAATCATTAATATACTTTACCCAGCGATGAGTTTAAAAAAATATATCGATCATGTTTTGAGGCCTTTGAGGGAAACAACTACCTCCCTACTGAGTGCAGGCTAATCCTTTTGACCAATTCATACCTTATAAAAGTGTTTTAAGCGGCATGATCTTGTGATAAAAAGCTACCTTTGGGTTTTTGTGTGAAAGCTACCCACTGCTAAATCTGGCATGAATCTTGGAAAATCATAAGAAAAACTCGAAAAATCCTATATCTTTGGGTATGCGGATCATTATTCATTGAATCGGCGTAAAAGTGTCTTGGAAAAATCATAAGAAAAACTCGAAAAATCTTTTTTGTTTTGTTCCATATCTAGACATAATTAGGACATGCATTTTGGTGAAAATTGATGAATAACAAACAGAATTTAGGAATCCCTTGGATATTATGCAATCTTGATTTTTCTTTTCTTAATTATTGAATCTTGTGGTGATTTAAGTTTTGTGGTGTTATATGGATTGTGATATCATGGATATATTTGAAATTATCTCAAACTCTATCTTATCTATATATGCGGTTAAGTATTTCAAATATTTTGGAGACTTGTAATTTGAAATCAAATTTGAAAATCACGGGTGGTTATTTTTGCCCGCTTTGTTTTGGGTAATCGATCTATTTGGGCTTTCTCTCATATCAACCGGCAATTTTGTCTAGAACATTTAAGAGTGATTGACTTGCTT
Organism: Rehmannia glutinosa; assembly: GCA_016081115.2. NCBI lineage: Eukaryota > Viridiplantae > Streptophyta > Magnoliopsida > Lamiales > Orobanchaceae > Rehmannia > Rehmannia glutinosa. The sequence goes on along the minus strand of JABTTQ020002400.1, from coordinate 66,608 downwards.
CTTATCACACTTCACATCACTTTACACCATTTGTCATTTCTCTCTCTCACATTTTACAAAATATTTACTTGTCTTCTTCTTCTCCATTTGATCTCTCGAAATTTTTCCCTTCCTCGCATAATTCACTATCTACTAATCCACAATGAAGAGAATTATTTCGCATTTCAGAATGTTCAAATCAACCGCTAGTCCGCCGTCATCTTCATCGCTCTCGGCTGTTGCGGTGCGACTCCATCAACTCCTGCGAAATCCACCGGCGAATCATCGCCGATCAACCCCAAAGGCAATCTACGCCCACCTCCGACACAGAGTCGATGTGTCGCAACACCCCTGCGCAAAGACACCTCGACTTAAAAATCTTGAAACTCCCCGCATTGTTCCGGAACAGTACTCCCATCGAAGAAAACCCAAAATTCCCTACTCCCTCTGTTCCAGTCGAAGAATTCACAAATTTACCAGAAACTGAACCCACATCCACAAAAAAAAAAAACGCAAGAAACTCCACAAGAAAACCCACTCGAAAATCTTGATGATGTTTTGGATTCAAACTTCGCCATGATTCTTGAGTCTGAAACCCCAATTCCAATTGGTGTGTTTCCACCAGATGATACTGAAAATGTCATCAATGTTGAAGATCTCCCAGATATGGCCACTCACGAAACACCTTTAAACCCTCCAAAATTACCAATTTTGAAAAAGAGGGATTTTGCTACGACTGCGAGTATGGGGTCACCATCGCAAGGAAATCCGAAAAGAGAAAAGAAGCTTGTTAGACGGTCATCCAAGAAAGGGGGAGAACCGCCATCGCTCGTTCTCGATATTCCGTTGCAATCCGATTCCGATGAGGATATCTCCGGTATGTGATGGCTCGACGGTCAAGAACGAGGAGCTCACAAGAAACCTACATGTCAAAACCTCCGCCAAGAAACCTCCTGTCAAGAAACCTCCGCCAAGAAGCGACTCCGACCATTCCGCGCAAGAAGAAAAGTACATCCGAGTCCGGTCCAGTGCGAAAGAACAAGGAAAAGGGTCCGACAAAGGATCTCGAGAAGAAGGGTGAAATTTTGGAAGCTTTAAAGACTAGTACATGGTCAAGTACTACACGGAGAGTGGTAAAAGTGTTGCCACTCCGGTTCAACACCCTCCGACTCGGAGCGTGAGTAAGATAACTCGGTGATGAGGACTTTGATGCCCGGACGGAAGATGATAAGGATGATGACACCGACCCGAGTTGGTGCCTCGAGACGAAATTGTAAAGGCCGCATCAAGTGTTCCTCCAAGTGTTGCCACTCCCGTTGCAACACCCGATTCAAATTGCAAGCACTCGGAAAGCGCTACAACTCCTTCATCCGATACATCCGTTGAATCCTCTCGCCGCTTTGACCGAGGAGTTTGAGATAAGTAAAGCCTACTCTTTCTCTTTTTACATCAAGGTGCTTTCAAACGTTTCAAAACCATGGATGATCGCAAATTTATTTGTGAAAAGCGAATTGAGCATGATCTTTTTGAGAAAAATAACATTGTTCGTTATTTCAAAGCGCAACTTGTTGAGCAATCGTAACTCTGAAGATTGCCGTTTGTTAGGAATGTGGTATTAGAATTTTATGTGTACTTGGAGTCTATTGCCAAAATCGTAAGTCTGCGAAGTATGGAAAGGTGTTTGTGCGAAACAAGGTTTATGACTTTTCTCCCCAAGTCATCAACACTTTTTCTCGTGGCACCCCCGAGTTTGACGAAGGTGCCTTAGTGGATGATTACAATGAGGTTATTCGCACCATAATCGGGAACCGAGTTCGTGGCCTGCTCATCCTTCGAAACTTCCCGCTTCTAGACTCACATCCCTTTACTCGCTTTTACACAAAATTTCCGTACAAAATTGGATCCCAACCACTCACAAAGACATCGGTTGCAAAAGAACAGCCGTGGTTTTGTTTAAAATTGGGACTGGATCCCGCTGAATTTTGGACAAGCGGTTTTGACATGGTAATGGGGTTTGTCAATCTTCATGCAACATGCTTTACCGTATCCTTCATTGATTTATCTCATGTTGAGTTCTCAAGGTCCAACTTGATGAGTGGAGACTCCTTCTCACTTGAACCGAATTGTTTCCAATATCTCATAAGTTGTTCAAGGGGATAAGGTGAAGGACCTACCTCTTCGCTTCCCTGGTGAAGATGATCCCGAACCTATTCCTCCCGTAAGGCGTCCGAGGTGTTTCACCGAGTGTTCCACATTTTTCTCCCAACACTTCTAACATTCCTATGTCCTGCTGACTTTGCATCCGCTACTTCTATTCCGAGACGTTTATGCAGAAACAATTGGCCTTTTGCCGATCAAAGAAATCACTCTGCCAAACAACACATTCAAGATTTTGAGAACTTCAAAGCTCATTTTTGGCTTGCTCTCACCTTCGACAAAAAGGGAGATGGGGCTGGTACTGCCGGGTAGTGCAATCTTGAACCGAGCTTTAGTGGAGGAGATGCAACGCCGGGCGCAAAGGATGGAGCTAATACATGAACGGATAAAGGAAAGGGAAGCACTGGGATGATATGGACTTAAACTTTGATTTTGAAGACGACTTATATAAATTTGATTAAAATCCTTTGAGTACTTACATTTGTTTTGGCATGTTTAGACTTTTTTTGCTACTTAAAACCTTTGGGATATTCTAATATCTTTTGATGTGCTAACATTTCATAATGTGTATTGAACTACCTAATGATTGGTGTCTAATATCTTTCTCGCATTTGGAGTCCGTTGACTCTTGCTCTCATACACTCGATATCGCATTTACATACTAACCATTTTATGCGATTTGAGGTGTTCTTGTAAGTGTTCTATCCTCGTAGAACACTTTGTGAAGTAGGGCGTTTTTTATTAAGGGGGAGAAAATTTTGTTTTCACCGATTTTCAACTAAGGGAGTTACTTACTTATTTTTTATAAACCCTTTGCTTGAGTTTGATGTTTTGTCGAGAAGGCAAAAAGGGGAGAATGTTAGATTCGTGTTTTTCACGGTTATATAATATTTTCTTTTATTTTTGAAAAATATAATTTTTGGTGTTTTGCCTTTCTTGGTTACTTCTTGAAAAAGGATTTATTAAATAAAGGAAGTTGATTTAGAAAAGAATTGTATTAAAATCGGATTCTTGAGTTTTGGATTATGGAAGGATCGATTTTTAGGGATATGTTTAAAAGAGTTCTAGTCCTTACATGATTAGGAATCCTATTTTCACTATGTTTCTTTCTTCTTTGTTTTATAGGGACTCAAACTCTTCAATGGATTGCCTATATAAAGAGAAGATCTCCACATAATTCAAGACGAGAATTACAACCGAGAGAGCATATATCCGAGAGAGATCGACTTGCAAGAGAGAAATAAAGTTTGAAAAGCTACACGATTCGAGTGTTGAAGGAAGTCTTTAAGAAGTACCAAACACCAAGATCGAGTCTTTGTTTCTCTTTTTCGTCCATCCTGTTGTTTTCATAGAAGTTTTGAATAGTTCATATTATTTCTTTTTGGACGAAGTTGCTTTACAAAGCATAGATCTACTCATACAAAGGAGTTTTGATAGGTTTCGTACTAGTTGAGTCATTTGATTCGATTAGAAAACGATACTTCAACTAGTGAATATATTTAGCCATCTTTAGCTTGCGTTTACAAGTATTTTTATACTTGTAGACAAATTTTATCTCTGTGTTTTACTTTTATCCGCTGCGGGTTGATACAAGTGTTACTGGCACTTGTAACAACACTCTATTCTGAGAAAGTTTGGGACCTTAAAATCTTTCGAGACTAGACCTATCTGTCGCATCCGCATAGATCCGTAAGATTGTCTCTTGTGAGAACTAGTCTTAAACTTTTAATACTAATTAGATTTTGATCTACTCTTTGTTCAATCCATAAAAGTATATATGACGATGAAGATTCTGTTTTTGGTTGTCTACAAGCACTATCCCCATCACATTATTGTTTTTTATGTACCAGAAATAAATCCCATGAACCAGATTTTTTAAACTAGTAAAAACTGGTATAATTAATCCATAATCATGGGATTATGAGAATCTGTTCAAATCAGACATCATAATTATTATGACCATCTTAATCATCTAACTAATGACACTTTAACTAATCTTTCAACATTAATCATTAATAGTACGTTGGGCCTTTGAGAACTTAAGACGGATCCACCACTTGTTGACCAGACTGCCGCATTTCATCTCTTGCATGTCTATACAACCTTATATTATCTCAGAAAGTCGAGAGCATTTAACTATAATTATTCTTTAGACAAAATTGCAAAATTAGTCCTGTGAGTTGGCCTCATTTCGATTTTGGATCAATATTTAACTTTTTGCAATTTACATCCTGTATCTTTTAGAATGTTGTACATTTAGTCCTTTATGCTTGAAAATGCTTGCTGGGCACCAATAATTGATACTTTTGCATATATATGAAATTACTTTAATAAAGTTGATCATGGGAGCTTTCTTTCATTTTCAACTATAGATTAATAATATTAATTGCATCTAAACAACTGATTTAGATGAAACATTATTCTTCTTCTTGTACACTAATAATGATAAATTTAATTGACATTTTACAAAGTAAAATCCAATGATTTCTAGATTTAGAGTAAGGCACGATAATTATTAATTGATGGTAGAATGGATAGCACCATAATCTATTGCTTCTAAAAATATTCTGAAAAATGCAAGCCTAGCAGTCAAGTTCAATTTCAGTGTGACCACTAGCTTCTAGCTCAAGTGGTATCGCAAACCCTTTATAAGGGTATTGACCAGGGAGTTCAACCCTCGTATCTTTCGATTCCTTTGAAATTTATCCCTTCCTTCACCCACTACTTCTCAACTTATTAAAAAAAAAAATCAATTTCAGTGTAAATTATTTATTGTTCATTATTTTCTTTAAACAAGAAGGATAATTTATTATTATAAGTTGTGTATAATGTATGCATTTATGGAAGTCATCAAATAAAATTGGAGAACAAAATAACATAACAAAATTCAATAAATTTGCTCCAGTTTGATAATCCCTTTAATTAGAATAACTACAAAATATCATGAGGTTTGGGCTAATTACAAAAAAAGCCAAAGATTTTTTAATATTATAAAAGCCCATTTGGGTTTTATTTTGTCTTAAATTTAAGGGTATAATTGTAATATTTCTATAAATTTCAGGGGTGTTTTGAATTTTCTTTTGCTTATGAAGATAGAAAATGTAAGACATAATCAAAACTCGAGGATGCTTTTGCAATTTTCAAAAATTTCTTGGTTTTTTTCTAATTAGCCAAAACTTCAGGAGGTTTTTGTAATTATCCCTTTACATAAATATATATCCTATAAAATAGGAATAATTACAAAAAGACCCAGAGTTCTTTGAAAATTACAAAAAGACCTTGAGGTTTGATTTGTCGTACATTTTTCACAGTGATTTTCAAAAATATTTAAAAAAAAAACTCTGACATTTACAAAAATATTACAGTTAACCCTTAGATTTAAGACAAAACGAAACCTGAAGGGTTTTTTTTATTTTTGAAACATCTCGGTTTTTTTTTTTTTGTAATTAACGCAAACTTCAGGAGTGGTTTTGTAATTATCCCTTATATCTAATGATCTTGTGTAACTAATTCAACACTCTCATTACTATATTTTTCTTGTCCTTCAGGCTTCAATGATGCAGTTAACAATGACAATTAACAGAAAGCACAAAGCAAGTGTTGTTTAATTGTCTTCCCCACTTGAAAGCATCATGCCAAAAGTAGTGGTTCTCTGAACATCAACCCAAGATTTCTTCTGTCATTAATGGTAGAAAATGTTTCTATTTTTCTACCTGAAAAGACCTAAGGATTATTAGTTTGTGGTGTCACAAGTCACTTTCATAGGTCTAGGCCATGCATGATGAATAAAACCTATTAACTATTCTATCTTAATCACAATCAATCATTAATCAATCACTTCATATGGAGGGATCAAGGGCTGTTAGCTTTATGATATGTGATTTTAAGGCTCGATTGGATGACTTTTTTATTCCGTTTTTTTTTATTATTTAAGTGAATAGTTGTGAAAAATTAATTTTTAAAAACTGTGAATATTTTTGAAAGTGTAATTGGATGTAAAATGAAAATGTAATGATGAGAGTTAATATAGTGATAATTTTAGTAAAATAGTAATTAGATGTGATTGATGATTTGGAAAATAAGAAAGAGTAAATAGTACATTTGCGATATGCTTATGTAATGGTGATGATTGGTTGTTATGTTTTTTTTTATAAAATAATAATTTATGCGATTGATGATTGAACAAGCAAGAATGATTGAATAGTGTGTTTTTTGAAAAAAATTAAATCAATCATATTTTTTGGTCCAAAAAAAAATTTTAGGGAAAATTTTGCAAGAGATTTTTACAACCAATCGCAGCCTATAAGCTCATACATCTTATAAGATGTTTTCAGAGCTGATAAGCTGTTAGATCTTATTTTAAGAATAAGTTGTTAAAGTACATAAATAAAAAAAGATGATTGAGCTTATAAGTTGTTTTTAGGTCTTATAAGTTGTTAAAGTGTTTGGTATTATAAGCTCTTTTCATGGTCATAATGACCAAAAAGGACATTACACTTATAAGATTAATTAAAAAGCATTCCAACATATCAAAGTATCCAAAACTGGATTACTTTTGTTCTCTCGAACCTATTATAAACAAAAGTTCACCGGGAAACTTTGACTATAAAAAATACTAGTAATTCACTCCGCAAGTGCGTTGCACGTATATTTTTATTTTAATATTATTATTTTATAATATCTATTAACATGAATGATATTTATTACATTATTTAAATAGTAATATTCGTATAATGTTATTAAAAACAAAAATTTATCTATCGAGCTTTATATTTTCAACTATAAACTTAAATGTCTAATTCAACTTGTTCGAATTATCCCTCAATTTATGCATGTCTCTAAATTATTATTTTATATATCCCTTTCGTTCTCACACACCTATCTATAAACAATTATATATAATTTGTGAGACATGTATATTTATTGTACTTGTCTTTGTTGAAAAAATGAATACTTCACATTGTTAATCAAAAATGTAAATTGAGATATTATTCAAAATAATATGGTAGAAAAAATCGTGAATAAAGTTTAAAATGAATTATTATGTCATTGATATAAACGCTAGTAGTATTAATATAAATTTTACAGACAAAAAAATCATAGTAATCCACTAAAAAACTTACAAACATAAACATGATATAACTCGAAACAATGCATAGAAATAGTACAATAGATATCAATATTCATTCTTTGACATTTATTTTCAATAAATGTATGTAAACCATGAGTTTTCTCATTTTGATCAACAATGGATTGATGTGAATCGCTCATCAATCAAAAGAAATGATAGAATACACTTGGAAAGTTTGACAATCCGAAAAATTTTAATCGGGAAGTTTATTTTAAAATGTAATATCAATCGATTAGTCCTATATAAATGATTATATAATTGATTTTATAGCAATTTATTTAATGGCATTGGTTGACAATATAATTATTAATTATCATATATTGAGTTAACAACATATTATTTTCCGTACAAAAATATTTCTATTGACTTACCAAAGCAAAACACCGTCAATTTTGGATGACTCCAAAACATACATTGGTCGCTAGATATTGATTAATTCATCTTTCAATATTGATTTATTGATTTACTAAAGTAAAGCACCAAAGAATTCTATGATTTTTTTCTAGAGTTATAGTTAACAAACTATAAAAAATAATAAATATTAATTGATTACGTATACCAATTAAATAATTATATGATTGAATTTTTAGACAATTGTAGTATTGATTGATCATGTCAATTATTTAACGTCAATTTAATTACTTTTATTAATCTCATATCAAGATATGAAAGAGATATGTACAGTTTTCAAACAATCAAATAGTTGTTACCATTTTTAGTTTTGCAAATATTTTATTGTTTTTCTTAATTAATGTTAAGTTGGTATTTTACCAACTTATTTGATATTTTAGAGTAGAATTTGGTTTTATTTTGGGTGTTTTTAGAGTCGTTAGAGTCCTATTTATTTCAATTAGAGTCGATGTAGAGTCAATACAGATTTGGTAGCCGAGAAATGAAGAAAACGGTGAAAAATGGCTTGAAGAAAGAAGAAATCGCGTAGAAAGAAGGAAAAAATCGCACTTTGGCCAGGACGGCACCGCAGTCACTTCCCTGGCTCACGCCCCGTAATAGGAATGAGAGTCGGAAGCAGGCATGTGGGCGCTGAAGCGGAAAATGTTGTTGATGCGGTGGAAGTGACTGCAGGCTTAGCCGGCGGCAATTGAGCGGAAGAAATGATGGGCGCCGCAGCTGTGCAGTAATTAGCGGGAAGAGTTGGCGGGCGCCCCTTCAGCGCTTTGCGCGGCGCCGCAGCGTCGCCAGCGATAAATCGGGACGACATTCTTTAGGCGCTGCAGCTCGGGGCGAAAACCTATGTTCACCTACCCCTTGGACTTTTGTGTACTATAAATACCATCCTTGGGGCTTGAAATGGGGCATCTTGGAACCCTTGGGAAGGCAATAAAAACAGCTACAAGACAAGGAAGAAGAATTTGAGCATTTTGAGAAGAATTTGGAGAAGAAGATTGGAGGCTTCTATCATCTAGAAATAGAGAAGATCCCTCAACTCTTGTTCTTATTTTGTTGCTTTCTTCATATCTTGTAAGATGTATTGTTGTATTTTCATAGATTCATTTTCTTTAATCATGAGCTAAATACTATAATTCTAGAGGATTGATGTAATCTATGTTTGAACTTATGTTTTGAGATTGTGGTTTGTCAATCTAGATCTATCAATTTATTTGTGCTATTTGGATCTATCATGTCTAAATTACTTGATCAATAATTTAGATTGTTTGGTGCATTTGATTTGACACTGAGAGAGGTAATTGAATACATGACCTTGGAATAGCATAACCTAGGATTTCATAGAATTGAGAGATTTGTGAATCCTTTGAAGTCATTTATCAAGATTCATAGCTTTTATTGAGATTTTGATTGGTGATTTTTATAGAGATATTGATTTCCCAATTGAATCTAAAATCATTGGCACTTGAGAAAGGGAATGATTATTGTAGAAATCTTGACTTATAAATTGATAATTGTTGATTGATAAACCTTATTGACAACATAAGGGATAACTAGATTCATCATACCTCTAGAATTCATTTATTCATTTGGATAAACTCATTGATATTTTCATAGTCTTAATTTATTTTTAGTATTTTTAGTATAATCAACTCCATCAATTATTGAATTTCTAAATAAAGTTAGACTACTATATGATAGTACTTAGCAATAATTCGATAATTATTCCATGTGGATTCGACAACCTTACTACTCTATATTAAAACTTGACACCGTAGACTTGCGGTTAGAATAATCTCTAACAATTTTTTGGCGCCGTTGCCGGGGAATAATTCATCTTATTTGCGCTAATATTATTACTTAGTAGTTTTACTTTAATTTAGATTGGTTTCTTTTGTTACAATAGGGTCATTGTCATTTTTGTGTTTTCTTGTTGATGCGAAAAAATAAAAGTGCTAATTTAATCTTATTTGATCCAGAAATTAAAAGAACGCTTCGAAAGATTTGAGCCGCACGAAGAATCGAGTTCACAAAAATGGCAGGAATCGGTGATGATGAAGACCGCATACCTATTGTTGCACCACTGAAAGGGCCATTCGGGACTATTTTCGACCAACCACAAATCAAAACTATTTGGGCATTGTTCGCCAACCTATCAATGCGAATAATTTTGAATTGAAGCGCCCTAATAAACATGGTGCAACAAAATCGGTTTGGGGTAGTGCCATAGACGACCCGAATGCTCATTTGGCTATTTTTCTTGAGATATGTGACACTATCAAAATGAATGGGGTTCCCGATGAAGCTATTCGGTTGAGGTTATTTCCGTTTTCACTTCGTGATAAAGCTGCTGACAAATGGCTTCAAACCTTTCCACCTGGAAGTATCACTAGTTGGAATGATCTCACGAAAAAATTCATGGCAAAATTCTTTCCACCTAGTAAGACACTTCAACCGAAAAGTGAGATTGCTCAATTTCATCAACTCGACTTTGAGCCACTCTACGAAGCTTGGGAGCGATTCAAAGAATTATTGAGGAGGTGTCCACAACACGGTACGCAGATTGGCAAAAGGTTCAATATTTCTACAATGGTATGAATGGACATTCAAGAACTATTATAGATCTTTGCAATGAGGTACATTGATGGCTAAAACTCCAAGTGAAGCCATGCTTTTACTCGAAGAAATGGCTGCCAATAGTTATCAATGGCGTCTGAAAGATCTACGCCAAGAAAAGTTGCGGTGTTCTTGAACTTGATACTATGTCCGCATTGGCCTCTCAAATTTCCGCCTTGTCAAAGCAAATTGCTACACTAAGTCCAGGGAAAACAACAATCGGAGGCGATCATGGAGATAAGTCAAGAAATTGTGAATCTCGATAACAAATGCGAATTATGTGAATAATCGGGTTTCAACAATAGAGGAATCAATTGCCGACACATTATCATCCCGGACTTCGCAATCATGAAAACTTCTCGTATAGCAATACGAGAAATGTGTTGCAACCACCTCCGGATATCGAGAATCAAGCAAGTACGAGCACACATGTGGGAGAACAAAAGCCATCTTTGGAGGAATTACTTAGTTCATTCCATGTAGAATCAAGAGCAAGGATGAACAAAGCCGATTCTAACATAGAAAATCTGGGTTCGAGGTTACAACAATTGAAAGTCATCTCAAATCTTTGGGGACACATGTGGGTCAATTGGCCCACAACTATTAATTCACAAATGAAAGTTGATACGTTTCCAAGTAACACCGAGGTGAACCTACGGAGCATTGCAAGGCCATTAAGTTGAGAAGTGGGACGGAATATGATGAACCAAAGATGCCTCGCTCATGCCACCAAAGAACCAGAAGCAAGCTCAAACACTCCAAAATGAAGAAGGCATTGATAAGCAATCGAAAAGGCAAAAATCGAGGTAAAACCAATTTCCAATTCGATAAGGTGTTACCAAATGCTCTTCCTTTTCCACAGAGATTTCAAGAAAAGTTGACGCTCAATTTTCCAAGTTTTTGGAAATATTCAAGAAAATTCACATCAACATCCCTTTTTGCCGATGCACTGAGCAAATTCCAAACTATGCAAAATTCATGAAGGATGTGATGTCGAAAGAGAAGGTTGGAAGCATATGAGACGGTCAATCTCACGGAAGAGTGTAGCGCCATTTTGCAAAGAAAGCTACCACAAAATTAAGAGATCCGGGAGTTTCACTATCCCTTGCACTATTGGTGACTCTTATTTTAATAAAGCTCTTTGTGATTTAGGTGCTAGATTAATCTTATGCCGTTGTCTGCTTTTCGAAACTTGGCCTTGGAGAAATAACGCCATCCACCATCACATTGCAATTAGCCGATAGATCACTCACCTACCCAAGAGTGATTGAAGATGTGTTGATCAAAGTGGATAAATTCATATTTCCTACGGACTTTGTGGTGTTGGATATGGAGGAAGATCATGAAATGCCATTGATTCTTGGGAGACCTTTTCTAGCAACGGGACGAGCTTTAATTGACGCGTGCAACGAGGAGAGTTAACATTACGGGTAAATGATGATGAGGTACTATTTAACATTTATAAAGCAATGAAATTTCAAGAGGAACCTCACACATGTCATTTTATTGATAAAATCGAACAATGTGATCAAACGGAAGTTATAAAACAAGATTTAAAAGATCCGTTAGAACATTGTTTGATTAATTCAATAATGAAATGTGATGAGGAAGATAGTGATGATATTGATTTGCTTGAGTTTATTCTTTCCCTTGAGGCTAAAGAAATTGTAAAAGAAAAACAAAATGAAGCATTAGAAAATGCCAATATTGAAAATATTCCAGGTACTTTAAACTAAAGGAACTTCCTAATATCTTCAATATGCATTTTTGGGAAAAGATAAAACTTACCCGGTAATTGTTTCGCTTCATTATCTTCATCCGAATTGGATAAGTTGTTGCGTGTGCTTCGTGAACATAAGTCGGCTTGGGTTGGTATATTTCGATTTGAAAGGTATAAGTCCTTCCATTGTAATGCACAAAATTTTAATGGAAGAATCTTATAAACCATCTATTGAACACCAAAGACGACTTAATCCCGCAATGAAAGAAGTCGTGAGAAATGAGGTTTTAAAGTGGCTAAAGGCGGTATAATTTATGCCATTTCGATAGTTCATGGGTGAGTCCTAGATGTTTGTCCCTAAAAAGGAGGTATGACAGTGGTGAAAAATGATAACAATGAATTAATTTCTACACGAACCGTCACAGGATGGCGAGTATGTATTGACTATAGAAAATTGAATAAAGCTACTCGTAAGGATCATTTTCCCCTCCCCTTTATTGATCAAATGTTGACAAAGGTTGGCGGGTTACGAATATTATTGTTTTCTTGATGGCTATTCAGATACAATCAAATCGCCATTGCCCCCAGATCAAGAAAAGACTACTTTTACATGTCCATATGGTACTTTTGCATTTCGCAGATGCCATTTGGATTATGTAATGCACCCGCTACTTTTCGTAGGTGTATGATGGCGATTTTTCATGGTATGGTTGAGGAAATCATGGAAATTTTTATGGACGATTTTTCTGCTTTTTGGTACTTCTTTTGACCACTGTTTACATAACTTATCTATGGTTTTGCAACGTTGTGAGGAAACTAATCTTGTACTCAATTGGGAAAAATGTCACTTTATGGTCAAAGAAGGGATTGTACTTGGACATCGTATTTCTTGTCAGGTCCTGGAAGTTGACAGGGCGAAGGTTGTGGCTATTGAAAAGCTACCCCCACCTTCAAATGTGAAAGGCATAAGAAGCTTTTTAGGGCATGCGAGGATTTTATAGGAGATTCATAAAAGATTTTTCAAAAATTGTTAAACAACTTTGTAATCTCCTTGAAAAAGATGCTATCTTTTGCTTTGATGAGTTGTGTTTGCGAGGCATTTGAACAGATAAAAAGGCACTCATTTCAAATTGATTATGATAGTGTTGGATTGGACTCAACCATTTGAGCTCATGTGCGTCTGCAAGTGATTATGCAAGAGGTGCCGTTCTCGGTCAAAGGCGAGACAGAATTTTTAAAGCTATTTACTACGCAAGTAGACCATGGACAACGCCCAACAAAACTACACCACCACGTAAAAAGAGATATTGGCGGTAGTTTTTGCATTTGATAAATTCCGAGCATACTTGGTGGGTACAAAGGTGATTGTTTACACGAATCATGCGGCAATCCGATATCTTTTCTCCAAAATGATGCAAAACCCTCGGTTAATTCGATGGATTTTTCTCTTGCAAGAATTTGATATTGAGATTTGAGATAAAAAAGGAAGCGAGAATGGGGTTGCCGATCATCTATCCCGCCTGAGCAACCTTACGAGGTGATTGAGAGTCCAATAAAAGAATCATTTCCTCGATGAACAAATTATGCGTCTTGACATCATTACCTTGGTACGCAGATTTTGTTAATTACCTCGCTGAAGGAGTTTTGCCACGGACTTGACTTCACACCAAAAGAAAAATTCTTACATGATGTTAAGTCTTATTTGTGGGATGATCCGTTCTTTTATTGTTCAAGAGATGCGCGGATTCTATCATTCGCCGTTGTGTTCCTAAGGAAGAAATTGGAGAGATTCTTCAACATTGTCATTCATCATCTTATGGGGACATTTCGGCTAACCCGAACCGCCGCAAAGTACTACAATCTGGTTTTTATTGGCCAACATTATTCAAGGATTGTTATGCCTTCGTGAAAACTTGTGATCGATGCCAAAGGGTTGGTAATATTTCACGGCGTCATGAGCTTCCTTTGACAAACATAATGGAGGTGGAATTGTTTGATGTATGGGGTATTGACTTTATGGGACCATTTCCCCGCGTCCTATGGAAATTTGTACATTTGGCTTGCGGTTGATTATGTCTCCAAGTGGGTTGAGGCGATTGCTACACCAACGAATGATGCTAAGGTAGTACTCAAATTCTTGCACAAGCATATTTTTACTCGGTTCGGTACTCAGACTTTCGAGCTATTGTAAGTGATGAAGGTACGCATTTTTGTAATAAATTATTTAACAACCTTCTTAAACTAAATTTGGTGTATGTCATAAGATTGCGCTTGGTTACCATCCTCAATCTAATGGTCAAGCCGAATTTTCCAATCGTGAAGTGAAACAAATTCTTGAAAAAACGTAAGTTTTAATCGAAAGGATTGGGCACAAAAGCTCGATGATGCTTTGTGGGCTTATCGCACTGACTTATAAAACACCCATTGGTATGTCACCGTGATCGATTGGTGTTTGGTAAAGCGTGTCATTTGCCGGTTGAACTTGAGCATCGAGCTTATTGGGCAATTAAGAAATTGAATTTTAACTTGAAAGAGGCGGTGAAAACCGATTACTTCAATTAAACGAAATGGAAGAATTTCACAAGAATCATATGAAAATGCCAAAATGTATAAGGAAAAACGAAAAATGGCATGATCAAATGATTTTGCGACGTGAATTCTTACCTGGCCAACAAGTGTTATTGTTCAACTCTCGATTGAAACTCTTTCCAGGTAAACTCAAATCACGATGGTCGGGACCGCTTTGTGGTTGAACGTGTGTTTCCATATGGTGCCGCGAGTTAAGAGGAACGATGGGAATTCGTTCCAAGTAAACGGACAAAGATTGAAACATTATTTTGGGAACGAAGCAAGGAAGGTTTTAAATCTTCCACTTGGTGATGAAATTTCTTGAGTCCGAATAGTTGAGTCCGGCTAACGACTATAAATTTAGCGCTTCTTGGGAGGCAACCCAAGTGATTTTCGTGTGATCGAATTTTTGTGTGATTTTATTTTCTTTTAGTTTGGTGTGTATTTATTTGAATTTTGGTGTGATTTTTGTGTAAATTAATTTGTGTGTGATTTTAAATGTTTGATTAAATTGAAATTTTTAATTAAAAAAAAAAAAAAAAAAAAATACAGTGATCATTTCAATGCTTGACCACTGGAAATATAAATGGCCGAGATAGGGTGTGCGGCGTGAGAGATGTGTGCGGTAGGGAGGCCACAGAAATCCCTAGCCCCTATTTGCGGCGATCGATTGATGGGAAGATTAAAGGTCAATCGGCCTCATTTTTCTTTACAAACAAAACACACACACACACACGCCAATCTTACTTTCTTCTACAAAAATCCCACCTAAGATTCACTAATACACCATTCAAGTGGGCAATTGAGCAACTTAATCATCAAATTCATCTTCTTCATCAATCGGGTAAGTGAGTTTCAATTGTGCACCACTTTTCTTCAAATTTTCAAGCTTAGGTTAAAAATGTGGGAATTTTCAATATCATTATAGTTTTGAATTTCTTGATAAATTCTTGATAAATTGTGATGATATATGATTATATTGTGCTTGAATTGGTTGGTGTTGAAAAATGGGCATGAATTGAATTTCAAATTTGGTGTTCATCTCTTCTTTGCATATATGCCTACAAGGTGTTTGTTAAAATGCCTCAATGAAAAATATTACACCTAGGCATTTGATTCTTGTCATCATTGTGTACTAAAGGTTATTTGATCATGAATTGATGACAATGATGCATAATTGTTGAGTTGTTGCCAAATTCCTAACCCCTAACTCCTATTGTGCGTTCTATGTGTATTTTGCTTGTGTTATTTTTCAGGTGAATTCCAGATCAATTAAAATGCCAAGAACAAAGAATGCAAGCAAGGGCAAAAAGGTGGCGAGTACTTCCGAGGAATATGATACTAGCCGTTTCGTAAGCTTAGAGGCACAAAATCTTTTTTATGAGAAATTAAGCACAAAGAGCATAACCGCGGAACGGGGGTTACAACCGGGCCAAATGATGGCGAACTTGCACAAATGATACATCGTCAAATGGAAAAAACTTTGTGCACAACCTAGACCATTCGCACCGAATATAGTCGAGAGTTTTATCCAAATGCAAAGACCAAAAATGGCTATAACTCGTGGTTTTCGTGCGTGAAGTAAACAAGGTATACACTCATTCAATAGCGATAAGAGAATATTATGGACTCCCGAGGTGGATCACTCACCGTACGTGAATTTATCTCACAACCACCAAGTATGGAGGAGATTTGTAATACCTTATACCGCCCGAATCGTGGTACGTCATATAAAAGTAGTGGGAGGTGCTACGCTTTTCCGCACACGAGTCTTAGTCGATATGGGCGAGCTTTGTACCACTTCATATGCAACAACTTGATACCAACCAAGCATGTTAGTGATGTAACTAAGAACGAGCTCATCTTCTATATGCCATAGTTCTTGACATACACCGACCCAAATGTAATTATTGCAACGTCCCTTCATAACAAAATGCTACAACCCAAAACAGGGGGACTAATCTTACCGAGTTTAATTTGTGGGTTATGTAAAGAGGAGGGTGTTACATGGGATAGCTTCGAGCCATTGGAAAATCCTAAGACCCATAGATTCGCTACTATTGCTTCTTATGACGAGTGGGCGGCGGTGTGCCTAATCCGAAGGGTGCGGGATATATTCTTGATCCCGAATTTGCCTACCAGCTATTGAGCATGACACTCATGCCCAACCACGAACGCAGACACTCCATCCGGTTCAAAGACGCCTCGTTCTAGACGCTCACATCACGATAACAACCCTTCGACGCACTAGTTCGCGAAGACGAGAATTGAGAAGGGCTTTTGTAGCCGAGCAACGTCACAGAGCGGCACGAGAAAAATATGAGAATGAGCACAACCGAGCATCGGCCCGGATATATAGCCGACACACCCGCAATTCCAGCCTTCCCAATACCACCACCACCGGGTCCTATTGCTCATTTTTCACCACACGACTCCGATGAGGAGTCCTAAGCGCCGCTATCGTGAAAGTTTTCTCACTCTCCATTGAGGACAATGTTCAATTTAAGTTTGGGGTGTAATCAGTATTTGTGTATTTTGAGTCGTGTCGTAGTGAGTCGTGTCAAAAAAAAAAAAAAAAAAAGTTGAGTCGAGTCGGGTAGTTTGTTGAACTATAGAACTACATGACTAAGTAGATTTGTTGATTGCGAGTTGAACTTTCACGAAAGCATGTTTTTAAGTGGTGATCTATATTTTGCTTCATTGATTTCATATTCATGCATAATTCTCTTAACTTATTTGAAAATGATTAATGAAGTCGAAAGTGTTGCTTGTATGATCTCACCGGATTCTAGTACTTGTTTGATCACTAATTGAGGCGAAATCCTAGGTGAAATAACATAAGGAAATGATTTAGGCCATCTTTGAATAAAAGCTGTGAGCCAAAATGACTACCCTTGTACGATATAATTTCACTAGTGTCCCCTTTTGAGCCTATTAAACCCGTCTTTGGCAACCAATTTTTTTACCTTGAGCTTATATGTGTAAATCCTAATTACCCATCACTCATACACACAAAATGATTGAAGGTTGAGGAGGATGTGATAAGTAAGGTAGATGTTCATTCGCATGAAGTTGCCGAGAAAAAGAAATAATAAAACCCCATGTGTTAAAATATGCAAAAGATCAAGTTTGGGGGTCTCGAAAAAAAAAAATTTGTTGAAAATAGAGGCTCGTAAAGGGAGAATAATTGAAAATTCAACAAAAGTGAAGGTAGCCATTTTGTTTGGCAATTGGTGATTTGAAGAGGTAATTGTGTGTTTGGGTGAGTTGAGCCGCTTGGTCCTAAATTTTCCTACCCGACCCTAAGCCACATTACAAGCTTTGGAAGTCCTATTGATCCATGTGTTATATTAGCCTACATTAGTGGAGATTAGTGGGAATAACAAGCCTATGGAATCCGGTAGTCATTATCTTTTGATACTTAGCAGTGGATCATCTTGATAACATTTGATTGCGTAAATCAATTTGAATAATGTAAACGGAATTTTCATGAATATTCAACACTTTTGATCACAATGATAAAATGCAT
Organism: Rehmannia glutinosa; assembly: GCA_016081115.2. Lineage (NCBI taxonomy): Eukaryota > Viridiplantae > Streptophyta > Magnoliopsida > Lamiales > Orobanchaceae > Rehmannia > Rehmannia glutinosa. The sequence goes on along the minus strand of JABTTQ020002400.1, from coordinate 48,503 downwards.
GCTTGATTGATAGTGAAATTAGTTTTTAGACAAATTTTATTGGTTTATGGAGTTTTGTAGTTGCTTGTGTTGTTGTTTTGTTTGTCTTTCGTTTTGGAGTTATAATTGTTTGAGGACAAACAATAGTTTAAGTTTGGGGGTATTTGTTAAGTTGGTATTTTACCAACTTATTTGATATTTTAGAGTAGAATTTGGTTTTATTTTGGGTGTTTTTAGAGTCGTTAGAGTCCTATTTATTTCAATTAGAGTCGATGTAGAGTCAATACTGATTTGGTAGCCTTAAAATGAAGAAAACGGTGAAAAACGGCTTGAAGAAAGAAGAAATCGCGTAGAAAGAAGGAAAAATCGCACTTTGGCCAGACGGGCGGGCGCCAGTAGCGCCGCCCTGCCACAAATACCCGTAACGAGAATGAGAGTCGGTAGCCTGGCATGTGGGCGCCAGTTTAACGCCCGGCACAAGCGCCGGGCGAAAATGTTGTTGATGCAGTGGGCGCCGCGCCCGCCAACGCCCGGCCGCAGCGCCGAAGGCGGCACTTGAGCGAAAAAATGATGGCGCGCAGCTGTGCCCGTGCGTAATTGCGCAGAAGAGTTGGCGGCGCCCAGTCGCCGAGCGATAAATCGGGCGACATTGTTGGGCACCGCAGCGCCCCGTGCTGTGGCGCTTGCAGCCCGGGGCGGAAAAACCTATGTTCACCTACCCCTTCGACTTTTGTGTACTATAAATACCATCCTTGGGGCTTGAAATGGAGGCATCTTGGAACCCTTGGGAAGACAATAAAACAAATACAAGACAAGGAAGAAGAATTTGAGCATTTTGAGAAGAATTTGGAGAAGAAGATTGGAGGCTTCTATCATCTAGAAATAGAGAAGATCCTCAACTCTTGTTCTTATTTTTGTTGCTTTCTTCATATCTTGTAAGATGTATTGTTGTATTTTCATGGATTCATTTTCTTTAATCATGAGCTAAATACTATAATTCTAGAGGATTGATGTAATCTATGTTTGAACTTATGTTTTGAGATTGTGGTTTGTCAATCTAGATCTATCAATTTATTTGTGCTATTTGGATCTATTGCTTCTAAATTACTTGATCAATAATTTAGATTGTTTGGTGTATTTGATTTGACACTTGAGAGAGGTAATTGAATACATGACCTTGGAATAGCATAACCTAGAATTTCATAGAATTGAGAGATTTGTGAATCCTTTGAAGTCATTTATCAAGATTCATAGCTTTTATTGAGATTTTGATTGGTGATTTTTATAGAGATATTGATTTCCCAATTGAATCTAAAATCATTGGCACTTGAGAAAGGGAATGATTATTGTAGAAATCTTGACTTATAAATTGATAATTGTTGATTGATAAACCATATTGACAACATAAGGGATAACTAGATTCATCATACCTCTAGAATTCATTTAATCATTTGGATAAACTCATTGATATTTTCATAGTCTTAATTTATTTTTAGTATTTTTAGTATAATCAACTCCATCAATTATTGAATTTCTAAATAAAGTTAGACTACTAAATGATAGTACTTAGCAATAATTCGATAATTATTCCCTGTGGATTCGACAACCTTACTACTCTATATTAAAACTTGACATCAGACTTGCGGTTAGAATAATCTCTAACAATTAAGATAATATATTGTTGTCCAATCATAAACTTGTGCACCCTTGAAATTAAAAAAAAAAAAAAAACTCTCATTGACAATTATTGTCTTTTTTAAGTTAATATATTTTTCTAAATTGACAAATCTTTAATCATAAGGTACGATTTTATTAATTTTTATTAAACTTTTGTCAATTATCGATGTGTGTAACATAGTCAAATTCGATTAAAAATACAAATAAATACACTGAATTGTTTTACCAAATGCTTAGTTTTAAAATTCTTTCAGTCAATAGTTGATGGTATCTATAGATTGAATAAATACAATAATAATAATTATTGTACCTATAGTAATGATTATAGTCAATTTATTGATTGTATAGACAATTATAGGATTGATTATAGAATATTTAAATTTTCAAATCTCAAAAATATTACAATCATGATCGAAAAATAATTAGCCAATAAAATATTTATGTTACTAAAGATTCTTGCCATTGACTTACCAAATCAAAGCACCGCTAATTTTGGATAACTCCAAAATATGTATTGATTAGGAGAATATTTGGATTGATTTGTCTAAAATTGTATCTTTATTTATATCTTTTTTATTCTTCTTTTCTCGATTGAGTTGCCTTAGTTATATTACATATATACTAATTTTATTCGATAGTAATTAAAGTTATTAATTATTCTTAATTAAGCAAACTATCATCAAATTTAACACCAACGTTAATCAGTGGACCAAATAGAATATAATTCATTTTTCTAGATTGAACTTAATTAGTATTTGTTCACACTTCTGAAAATACCAATATTTCAAAAACAAATATAATAAATAAATATTGCAACAACAATTTGAATCAATGAAATAAAAATCCAGATATTCCTTCAAAAGCATGATATAAAAATCAAACATCTTATTAAAAATAAAATATTTTCGAAATCATCCATAAAAAAATCCATGATCCAAATCAATTTAAATATAAATGGAATTTGGCAGAAGAAAAAAAATATTTCAATCAATATATGAAAGAGATATACAATATTTCCGAGCAATAAATACTTGTTACCATTTTGAGTTTTTAAATCTTTCAATCAATTATTTTTCTCAAGTTAATACGTTGTTGTCCAGTTATACAATTATACTCCATTGTAAATGAAAAAATGCCCCATTGACCAATTATTATTTTTTTTTAATTAAAGAGTAATACTTTATAAATTTTCTAGATTAATAAATCTTTAATCTTAAAGTGCGATTTTCTCATTTTTTTTATTAAACATCTTGTCAAATATCCGCTCACATAGTATTGTCAAATTCGATTAATAAAATATTAATAGATATTGTCTATGAATATGTAAAAGCACAATTAGATACCGCCAATTATTTTACCAAGGCTCAATTTTAAAATATTTCAATCAATAGTTCGTTGTTTCTATAAGATTGATTAGAAAAATAATAAATACTTATTGTATCTATAGGATTAAATATCATCAATTTATTAATTGTATACAACAATTATAATTTTGGCAACCATGTTGCATGAAAATCCCGGATTTCTCCTGCTTTAATCCGACACAATATTGTCTTCCATTATGCCTTATAATTGCATCATTTTGTTCTTTGTAAGTACCCTTGATAAAATCGTTCCAAAACTTCATAGGTATAGGTTGTTGATAAAAAACAAATATTCACAAAAAAATCTCACCACTAAATAAACATAAGATGTCGCGAACTTACACACACACATATATATATATGAGTAAATACTTACCAAGCGAGGTTTCTTTATATGTGACTTTGAGAGAATCAATCGAGAAGTCGGATTCTCAACAGTATCCACCTTGATGTCATCATCGTCAGAATCATCGATGCCTGTTGCACACGTATTAATTAAATCAATAAATTAATCAATTAATTTATAATTAAACAGAAATATCATAATATATATATATATATGATTTAAACTATAATATATTACCTGAACTGATATCAAAAACACGTATAGTCGGGTACACATCGATTCTCTCACATGAATCATCATTAGAAAATATTGACACATCAAAAACGTGGTTGACACGATAAGAGAAAATCAACATTTCACCATCTGAAATTTCGTTATCATGGATGAATTTGCTCCATCAATCCGTAAAATAGAACGCGTAATAGGGGCTGATCATTTTGATTGTTCAAGTGTATCCATTCACATTATGCATGTCACAATTTAATGGTGTAAAACTATTAAATTGACTGACGAATTTGCATGGAAGACGCTGACAATTTTTTTTTTGATGTAATTATAATTTGTAATGAATTTTTAATTGAACAATATAAGAAGCCATTACAATAAGTAGATAGAAGTTTATTGTTGAATCAAAATCAAAACTAATAACCAAAAAAAAATGTTGTCGAATCAAAACAAAACAATAATTGTCGAATCAAAACTATAAAACTAATAACAAAAACAATGTTGGCAGGGATAGAAGTTTATATATATGAACAGAAAATGTATATTGACACAAAATATATTGACAGAAAGTATGTTAGTATGAGGAATAATAAAAAAATAAGCAAATCATACGAAAAAACAACTTAAAAAAATACAACAAAACTATCAACAATAATCAAAAAAGAAACTCACCAAATATTGCGCCGTACAAAAATCCACAATATTGTTTATATAAAAACTCTTGTTTATTCGGGTTCAATATTGCCGATGTTGGCGGGACACTTGATGAAAACGAAATACAGGGAACATGAAGATGAAGCCATATTTGGTGGTTATGCTTGAATTTAGGATCAACAATATCACTCGATACAATTTAAGTAGTATAAATATAAGAGGATTTATCATAAATAATAAGCTACCAAAAAATCTCTCGAACACAAAATCAATTATTAATTCAATGGTGAAAGATACATAAAATCATAATTCGTCTATTTTAATTATTATTAAACAATTTAGGAAAGATTGAATAGTCATCAGTATTTAAAACTTGATTAATTAATATTATATTGTACAAAATTGCATCGACACCATTGAAATAAATAAACAATATATTTGATGAAGATATGATATATAGAATCAACACATCATTGTAATTAATATATATATATATATATATATATATATATATATATATATATATATATAGAGCTAGTCTCCTGTCAGACCGTCTAATGGATCTAGATCCGTTAGACGGGTCTAAATATCCTACCCATCCAAACCTGATCCGGGTCCGCAAAAAGAAAAAAATCCACCGACTCCATATTCTTTTCTTCTCCCAACAATCATTAAGAAATTTTCTCTCTCTAAAACCAAGAAAGAGAAAGCTCGAAAATGTGTCCGTTGAGAATAATTCTCATCTTCCTCTCCGCTACCCTCGCTGGATTCTTCGTCCTCAGAAACCTCAAGTCCCCGCCCGAACCCCACAACGACGAGAATGCCGTCGAACGCCTCCATGTCGCCGTGCTCCTCCCACAAATCTCACAGACATGATTTTTCTTTCTGGTGATATAAAGAAGAGAATTAGTTCTTGTATGTATAAAACGTTCTTAAATACAGGAACATAGATATATAAAAGGGTCCAACAAGAAAAAAAAAAAAAAGAGAAGGATTAGTATGACATCAGAGTGAGGAAGACTGAATGTGGGTCATTTTCTTGGTAAATCAGAAAATAAAATATGGAGGAGATGTGCAGGTCATTCTTACCAAAATCCTTATTTAAGAATGGATATTGTGTAGCAAAGTTTTTGAAGACAAAAAACTAAATGATACAAGTATTAGTATCAGCTAATACTTTTATATAGAAATACTAATACATTTTATAAGAAAAACTAATACTTTGCATGAGCACTACTAAAAATACTCTCTAGGAAATTACTAATACATTTTCGAGAAACTACTAATACTTTTCCGAGGGACAACTAATACATTTCGGGAGTATATTCATGAGAAATATTAAAATACTCTTCAAGAAACTACTAATACATTTCAGAATAACTGCTAATACTTTTTAGAAGGACAACTAATACTTTTCAAAAGGACTGTTAATACATTTCAGGAGAAAAATTTAATTATATTCAGGGAAACTACTAATACATTTCAGAAGAACTGTTAATACTTTTTAGAAAGATGACTAATACTTTTCAGAATGACTATTAATACATTTCGGGAAAAAAATTTAATTATATTCAAGGAACTACTAATACTTTTTCGAGGAACTACTAATACTTTTTTAGTGACTGCTAATACATTTTGGGAGTATGTTCAGTTAAATACTAAAAAAACTCTTTATGGAACTACTAATACATTTCAGAAGAAGTGCTAATACTTTTTAGAAGGACGACTAATACATTTCAGAAGGACTGCTAATACCGGTGGTTCCTGAAAATTACTAAACACCACTGCTAATATTACGAAAATGCCACAGGTCCGCGGTCGATCCGTTTAACAGTCGACAGTTAGACTAGACGGCCTCGATAGGAGTTTTTGTGATATATATATATATATATATATATATAAGAAGAACTGACATATACTAATATCAATTATGGTGAAATACTATTTATAATTTTTAAAATCTATATATTATATATAGATAGAATTGATACTATAGACTCACTTTTGGTATAAAGTAGGAATACCAGTAAATAAAATTTTCTTAATTTTTATACATATAATATAGAATACCATTTATGATATTTTCCTAATTTTTATACTTATAAAATAGGAATACCAGTTACAATCTTTTCTTATGAATATTTTCCTAATTTATATAATTACAACGATTTTCTTATAATATTTTCCTGATATACGAATTTATAATAATTACCATTTATAATGTTTACAATTATTTCCTAATATAATAAGCAAAAAGAGCGGGAAAAGAAAAATTCCGGACTTCTGCTATATATTATATATAGATAGCCCTTAAAAATTAATTTTAAACAATAATTTAGCCAAATAATTTTCCATTTACATAAATGAAATATTGATAGAATTTTATTATTGGTTAATTCACCATTAGTTTATTGTCAAATTAAGAATATGCTCTTTTCTAATGCACGTGCGAAAAAATAAAACAAAAATTCCTTTATAGTTATGATAACTCTTCTGACATATTTTTACTATTTTATGTATGAAAAAATTATATTCCCAACAGCTATTGTATTGTGGTTAAGAAAAAATCACCCAACATAAACCTATAAAGCTAAGGCGGTGAAACAAAAACTCAAAGTCATGAATTTATACAAATCCAAATATCAATTATACCTATCACACAACTAAACTCCATTAGTTACAATATATAATCACAAATTACCAGAAAAGTCGAATAAGAACGGCTGAGCAACGATATAGCAAGGTCTCGAACGGCTCACTGTTAGACCGCTCCCAAGCCTCATATAGAGACTTGTCGCCTTCCGAGCTGGTCTCGATGAACGGCCGCGGGCCTTTCATCCAGTACTATAGCAAGGTCTAAATCCATAATGCCCAGAGTAAACTGAATTTGTTCAAACCAGTCAGCATGGTTGAGCCCGTTGAATTTGACGACCGTATTGATGCTAAGAGGTTCAAAGAAGCTGCAAACATTTATACATCCTCACTTATTAGTGTTTTGAGTTATCTTTAGTTGATTCAGAAACTTTTATATAAAGACTTTAAGCATGTATTTCAGTTCACCTTTGGGCAATACTTAAATACATAAATAACATAATTGATGCCAAAATATTCTTTAACAGATAATCATGCATATAATAGTTAAATAAGTATGCTATCTTTGGATATACACAATATTTAACTAAAATAAGAAGATTAATCTCTTTAATATTATAGACTATATGCGATGGTCCACCTTTGGGCAACCTCCTAGCAAAATAATCTATAATTTCATTTGTTCAATATACCATCATGTCATTATTTTATGGCATCTCTATAATCATGAACTATTTAATAATACTCAATTAGTTAAGTGTCGAATTTTCCATTCAAATTTCGGCCACTTTGGTGACTAACAAGCTATCTATTATATGAATGTGAAATTCACACTTTAATACTTGAAGGAACTGTTAATCAAGTTATTCTTTTAAATATATTTAACATCACATATACATAAAATATAATATGTGTATTGTACGATCATACATATATGTTTGCATATGAGATAGATGCATAAACACAAAAATTAGCATCAAGTTTCGGCCTCTCTCCAGAATAACACCGAAATTCTCATGTTCATAGTAAAACAGCAAATTTAATTATTGTAATGATCACGAGAAGCCTCAATATAATTACTGAACCACGTGCCATCCATTTATTTACATCTGAATTATCATACCTTGGCACATGACCAGTTTCTGAAGTAAATCTTATGGGCCTTCAAACATATTCAATGAAAAAATATATACATATAATATATATACACACTTCTTTCATCATATGCAAACATTGTTAATCAAGTGGGATTTTGATATGATTGCATCTATAATAATTATGAAAGAATCAGACATTCAACATATTTTGAAACTAACATTTCGTAAAGCATACATATGAATCGCGCGTAGCGGAAAAACAACCAAAATTATGAATTTCAGATTTTCAGTTTCATGAAATTCATCAATTGTCTATAATGCCCAAATATCTTAGGAACTCATGATTTTCACAAGTGGAGAAAATAAATTAGCATGGTCTAGTAAACTTACCTTGATCCATGTTAATTCTTCTTCAAACTTCTTGTAGAGAATTCTCTTCCTCCTTACCCTTTCTTTTCTCTTCTTCTTGATGGTGTGAAGATCACAATCTCTAACCTCTCTTTATATTATGAATTGTATACGTTATATTCATAAAGAGATTGTGATATTTATTTTACTTTAATACGTTATTGGTAGAGGAAGAGGGAGGTTTTCTTCTCCCATGTCTTAAATACAATTTAACACTTCTCTTAACCATCAAAGAGAAGCCTTTAATGTTAAGACATTAACATTTATTTCATATGGGCCATTAATAGGATTTAATATTCTAACATTTCTCCCACTTGGCCCATATGATGAGTTGAGGATTTAATAACAACTTTAAGTGTGCACATTATTAAATCTCACCATAATGTCAATTAGGCTTATCTTTAATTAAGATAAAATTGATTGGATCATGGCGGTCACACATCATTTATTTGATATGATTCCTTCCATGTATCACAAGATCAATCCAACTTAATATTATTCTTATTGAGGTGAATCGTTAGCCTCAACTATACAGTCTTAAAGAAAGACTTATCATGTTATTTTATCATAACAATACATATATACAAGCAGAAACACAACTATAAATGAGCTCAAAGTGTCATAACATAAGGAGCAAATAACTGTTATGTATATATATACACATACACTACTATTACGCTAACAAGGACTTTTCTATAATACCCATCCTTTTGACATGACCAGAAAATGTCTTAGGTGGTAATCCCTTAGTTAACGGATCCGCTACCATTAGATTGGTACTAATATGCTCAATAGACACTCTATGTTTCCGCACTTCTTCTTTAACATCTAAGTACTTTAATTCCATATGCTTAGCACCCTTAGAGTACTTGTCGTTCTTAGAAGAAACAGTGCAGAATTATCACAATAAATTCTCAGTGGCCTGGCTATACTGTCAACAATTCCAAGTCCCGAGATAAAGTTCCGCAACCACAATCCATGAACAGTGGCCTCAAAACATGCCACAAATTCAGCTTCCATAGTAGATGCAAAGAATGACAGATCGCTTCCTCCATGATATCGCTCCTCCACTAAAAGGAACAAATAACCTAGAATGTAGACTTTCTTGTGTCAACACACCCGCATAATCAATCGAATAACCTATTACTTCAAGGTGATTAGACCTCCTATACGTGATCATGTGTTCTTTGGTGCCTTGTAAGTACCGAAAAATTTTCTTTTGCGGCCTTCGGTCCGTCCATACCAGGATTACTTTGATATCGACCTAGCATTCCTACAGCGAAACTGATATCGGGCCGAGTACAAGTTTGAGCATACATCAAACTCCCAACCACTGAAGCATAAGGAATTGAATTCATTTCTTTTCGTTCCAAATCATTCCTAGGACATTGCATTTGACTGAACTTGTCCCCTTTTAGTATTGGAACTATCCCCGCGGAACATCTTTCCATTCTAAATCTCTCTAAGATTTTATTGATATAGGATTTCTGAGACAATCCCAACATTCCTTGTGATCTTTCACGAAATATTTCTATTCCTATCACATAGGACGCCTCACCTAAATCTTTCATTTCAAAATTCTTAGAGAGAAATTTCTTTACATCACATAACAAGCCAACATCATTAGCAGTAAGTAAAATATCATCAACATATAGGACTAATATTATAAACTTGCTCCCACTGACTTTCATGTAGATACACCGATCAACGGTGTTCTCTGTAAAACCATATGATGTAATGGTATCATTGAACTTAAGATACCATTATCGGGAAGCCTGTTTCAGTCCATATATTGACTTACACACTAAATTTTCCTTTCCTGTGGCTTTACACCCTTCTGGTTGATCCATATACACTTCCTCTTCCAAATCACCATTCAGAAAAGCGGTTTTAACATCCATTTGGTGAAGCTCTAAATCATAATGAGCCACCAAGGCCATAACAATTCTTAAAGAGTCCTTCTTTAACACCGGAGAGAAGGTCTCTTTATAGTCAATGCCATCTTTCTGAGTAAAACCTTTAGCAACGAGTCTGGCCTTATACCTTTCAATGTTTCTATTCGAGTCACGTTTGGTTTTAAAAACCATTTACAACCAACTCGTTTGGAACTTTCGAGCAACTCAACTAAGTCCCAGACTTCATTATCATACATATATTTAAGCTCTTCTTTCATGACATCGTACCACTTTTCAGAATTGTTACTATTCATTGCTTGTCTGAATGAGATCGGGTCCTCATCAATGCTTAAGTCACATTCATGCTCAAGAGTATATACCACATAGTCATCGAAAGCAAAGGTCTTTTACTCGCCTTACGAGGCCGTCTTAAAGCTATTTCCTCTTGTGGTTCATTAATCTCCTTCTCAACCGTGATCGGTTCATCTATTACGTTTTCATTCGATGGGTTTTGAATATTGACTTGTTGTTCCGGTATGTTGTGTGATGATGATACAACAACAGAATAACAACTTTAGAAGAAACATCGGGTGAAAAAGAGTTTCATCCCGAATTTCTGAAGTTCTACTTTTCATGGTTCCCCACTCCCACCGATTAAACCATTCTCAATGAACCGAGCATTACCCGACTCGACTATTCTCGTACTATGGTAAGGGACAAAGAAAATCTATACCCCTTAGACTTTCCAGATAGCCAATGAAATAACCACCGTGATCCCTAGCATCAAGCTTCTTTTCATGTGGATTATAGACTCTTACTTCTGCTGGGCAACCCCAAACATGAAGATGTCTCAAACTAGGTTTCCTACTGTCCACAATTCATAAGGAGTCTTAGGAACGCCACTTACGGGAACCCGATTGAGAAGGTATGCGCGATCTTTAACGCATGCATCCACAATGACATGGGTAAGGAGCAATTACTTAACATACTCCTAACCATATCCATCAATGTACGATTTTGACTATCGGCTACACCATTTTGCTGAGGTGTACTGGCATTGTATATTGTGCACAAATACCACGACTTTCGAGGAACTTTGCAAATGGACCTGGACATTGTCCACTTTCATTGAATTATCCATAATACTCACCACCTCGGTCCGATCTCACTACTTTTACTTTCTTATCTAACTGCCTTTCCACCTCATTGATGAACACCTCGAGGATGTTCATCGATTGAGACTTTTCATGCAATAGATAAATATAACCGTAACGTGAGTAATCATCTATAAAGGTGATAAAGTACTTTTCACCGCCCCAGTTAGGGACGTTAAATGGACCACAGATATCAGTGTGTATCAGCTCAAGAAGCTGAGTGCTTCTTGTGGCTGATTTCTTAAGCGTGTTTTTGGTCGTCTTTCCTTTAATGCAATCCACGCACACATCCCAGTCACTAAAATCCAATTGAGGAAGAATTTCATTTTTCACCAACTTCAATAACCTTTCTTTGGAAATATGACCCAATCTTTGATGCCACAAGAAAGCAGAACTTTCATTTGGGGTACTACGTTTAATGCCTACACTACTTTCAACATGATACAGGGATTCAACGAATTTATTATCAAGATTAAAACGGTAAAGAGAATCAAACAAAGTACCGAAACCATAAAAGTACTTGTTCTTAAATAGCGAAAATGTACCATTACCAATTTTAAAATGAAAACCTAAATTATCCGGTCTTCCCTACGAAACAAGATTTATAGCACAATCGGAACATAAAGACATCTTTCAAGATCTATGTGACATCCAGTGTCCATGATCAGCCTGTAAGTCCCAATTCCTTCTATCCGTGCTTTCATCCTGTTTCCCATAAACAAATATTGTTCAGTTCCGTTTATGGGCTGGATCATATGGAATCCCTGTATAACATGAGACACATGAGTAGTGGCACCAGAATCTAACCACCAGGTATTTTTAGGTACTTCTATAAGGTTCGATTCAAAACATACAAAAACATAATGTATACCTTTTTTTCTCGAACCACGCCTTCCTTTTAGGACAATCTTTCTTTAAGTGTCCTGGCTTATAACAATCTTTTAGATCATTGGATTTGACGAAGTAACACTTAATCTTTTTCTTGTCCTGGTTTGACCTGCCAACCTTCATTTGGGCCTTATCCTTTTCTTGTCCTTCTTACCCGGTTTAGTCTTTGCCGCTACTTGCACCATCATAGAGGTTGGACATTTGAAGTGAATGGAGTGATCCTTTATTTTCTTTAATCTCCCTTCCTCTTGCACTAACATGGCCTTAATTTCTTTGAAGTTCCATTTATCCTTAATGGTGTTGTAGTTCACCGGAACCATCGATCTTATAGACCAAATTCAGGAGGGGAGTTCATGATAAAGCTGTACAAGGAATGATTCACTCATGTCCATCCCCATGGTGTCTTAAGCTTTTATATAAAGCTTTAGGTTGGACATTTACATTTACATGATCGTGGATTGGTTTGGACCAATCAAATTTCTTTGTAGTCGGACTCATTCATAAGGTTGCCTCAATAGATTTGTCAATATACCAAGTCCGATTTTATGGGAATATTCTTTTACTTTTATCATGAATTCCCTTGCATTGTCGATCTATTATATGAATGCATCGAAGGTTTAATATTTTCACCATAGTCATTCTCATTAGATTCAAGCTCGATGCATAAACACAAAAATTAGTCAAGTAGACGGCTCCCAAGCCTCATATAGAGACTTTAATTATTGTCGACCTCAATATAATTACTGGTCTCGATTTCTTTACATCTGAATAGTGTAATATATTCAATTTTGTGGAGGCCTTTCATCGATCTTATAGCAAGGTCTAAATCCATAATGCCTACCCTTGAGAGTAAATTGACATTTGTTCAAACCAGAATCGAAGATGGTTGAGCCCGTTGAATTTTTTTGACGACCGTATTTCACGATCTTTAAGAGGTTCAAAAAAATAAGCTGCAAACATTTATACATCCTCACTTATTAGTGTTTTGAGTTATCTTTAGTTGATTCGTAAACTTTTATATAAAGACTTTAAGCATGTATTTTAGATTCACCTTTGGGCAATACTTAAATACATAAATAACATAATTGATGCCAAAATATTCTTTAACAGATAATCATGCATATAATAGTTAAATAAGTATGCTATCTTTGGATATACACAATATTTAACTAAAATAAGAAGATTAATCTCTTTAATATTATAGACTATATAGCGATGGTCCACCTTTGGGCAACCTCCTAGCAAAATAATCTATAATTTCATTTGTTCAATATACCATCATGTCATTATTTTATGGCATCTCTATAATCATGAACTATTTAATAATACTCAATTAGTTAAGTGTCGAATTTTCCATTCAATCGGCCACTTTGGTGACTAACAAGCTATCTATTATATGAATGTGAAATTCACACTTTAATACTTGAAGGAACTGTTAATCAAGTTATTCTTTTAAATATATTTAACATCACATATACATAAAATATAATATGTGTATTGTACGATCATACATATATGTTTGCATATGAGATAGATGCATAAACACAAAATTAGCATCAAGTTTCGGCCTCTCTCCAGAATAACACCGAAATTCTCATGTTCATAGTAAAACAACAAATTTAATTATTGTAATGATCACGAGAAGCCTCAATATAATTACTGAACCACGTGCCATCCATTTATTTACATCTGAATTATCATACCTTGGCACATGACCAGTTTCTGAAGTAAATCTTATGGGCCTTCAAACATATTCAATGAAAAAATATATACATATAATATATATACACACTTCTTTCATCATATGCAAACATTGTTAATCAAGTGGGATTTTGATATGATTGCATCTATAATAATTATGAAAGAATCAGACATTCAACATATTTTGAAACTAACATTTCGTAAAGCATACATATGAATCGCGCGCAGCGAAAAACAACCAAAATTATGAATTTCAGATTTTCAGTTTCATGAAATTCATCAATTGTCTATAATGCCCAAATATCTTAGGAACTCATGATTTTCACACAAGTGGAGAAAATAAATTAGCATGGTCTAGTAAACTTACCTTGATCCATGTTAATTCTTCTTCAAACTTCTTGTGGAGAATTCTCTTCCTCCTAACCCTTTCTTTTCTCTTCTTCTTGATGGTGTGAAGATCACAATCTCTAACCCCTCTTTATATTATGAATTGTATACGTTATATTCATAAAGAGATTGTGATATTTATTTTACTTTAATACGTTATTGGTAGAGGAAGAGGGAGGTTTTCTTCTCCCATGTCTTAACTACAATTTAACACTTCTCTTAACCATCAAAGAGAAGCCTTTAATGTTAAAATATTAACATTTATTTCATATGGGCCATTAATAGGATTTAGTATTCTAACACCAAACACCCTCTTAAGTATTTGAGGATCAATATTGACAATATTACTTATTTTTTGGTTTCGATTTACCGTATGCATTAAATTTACATTTTCCATTCGACATCTCTCCTTGCAGTTTTTCCATTTTCCTTTAGCATCTATATTCCAATCTGCTGTCTTTTTTTTTCTCTAGAAATAGAATGTGTTTTTTTATATACAATTTAGTGAAATACATATATACATATATATACACTTTTAATTTTATGTTTATATATATTGTCATCTTGTACTGTACCTAATTTTTTTAACTTACATATATTTGTCAATTTTTTCAGGGCAATTGACTGAAATACCCACCATTTTTAAGTCAATATCAGCCTTTTACACTTCCTGCTACAATTTTACCTAAATTTACGCTCCCACCATTTTTCTTATACAACAATACGCTCCACCAAAAATTCCCGCACATTTTTACGCTTTGTTTCAACATTGTTTCTAACATGTTTCAACAACCAAGAAACAATATAGAAACAAACCAGAAACAATATAGAAACACCATATGAACAAAAAAAGTTAAAAATAGGTAAAAATTGTATTTAAACATAAAAAAACTAACACCGGAACAACATTAAAAAGAATATGCAAACAAACCAGAAACAACGTAAAAAATATTTAAAACACCACATGAATAAAAAGAGCTTAAAAATAGGTAAAAAAATATATTTATACATTAAACACTACATGAAAACAACAAAAACAATTATTAGAATAACATTAAAAATATTTTAGAACAACACCGAAACAATAGAAACAATGTACAAAATAATATATGAATAAAAAACAACATAAAAAATAGATTAAAGTTGTTTTGAAACATCGAAACAGTAAAGAAACATTATAGAAACAACAAAGAAACAAATTTAAACAATATCAAAACAATTTATATAACATGTAAAACAATGCGAAAACAAAAAAGAAACGAAAAAAATAAAAATAATCAAAAAATATGCAGGAGCGTAAAAAAAAATTATGTACAAAAGTAAAAAATTAGGTACAAAAGTAATAGGAGCGTATTGTGTGGTATGAGGACCAAAATCAGCGTATTACATGTAATTTCCCCATTTTTTCACAACAGTTCAATCAATTGAATTAAAGACTCAGTGACCCAGTTTATTGACGCTTAGTCCGGGCTTAAAGACTTTGCATTTAATGGTATCAATGTACGATGTAATAATTTACAAACTAATCAATCACATACATTTCGTGGGGAAAAAAAAATGAAAAACAAGTGAATAGTGTATACAATTGATAATAGGAAAAGTAAGAATAAGTGAATAGTGTATTTTCTGGAAAAAAATTAAACCAATCACATTTTTTTGTAAAAAAGATTTTCTGAGGGAAAATTTGCAAGAAATTTTGATAACCAATCGCAACCCAAATCTTTGAGGATCAATAACGCAAAATTTACTTATTTTTTTGTTTCGATTTCACTTGTTCATTGAATTTACGTTGTCCATTTTCCTTTAGCATCTATATTCCGGTCTCGATATCTGTCTTTTTCTTTTTTTTTTTTCTTCTCTAACTAGAATGTGTATTTTTATATACAATTTCGTGAAATATATACACTTTTAATTTTATATATTGTCATCTTGTCTTGTACCTAATGTTTTTAATTTACATATATTTATCGGTTTATTCACAATAGTTCAATCACTTGAACTAAAGACTCAGTGACCTAGTGTTCAAACCATACATGCAGCTGAGAATTGAGTTAAGAACCAAGCAAAATTGAGAGAGATAAAATTCATATTGTATTGAAAATGTGTAACTAACTCGACAAGAAGGTATGTAAAATTTGGTTTTTATATCCCTGACGTAAAAACGTGAGAAGCTAAAATGACAACTATAAGAGAAAAAATAGAAAATAGAAACACCGAGTTGCACTCTAATTGGGCTGACCCAATGCATTTTAGTCTAAGTGGGGTGACCCAATATTAGATATCCAATGCCCCTCTCAAGTGGAGGATGGTGGACATCCACGGACCAGTTTGAACACAAAAGCACGAAAGGAAGAGACCCCAACGGCTTGGTAAGGATATCTGCGGTGGGAAGAAGTACCAATCTTCGAGGCAAAACAAAACCAAGTTTGAATCGATCACGAACCAAATGACAACGATCTCCAAATGTTTAGTACGTTCGTGAAACACCGGATTCTCAACAATGTGTAAAGCGACTGATTGTCACACCAAAGAGAGATTGGAGTAGGGAAAGAAATATGCAAGTCACGCAGAGATAAGAGAGCCGGAGCGACTCACGACGCGGTCTTCCCAAGGCACGTACTCGGCTTAAATTGAAGAACGAGAGACCGTGCCTGTTTCTTGGTCTTCCATGCAATAAGACACCCCCAAGAAACACACACGGAAGCCGATTAATGAACGCTGAGTGTCTTGACAAGCCCCCAATCCGCATCATCAAGGGGAAGAAGAGAAGAAACCGAGAAGAAGGATAAAAAAGTCCAAGAGATGGAGACCCTTTGAGGTATCGAAGCACATGCGCAGGCGGATCCAAATGAGCGGTGGTAGGAGAGTTGACAAATTGGCTTAGGTGTTGAACACTATAAGTGATATCAGGCCGTGTCATGTTAAGATAGAGCAAGCGACCCACAAGGCGTCGATAACGGTCGGGATCGAGAGAGAAGAATGCCATCCTTAGACACCAACTTCAAACCTGGAGGAAGAGGTGTAGAAGCGCTTCTGATCAAGCATATTAGCATCCCTGAGGATATCGAGAACATACTTTCGGGCCGATTTAAGTATAAACCGTCGATCTTTACGTGCAAATTCAATACCCAGAAAATACTTGGCAATCCCCAAGTCTTTGATGGTAAAGAGTTTATCCAAGTAAAGTTTGAGAGCCACAATATCACTATCATGAGAGCCGGTGATGAGGACATCATCCACATAAACGACCAGAGCCAGAAAACAAGAGTCAGTGATCTTGTAGAAGAGGCAATGGTCATGAGCTGATTGAGTAAAACCAAAAGATTGAAGTTTAAGACTAAATTCAACATTCCACTGCCGAGAAGCCTGTTTAAGGCCATAGAGACTGCATTTTAAATGGCAAACCTGACCACGGGAAGCCTTAGAATAACCCTCAGGGGGAACCATATAGATATCTTCCTCTAGGTATCCATGCAAGAAGGCATTATTGATGTCAAGGTGATGGATAGCCCACTGATGCATAGTAGCCACAGCCAAAAGAACCCTTACAGTATCCATCTTAGCTACAGGGGAAAAACTATCAAGATAGTCCACACCATACACTTGATGAAATCCTTTGGCCACCAACCTAGCCTTGAACCTGTCCACTGACCCATCAGGCTTCATTTTTGTTTTAAAAACCCACTTACACCCTATAGCCTTCTTGCCAGGGGGTAAGTCAACAACATCCCAAGTATGATTGCTCTCCAAGGCCTGCAACTCTTGTTGCATGGCATCCACCCAAGCACGTATCTTACTAGCTTGAATGTAGGAAGTAGGTTCCTGTAAAGAGGATACATTGGACAAAAAAGAGACATATGTGCTCTGCAAGGAAGGGGAAACAGTAAAAGGAAAAGTAGTGACAGAGTAAGGGAAGGAAGAAGTATCACTGTGGATCGAGCATTGTGTGTCTGAGAGAGGTAGAGGAACAACACTATTTGTAACAAAATCAGAGAGCCATGAGGGTTTATGAGGGATTCTAGAACTTCTTCTAAGAGGTGGAGGGTCAGATAGAGCAGGATCAGCAAGAACTGGGGATGGAGAAGGAAAGGAGATGTCTGTGTCCTGATTAATGGCAACAGGAAGTGGTAAGGCAGAAGAAGAGGGATCAGAGACATGTTGGTAAGGGAAAGTATGTTCAGAGAACTGGACATCCCTGGAAATAATAACAGTGAGATTCAAGATCATACTGACTATAACCCTTTTTGCCAAGAATAACATAACCTAAGAATATGCATTTGCTAGCTCTGGGGAGTGAATTTTGATTTGTGAGGAAGGACATTAGTGGCAAAAGCAAGACAACCAAATGGCTTTAACAAGGAAAAATCGGTGGTTTATTATACGGAGTTCATGTGGGGTTTTCCGAGTGGATAGAGGAAGTAGGAAGCCTGTTGATTAGATAGGCAGAAGTAAGAAGAGAGTAAGGCCAGAAGTGTGAAGGGAGATTAGACTGGAACATTAATGCCCTGGCTATGTTAAGCAGCTGTCTATGCTTTCTTTCAACCACCCCATTTTGTTGGGGTGTATATGTACAGGAGGTTTGATGAACAATCCCATGAGTGTTAAAAAGATGTTGACATGATTCACTCATGAACTCAGTACCATTATCACTTCTAAAAGATTTAACAGAGGCCCCAAACTGATTAGAGACAAGTGTCACAAAAGAAAGCAAGTAATGAGACACCTGACTCTTATGACTCATTAGGTAAACCCAAGTAGCCCTGCTAAAATCATCTACAATGCTCAGCATATAGGGAGTATGTAAAAGAGAAGGTGCATTATAAGGGCCCCAAACATCAATATGCACAAGCTCAAACAAAGAAGCGACATGTGTTTCACTATGAAATGAAATGAAAGTCCTGGAACATTTAGCACTTATGACAAACAGTACATTCAGATATAGATTGTTTTAGAGAAGAATTACATAGAGGTTTCAAGAAAGCTAAGTGCTCCAAAATGGAAGGTGAAGCATGACCAAGCCTCATGTGCCAAGTTTCAAAGGAGGTAGTAGTAGCAGAGAGAGAAGTAGGATTGGTATGTGTTGAATGCAGGATATAGAGCCTTCCAACTACCTCTCCAGTGGCCACAACATGCTTAGTCACCTGGTCCCGCAAAGTATAGTGAGTGGGAAAGAAAGTGCAAGACAGATTAGATTTGTAACAATTGAGCTACAGATAGCAAATTGTATTTAAAATTTGGAACAACAAGAACATCATGAAGAGTGATGAGATGTGTGAGTGAGACTGATCCTGTTTGTGTCACAACAGTAGAAGTACCATCAGGGAGCAAAATAGAAAGAGGTGTAAGCAAAGAAGTAATATGTGACATTTGAGTGGGATGAGCACACATGTGCCTACTTGCCCCAAAGATATCAAAATCGAAGACCCTACACCAATAGATTCAACACTAGTTAAGGCATAGCACGAGCATTGCCATATAAGATACTTTGTCGACAAAATGAGCATGGTTGGAAGAACCCCCTCCATAATCAGGCAGTCCAGCATGCAATTTGGTGCTCATGAATTTAGCTATCTCCTGTTGTATTAAGTTGGAGATATCAGTAAGAGGTGCATCTTTTCTGCTATCAGATCCTTGATCTGCCCTTCCTGAGTGAGGCTCAACCATATTAGCCGTCTGTTTTCCCCCAATCTTACCTCTATTCTCCTTGAACTCCTTGTACCAATCCGGATATCCATGGAGTTTGAAGCAGCTCTGCATTACATGACCATGCATCTGACAATGCTCACAGAATAGCTTAGCCTTATCCTCTTTGGTTAACCTCACTTGTCCTCGTCCCCTTCCACCATTAAAACCAGAGAAACCTCCTCTATGTGGTGCTCCTCTGCCACCACTAGTGGTTCTAGTAAACATAGCAGCATTATCCACAGCTTCAGGAAATAGATTCTGAACAACTCGTTGCTTCTCAACACGTTGAATCATCGAATAAACCTTATTTACATTTGGTAAGGGATCAAGCAATAAAATCTGACTCCGAATATTTTCATAACTATCATTGAGCCCCATAAGGAATTGCATCAACTTAGTATTTGTGTCTAAATCAGCAAGCAGTTTACTAGATCCACAAGTACAAGGGGGTAATGGTGCTAGGCTAGCATATTCATCCCAAAGTCGTTTAAGCTTAGTAAAATAAACCACAACAGTATTATTACCTTGGCTCAATGTCGCGATCTCCTTCTGCAATTGGAAGAGCAATGGTCCATTGCTCTGTCCATACCTCTGTTCAATTTCATCCCAAAGTGCCTTTACGGAATCCGCATATAAGAAAGCTTCAACTAATTCCTTACTTAATGAGTTCAAAATCCAGCTGTAGAGCATATAATCGATCTTCTTCCACTGCTCAAAATCCGGAGAATCAGATTCAGGTTTCGGTATAGTTCCATTTACAAATCCTAATTTAGTTTTTGCTCCCAAAGCAATAACCATAGCACGTCTCCACGAGAGGTAATTAGTATCAGTTAATGGATTCGTGACGAGAACCATACCAGGGTGGTCAGAGTTGTGAAGTACATAGGTGTCATCACCACGGATCGCCATCGGAAGATCTCGAACTGATAGAATTTGTTGCTCGTCTTGTTAAATGCGTCAACCGTGTCTTCAATGTTATCATCGATATCTAAAACATTCCAGGTCGTATGTCGACGCGGCATAGTAATTGATCGTAACCTTCAGCTCTGGATACCATGTTCAAACCATACATGCAGCTGAGAATTGAGCTAAGAACCAGGCAAAATTGAGAGAGATAAAATTCATATTGTATTGAAAATGTGTAACTAACTCTGACAAGAAGGCACAACTGGTTTTTTATATCCCCAGAACAGAAAAACGTGAGAAGCTAAAATGACAACTATAAGAGAAAAAATAGAAAATAGAAACACCAGAGTTGCACTCTAATTGGGCTGACCCAATGCATTTTAGTCTAAGTGGGCTGACCCAATATTAGATATCCAACACCTAGTTTATTGAAGCTCAGTCCGGGCTTAAAGAGTTTGCATTTAATGGCATCAATGTACTATGTAATAATGTACAAACTAAACAATCACATCATTTCGTGGAAAAAAAGGAAAAATTTGAAAAACAAAGTAAAAGTACTATAATTTTAAATTAAAAATATATTATTCTCAATCATTTTCTTCACTAAATTCTAGAATCAAGGTTAGTTTTATGCACTGTTTTTTTGAAGAAAAAAAATCTCGACTAATCCAACCTTGGGAGTGCACTACAAGTCTACATTGTGGAAATGCCTAAAAGGAATCAGGTTTGAATCATCCTCGATGGCCCATGGGCTTTGGTTTATATGAAATGTATGATTTGGAAAAGTGGAAAAGCATTTTTAACAACATTCTTATGGATGACAATTCTGCCTTTTACGAGTTTCAGAAGGACCACATGAATTCAATCCATTGAGATGTGGGCCCTTTTATCTCGCCATATGGGCCGATTCATTTAAAACTGATCATAAATGAGAATTGGGCTATCGCCTTTCACAGTTGTACTCCGTCTATTGCAATTAATTTATTGATTTTATCTAAGAAGTTACTATTAAAAAAATAATAACAAGAAATTTCGAAACAATAAGAAATAGTAGCACAAAGGGTTATTAATTATTATTCATGTACTTCATAAATGATCTACGGATGGATAAACTACCATGACAACGGATAAATGCATGTTTTAGAGCACTTCTACAATAAAAGTCTATTTAGAAAATTGTCTTTTTATGAACCTCCTTAATTAAATGTAAGAAAAAATAAGATATGGCATTAAAAGTCAAATGCTAAAATCTCATTTTGTTATTATTTTGTATGTCTCTGAATGTTGTCCTAAAAAATGATTAGTATATTATGTTTTTTTTATATAATTTTGTTGCCTTTTTTTGTACCTTATGAATTGTGGTATTTTCTATTGATTGAATAGTGGATTTTATAATTCTAAAATTTGTTCAGTTGAGATTATTTAATGTTCATAAAAATAATTTTATTAGACGGGTTTGGGTTACTGCGTGAAATAAATGCGAGGTTGGGTTCGGGTTCAAAATTTTGACACGATTAATTAATCAAGTCGGGACCGTTGGGGTTGGCATGACATATTCGACCAAAACCTCTGAACCCGGGCTCAACCCAAATGACACCCCTAATACTTCCTCAATAGATAAAAAAAAAAAAAAGGAATTTTGTAAACAAAAAGGCTTTTAATTGAGATGCATTAAAAACCTCCAACAGGTATTCCTAGTACCATACGAGTAGTTGAATTTAAGGAAATTGAAGCACCAGAAAAGAACATGGGATGACTGGAGATCAGATCAAACATCATACATCGGATCCTTGTTTTCCAAGAACGACAAAAATGGCCATCAATAACAGTTCATAACAAAGTCTTTCCTTTTGTCAGTGTTATGACTCTTTGGCATTTTATTATGAAAGTTTGAGGAAAAGGGTCCCCCGGAAATGATGCCAGTAAACAAAAAAGAGATAATTACAAGAAAAAAACCTGAGGTTTAGAGTATTTATAAAAAAATCCAGAGAAATTAAAATTGCAAAAACGTCGTTGAACTTTGATTAATCTTACATTTTAGGAGTGTCATTGTAATATTTCTAGACATGTAAAGGGGAGATTGAAATATATTTCTTTTTGCTTATGAATGGGTAAAATGTAAGGCAAAAACAAACTTCAAGGGTTTCTATTATTGTGAAACGCGGTTTTTTTTTTTTTTTGGTAAATAACCCTAACCTCAGTATTCTTTTCCCTTTTTGTAATTATCCCCAACAAAAAATGAGCACAGTCGGCATTCAGACATCTCTATCTGCAAATGATCTTATGAAACTATGCGAATTATGATTTTATTCTACTATAATTTCTCATATAGCTACAAGAGGGGCTCCCACATTGCTCTATTGGTAACATATTAGTTGGTAAAAGTTCGTAGCATTGTATGATTTCACAAACAAAATAGGTAGAGGAGGAGAATTGAACTGTAAGAACAGAAAACTGTATAACTCCATATCATGTAAATATCATTAACTTTTATCTCCTTTGTTTGAGTACACTGCGCAACAGCGTTTTCTGACTTTCTAACTTGTCTTCCAGAAGGTTGGCCGCGGCCAAGCCATGCCTTTGGATTCCTCGTGGCCACTCAATATGACCTTTCATTGCTCGAACGACATGAGGATTTCTCTGAATTTTAACTTCAACTTGTTTCGGAGAAGAAGCCAGAGATACAATCGACGGTCTTGATCTATTCGAAAGCCTTCCATTCCCATCAACCAGAATTTTCTTAAATGTGCCTTTATTATTACTTGGCAAGGTTCTTTGAAGCTTACTAGCAGAAGAGCCTTTCTTCTTTGATTGATTTAATGATACCGAAGAAATTTCACAAGACTCGGATTTTTGAAATTTCTGTTCTGTATCACGATTTGACTTACATTTGCTTCTTCTGATTTTATTCACTGAGAACTCATTCTCACCAAGATTTCGACTTGAATTAATCTCAGCTTCAGTCACAGTCTCCATACCACTGCCATTTGAACACACACTTTTATTGTAACACATATCTTCTTCGATTGTGAAAATGTCATCTGATTTCGGAACCACACACGAAAATTCCTTAATGCCTTCGATGCTCACAGGGTCGAAAGATTGCCTCAAAACTTTGGCTTTGCTCATCACATTTTCCGTGGTTGAGTCTGATTTACTTAAAAACGCCTTAAGATCGGATATCAGATTATTCATCTCGGCAAACTTATTTTCCAAAATCAACTTTGCATCAACGAGCTTCTTTTGAGCCTGTTCTTCCCTCCAAACCTCAGACATTTGCATCATTCTTCTCTCCTTTTCCACTTCTTCTTGAATTTTTTGTCGCTGACTTTTCAATGCCCCAATTTCAGCTTTGTAGCCTTCAATTTCTTTAGCTAACTCACTGCACATATTTTCAAACAACTCTCTGGCTTTCTTCTCCTTTCCATGACTGTGCATGAATTTCCTAGCTAATAATTTGGCTTCAGCAATATCACGCAGCAGTTTGGAATTCAAAATATCCATCTTTTTACGATCTTTTAGTTCCCTTTTAACACCATCCTCCAAGTTCTTGACTATCGAACATATCTTGTGGTGTTCTGTTCTCATCCATGATCCCCTTTCTTCTTCCAACTTCTTCATGCAGTATTTGATTTTCGTCCTCAACCACCCTCGCTCGGATTTCAGTTCGTTTACTCGTTTTTTAGCTTTAAACAATTCAGCTTGTCTAGTAGATGCAATTGAGGTAAGCTTGAAATTGCTCTGAAAATAACCGATATCATCCCATGCTTTTGAGTTGTGGTAATCCCATTTTGTTACTCCCTCCGTTGCAAATTTAGGATTTGGAAATGATGAACAAAACTAAGATCAACCAATGATTGAAATTTCATCAGAAGAACTGCTAGAAATAATAAGAGAACTAAACCAATGATAAAACAGATGGGACTAACTAATAATAAAGCACAGGCAACAACTGCTCATAATTTTCACAATGTATTTAATTAAGCAGAGTCAAAACAATTACATCATGTCTGTGGCTACCAATAATAGCATTTGCATTGTCTATTCTTTCATTACTCACTAGTATGATACACAATTTGATTTCCAAGTTTTCCATCAATAAACATTATTATGCAGGTTTCAGTATGTTATATACAGTTAGGGTTACGTATTTCGCCATTTCATAACTAAAACAATCACATTCAAAAATTGTGCACAAAATTTCAAGGAAGGAGGGAAAAAAAAGTTAAAACACTACCTCAAATCCAAGCCGATCAAATAGGCCACTCCGCCACCTCACGCTTCCACCGCCATTTGTTGTTACGGCCAACTGCCACAGCGAGGCGGCGAGCTTCCGGGCGGAAACCGCCGCAACCGCTCCACCGCGATGTCCTCTGCTTCGATCGGCTGAGTCTCTTCTGCGCAACTTCCACTCCATAAACGGAGTAGCGGCGAGCTCAATTCCACCGCACCGCCTCCTTTCGCCGATTCGCTTCCACCGGCGGGCGGATCGACCTATCACCCGTAACATGCTCATCTGAAACCATCAGTGTGCACAGAAATTCTTGGATTCCATTACTGTAATGGACAGAGCGAAAATTTGGTGGACTTGAAATTTTTGGAATGTACGTAATGCCTCACATATAAACACGTACGCCTGCGAGTGTGTGTTTTTTCAGAGTAGGAGGTGAATTTTGTCGAGGGAGTTTTGTTTGCTAATGCATTACGAACAAGCGTCACACCGAAATCAAAAAAGCAATGTGACGGTGTGCGCGTGTGATAGACAGAGCAACTTTAGGTGTGTTGTGATGTTGGTGTCCTTTGTACCCATAAACATTCTACACTAAATTTTATGCGCCATCTTAGGATAACTTTTTAAGACCAATCTCCAAAGACTCATCATACTACTTTGTGCGAAATTTGCATTTCTTTGGCGTAAAAATTGCATTTAATCTCCAAATGATCTCTGTTATTTTTTCTGCACTAAAAAGAATATTCCATTAGATTCTTTATTTTTTTATTTTTTTATAATTGACAAAAGAGATAATTATTTTTAACCACCTCAACTTTACCCTTTTACACTTCACAACCTAGACTTTTATTTTTAACCTTTTGCATCTAACTACGAAAATAATTCTCTTTGCAACTTTTGGACCATTTTGCCCCTAAGTTTTATTCTTTAATAACAATAGTTTTAACCGCTAAACTCTAATTTGTGGCAAATTGCTCCATAAGGATAAATATATTGCATTATACAATAATCAAAAGGTTTTCACTCCTAATTAATTTGATTTTGGATTTTTAGAAATAAGAACCCGATTTTTTACGTATTGTTTTGTTCGTGGCATTGTTACACCTACTTAGATCCGTCTCTATTTTAAATGGATCATTTCGGGTTTCCACTTTATAAACTCAAAAGACATACTTTTATCAAGATCTTATTTCAAGTATTTGTCCCGAATACAAATTGGGTCTTTAGGCGAAAATGAAAATAGTCCATTCACGACCAATCGAGCCCACATGCTAATTTTCTTTTGGCCGAAAGCTTGACAAGGGTTAAGTGGTTCGCAACGCCACCAGTATTATTTTGACAAACGGCTCCTCACTGTTCAACCTCACCTCGGGGAAGATGATCTGCAAGTTATCACAAATTCAAAAAAGTTGAATTTAAGGCGTAAAGTAATTCTTCAAAGGGGATTGATCAATAGCACATTATGAACATTAACAAACAAATTTTATTTTATTAAGAACTTAAAGAAAAATTTATTACATTAGTAATCTCTATTTTGGGAGGAGAAAACTTTTTAGCCTCTTGGTGGTTATAACAAATAAAACTTAAAACTAAAACACTCAAAATATTACAAATTTTTCACTCGAGGGATTTTATTGTAAGAAAAACTAAGGAAAATGTTCGATCTCTCGCCTTCCTTCAAATCCTTTTTATAGAGGTAACCCAGGACTTCAAAGGCGGACTTCAAATCTTTTGATGTATAATAAATATCCCACATTAAACTCGGCCCGTATGATGTTTGTCGGGAATCTTTTAGAAATTTGGTTTACGTGGTCCCCGAGGGATAACGTGTCTTGTGGTGGGCCACTTATCCTTTCGGCTACATGATCTTGTCGGTCGGGTTTGGGTGGAATCCTTTCCCAAACTCGGGTTCCTTTTGTTCGGGGCATGCTTGTGAGATCCGTCGACCCAACGGCTCATGCGCCATGTTCTGCGGTAAGTTTCTTTGCTTGGAATCTTGTTTTCCCGAGAGAATTCTTCTTTTGGTCTCGAAGAGTTCTCACGCAAACCACATGGTTGATCCGGTCATCGAATTCAAAAGGAAAGATCCGTTCGCCGATGCGGAAGAACTTGAATGGATATTTGACTTTGTCCATTTCGATTAGACAAACCCAAAGACCCCATGCTTGCGGTAGAAGCTTCGTCTTGAAAAATGCTCTACTAACAAACCTTCTTCCGGAAGGCTTGCTAATATATTTTAAAGCATTTCCATCCGTTCTTAATGAAATGAAAAGCTTCATTAAAGCGGTTGGTTCGAGGCTGGATAAAATACGGTTCCAAAATATCGCCTCGGCCAAGTGTGGATTATTGGCCCGGTCTCGTAAAAACGCTTTTCCCCAATCCATTTGGTAATTTTGAAATTTACGGGAATCTCAATTATAGATTGAAGCTAAAGCTCAAAAGTATACCATTCTGTACTTCATTTGGATGACTTCCTGGTTTCATCCAAACTCGGGATACTTGCGAGATATCAACCATTGTTTTCTCGGGTTAATACCTTGCCTTGTAACTAGTTTCTCCATTGCCTCGATATACTGCGCATAGGAGAAATCTTAATCTCGTTTTGGACCTTAGATTTGCACATGCGTGGCCTAAGATTCAACTCTCCCTCTTTTACCCCAGGAGTCTTTGGGTTGACTTGAAGACTCGGGTTGTGACACCGGAGCTTCAACATTAAACGATTTGTACACCTCGGGGATGCATCACCTGCAACACTTGTGATTATGGTACTTGAATCCATAACCTCCGGGGTTAGAGCCCGTACTCTCTCGGCCCCTTTTTGCAAGGAGATGCGGCTGGAAGAGAGGCCTTGCGGCGCTAAGAACAATTGTCCTTGAGCGGCGGCATGCTCGTATTTGACTAGAAAGCGGTTTAATGTTGAAGTCGTCCGGCCAAACGCATTGAGACATAACGTCCCAAAATCTCGTTCTAGACTCTCCGGGTTTTCCCGAGATGTCTTACTCGTTTAAGGACCTCACAAATCGACAGCGCGTCCTTCCATCTCGTGTCAAGAAATCTGCAAGAATATTTTCATGAGATTCCATAATGACAATATCATAATCATAATATTGACATTCATTGCCATCTAAATGTCGAGCCTTTTCTCGGTTTTGATTCAATTTTGTTTTTCGAAAAAAGCCTTGACATTGAATTATCAATTTTTAAAGTAAACTTTTTAGCTAAAAATAGAGGCCATTTTTTAAAAGCCTTTTGCAAAAATTCTTTCTCGTTGATATGCCATCTGTTTGCTTCATTTGGGTGTGAATAAACCGCTGCAATATCTGCATGGCACTTCTTCATTTGGTGTGACCTTAGTAAGAACTCTTAAATCATCAGCAATATAGAACCGATTCGTCCTCGTCTTGGGAATCGCAAGTTTTGGAAGCTTTTTACAAACTTCTTTAAGTTGCTTAATTCATTTCTTGATGTTCATTCTCCCATTTGAATACTTTGCATCTTTTTTTAAGTAATGGGCTAAACACCTTTTTAGTATCTTTAGATTGTTAATAAACATTCCAAAAATTAACAACTCCCATTAAACTCTAAAGGCTTAACTTGTCTTTAAGTGTATCATATCTTTTCCACAATATGATTACGTAGAATAATTCCGTATTCATCGATTTCAATTCCGAGAATTCAATCTATCTTGTTGCGATTACACAAGCACTAATCATTTTGTGACAAACATATTATTTCCAAATGTTTGAGATGCTCCTTCATGTTCTTTGATGCGATTAGAATAATATATACGAACATGAAACTCGAAATAATCTTTGAAAAGATTATCCATCTTTCTTTGATATATCACGGGGTGCGTTAGCGAATCCCATAGGCATCACGTTCCAAATATAGTGTCCTGTGGTGTAGAGAAAGTAAACTTCTTACCTTCTTCCTCCATCTTAATCTGGTAGAATCCGGACTTGCAATTTTGAGAATATCTTGGCACCTTTGATTGATTAACCGGATGTTCTTTGGATATAATGTAACCGTCGAACTCCAAAATGTTATTAATCCCTTTGTAATTAATAACAATTCTTGGCTTTCCTCTTTTGATTTCTCCATGGTTTCTAACTAAGAATCTGGACTTTATGGAGAAACTCCTGGTGAAATTAACTTAAGGTCAAGATGTTCCTTAAGTATCTTTTGCATATCCTCACGATCTTCCTGGTTCATAAGGATTGGTTTGAATCTTAATTAGTACTCCTTTCCGGAGTTTAACCTTTAAGGAAGCTTTAAGCTCGTTCTTATCCCATAAAGGATCTTCATTGTAATTCCTTTGGATCTTCTTCTTGATATCCTCGAGTGATATTTGTTCCTCTATGGT
The DNA here is from genome assembly GCA_016081115.2 of Rehmannia glutinosa. Taxonomy (NCBI): domain Eukaryota; kingdom Viridiplantae; phylum Streptophyta; class Magnoliopsida; order Lamiales; family Orobanchaceae; genus Rehmannia; species Rehmannia glutinosa. Next base: position 18,951 of record JABTTQ020002400.1, on the reverse strand, counting down.
TACATCACTCGTGGATTCTCCATTAGACTCATCCATAATTCTGCAATGGCTTCTCGGTTACTCGTTCTTCACCTTGCACTCTGAATGAATACAGTTATTATCCCATATCTTTTGATCATTCCGACCAATTTGCAGCGTAGGATAATAATGCTTCACCAAATTTCCTTCGATCCGCCATTTTTGGATTTCGGAGTTTGGCTTCATCACCACGCTTTTTAATGGGCATTTTTCGGTAAAATGCTTCCCGATCATTGGACAATAATCTTATGATCACATAAGGTTGTAAAAATAAGTCTTCTTGTCTCGTTCTCTTGTATGAACCGCTTGAATGTTTGTAGGAAATTGTTTCCAGCCAAAATATCGCACTTTGTATCATGGAAATAGATCGGTAACTTTGTACCATAAGTCTTTGCTTTGCTCCTTCATTATTTCTGCTTATTTAATTCCCACAGTTAATAAGAATTTTTAAGAAATCTCTTCCTATGATAGGAAATCTTCTTCATTTCTTTAGGAAAAACATCCGAAACTGCGATACATATTCGGCACACTGAATCAATATATAGGCGGCGAAATACTCGGCCTTGTATTCACATATAACATTCCAATAGAAATGTATATGGAGAATGGACTAGTGGTCATCGATTACAATATCTTTTATTAGCCACTGTGAACTCCATTCCATCTTGTAATCTTTCCCAATTTATGCTCCTCAAGAAATTCAATTCCCGGTATTAATTGTTCTCAGGATCTTTCCCGCAACTCTGTGATAGTAAGCTCAATTTCTCCTATCTTGAGGCTTCATGATACCTTCCAGCGATTGGTTGTTGGAGATAATATAGAACATCACAAGGAAAAATGTTATCCTTTTTGAGTGATGTCGAATATTACTTCAACCTCTCGCCATCATCATCGGGATATTTAAATTGGTCTCCTTTCTTCCCAAAAATATTACTCACCATTCTGTCTTCTTTGAAAGACATCCTTCTAGGCTCAACTCTAAGACTCAAAGGCTATCTTGAATTATCATATCAATCTCCTTAATAGTTGGAGATTCAATGATTTCTAACACCACCCTGGCAAAGTCCTCAAAGATTCTTGGGACTTCAATAAATTCCTTTCTCAAGAATACTTGAATGATGGGTATTCGAGAGAGCATAGGAAATCTTGTATGTGATCGAGTAAGGCTGTTTTCTTCTTTCATCAAATCGACTCTTTTGAAATCTTGATGAAGGGTTAGGACTCTCTCTGATCTCGATCTCCCAAATTGTATGCAATTCTAGGATAGACATTAAATGCCAATTTCCACGCATACAAATTTCAATGAATTGCTCAGGCATGAATCCTTGAGATGCGAGATTCGCTTGTCAAAGATAGCAAGATTGAGAGGCGAATCTATTCCTTCTTTAAATGTTGCTTTAATAATTACTCTTATGGCTCGATATGAATCCATGAGAGTGTATTTACAACTTCTCTTTTAACTTTGCTTTTGATCTCTTGTATTTCTCTAATAGGGACCAAGCGCATCTCGATCGATTCTTGGTGAACTCCATCGGAATGGCCAATTCTCCGGTTGTTACCAATGGATAATTTGGTGTTTTCTATTACGAAAACCAATCTTATCAAAAGCCTTTTCCATCGCTCAATTGTAAATCCATCATAGATTTGAAGCTTTGGATCTTCCTTCATAATTCTCATAAAGTCTTAGAGTTTAGTGTGAGAGAGGAATCGACATATCCTCCGACCGTTTGTTGAAGAATTTCTTCTTCACTCGATTCTGAACTGGATTCACTTCCATCATCGAATAGATCTCTTCTTCATAGATGCTTTCATCCGAGGGAATATCCTCAAATTGATACACCTGTATTAAATCCTGATAATAGACAACGACTTCTTCGATTTAAATGTGGCCTCGAACTGTCGACTCCTCGTTTTTGATTATGCAATCCGTTGAGATATGCCCTCTTGCTCGCATGTCCAATTCAGATCTTTGAAACTTTCATTAGCTCTGGTGTGAGCACGCCTGAAAGTTCTTCTCCCCACGAATTCTGCTAGTACTTGCTTGATTAGAACCTGATGATGAGGCTCTACTCTTTGGTAATCACGATTTATAACCGGGCTTTTGTTTTGACGAAACCTTCTAGGTCTCCATGAAGACCTGGGGCGGTATGGATGGCTTCTCTCCTTCTTCTTCTTGTGCCACCTTGGTTGACCTCCCACAACTGTTGGGATATCATTATCCACGCAACATAGAGGAATTGTTAATTCCTCTTAATCTCTTGTAATTCTGTGCGGAGCCTTGATAGCACCATTCGGATAACTTGGCCTTTAGGAAAGACATTTTTAAGGCCACGACCCTTGTATTCACGATAAGCATTTCTCTCCGAGGGACTCGGAATTTTGGCAAAAAACAGTGTGGACTTCTTTTCCTCAATCTTGGATTTCCACCTGTATTCGGTGAACAACTTGATATATTCGTCAATATGACAAATATCTAGTAACTTATAGAGGGCTTGTTTATATTTCTTTCTTTTTCATCCTCTAATCCTCGAAATAACCCGTGCCGATGAATTGGATTTTGAATAGTTTTGCCATACCATCGACAATTCCTTTAAGTGATTCCCCGATGTGACCGAACTTTTCGTACTAGCATCGGTCATATCCCGAGCAATCTTCACCGATCCTTGAAGACTCATTTCAAGGAGTAAAATGAATGAATCCTTTGTAAGATCGGGGTTCTGCTGAAATTCTCATAAATGAAGCCCGTTCATCAATGAGGACTTCTCTATTTTTAAAATGCTGGATGTCCAGTTTAACATCAACCCATACGGATGTATTGGGTCGAGTGCGATCTTCCATAAGGCGTCGATAAACATTCGGCCTTCCATAGGTTATCAGTTCCCAAGAGGGTTTCGACCTCCTTTAAAGTGGATCACTCCTGTCAAGAAATCCCGGCATGTGGCATCCTCTCGTCCCGATCCATGATGTGAACCCGTAATACGTTAGGATTAATTGTTGGCGGTGGTGGAGGAATTGGTCTACCTTGTGGGTCATAGGTAACCAAAGCGATTCCTCACTGCGTTCATCTTTAAATCTACAATACCTAATCCGCGAAGGATTACGCCGGTCGTGTAGATCTTTAAGATTCATCTTTTCCATATCCATCTTTTAATTTTTGATGGATTTTCCTTTGATTAGAGCAATGAGCTTCTCCTCATCTGTCATCTTTCGTATAACTTGGTTGGTTTCCCTTTTGGTGTAAATAGGTACCGTCCCAAAATCAATACGTTTCCTTCCTCCGGATGAACTCGGCTGTCCTCCAGGTTCTTGACTCGTTTAAAATATCATGAAGGAGTTCAAGAGTTTCCTTCGATATTTCACCATCGTCTCCATCCAGTTCGGATCGATGAACTTGTCTTTTAATATGGCGGTTGCCATAATTAAATGCCGTCTTACGGATTTCTCTAAGATCTTGGAGATCTTAGATTTGTCTGAAGTATCTCGTTCCACTCTGGTACTCCATCGGGAATCATTGTTCATGGGAATTTTCATGAACCGTTTCTTGAAGGTTCATCAAGTGAACATATAAGTGCGGTTAAGCATCCAGTGTATATAATTTCTATTTTGCATTGCCTTAAGGTTTCCCCTTCGGCTCCTGCTTGCTCCTTTTCTTCATGTTGGTATTCCCAATATGAAACACAGTTGTTCTTGTGCATACATCGTCAATATTTGACGATATGTCTGTAAATCCATAATCTCGGATAATTTCTCCTCGCCATTGTTAATTACATAAATATAATAAATTTAACTAAAAGTTCTTAATAAACCTAGTCTCGATACCATTTTCGAGGATCGCAAGACCTTTGGGAGTAATCAAAGAAAATGCAATGAAATTTATCGTCCAGTTGCAAAGTGTAACAATTTTAAAGTTTAGAGTGTAAACTACAAACCAACTTTCACGAAACCAGGGGTAAAACCGTAATTTTATGCAAAGTGTAAAATTTTGTAAAGTTTAGGTTGCAATCAGTAACTTTTCAAAGTTCGGGTTGCAAAGTGTAAAAACCCGTATAGTTTGGGTTGATTAAAAACGTTATCCCTTGACAAAAATATTATATAACTAATTTTATTTAATGATAATATTTATTATTTTTATCTTCAAAATTAATCAAATTGGAAAAAATAGAATATAATATAATATTAATTTTAGTATTATTTTTAAAAGTAAACAAATTCAAAAAAGTTGAATTTAATGAAATTAATATAACATTAATTTTAGTATTATTTTTATTAGATTAAGCTAAATATACTATTGATAATAACATTTAATGTTAAAATAAAGTTATAACAAATTAAATAAAAAAATAAAAAAAGGAAAAGTAGCGTTGCTCTCGGTACCCACGCCATTTTTGGCGTGATCTTTAAAAAGCGTAAATACATCAATATTTGGCGCCACATTGGAGGCTTTCTAATTGGCGCTAACGCTAATTTGATGCGGTGAGAAGCTCTAAAGGCTAACCTACCCAATTCTAGCTTAGAGTTGTAAATGGGATGGGCGGGATGGATTAATAATAGCCCGGTCAAGTTAATAAATTGGTCGGACCAAACTTTTGTCGAACCAATTTCTTGTGACCCGGTATAATATATTTTTATCGGGCTTAAATTCACGCCACTTGGATCGGGTCAAAGTAGGTCTTGTCCTTTTGAGTTGCTAAAAATGAAGCTCAATTCAACTTTATATGTAGGTTGATCTTTAATTGATTAATCTCATTCTAACATGATCTCTATTTTATACAATGTTTTAACTTTACTATTTTAATATAATATAAAGAGTTGTATAATATGGATAATTTTTTTACATCTGGTATTAACCTGGTTAATTAAAATACCAAATGAACACCTTAATGAATTAAGAGATCTCATATGCCCTAATTCTCAAGATTTTTCTTTTTCTACTATTTTTCATCCATTAAAGCTCATAGTATTTTACGTGCAATGCGCGGGTAAAATACTAGGAAATGCAATGTCTGCAAAGGATGTGTTATTTCAAAGCACGTAAATTATATGCATATCTAGAGTTACATAATATAAAAAACGCATAAATCAAGTTAAATCACTACATTTAAAAATTATAAATTTTAGAATACTTTTTATACACAACATTACTATTTATTTTTAACTACCGTTGACTAATATTTAAAAATTCTTAGGACTAGTGACTCGTGAAATAGCAACATAAAATTGGTCATGACTCATGTGTAATTCTTTATAAAGAGAACTACGTTTTGTAACATTATTAGATAATTTTATTTTCGATATTTGTTTCGGATATTTTTGTTTCTTTAATAATTTTATGTTGAATGATATAGTAATTTTGTATTTTTATATTATTTTTAATTTTAATTATGGATTTCATTAGCTATGTTTTTTGGAAATTCAGTTCAATTTTTGAAATCATATCAAAATACTATTATTATGCATAGAATATCGATGTAAATTTAAAGTCCATCAACATTAGATTTACTGAAATTCTCAACATAAATTATTCAATTGTTGATTTCATTTTTTTATCGACATAATTTGATTGCAAATCAAATATTTAAAGTGTCAAAAATAGATCAAAAATCTACCATAATAAAATATTTATTTTAACAACTGTAATTAAAGATTAATATCTCAACAAAATTACTTTGGTAAGCTTTATAAGTGTTGGTTCGATTTTTAATCATATATTTTCATAATTACTTCACTAATTACCAAAATTGACATTACGTAGGGATGAATGGGATGGGTAGACATGGGTACCCACCGCCACGGACCGGGTATGGGTAACTTTATACGGTTTGGGATGGGTATGGAATGTAATATTAATACCCGTTAATATCACGAGTAAGTGCGGGTTTACCCATAGGGTACCCTCTGCCCGAACCGTTTATATTTTCACTCATGTAAAATATTTTCATATATACATATATATAATTAAAGTAATAAAGTCTAATGTATTTATGTGTTGATGATGTAATTAAATGAATTAAATGATGTAATATTGTTGATTATACCGTTTTAAGGAATTTATTGGTTGCATTTGTATTTTTGTGTTGCTTTGGATTTGGTTGATGATTGATGATAGTTACTAAAATGAAGAACTAAAACATGGTTAATTATTACTATTGTTAAGAGTTTGACATATATATTAGGCTTTTCTTATATAATAAGCGATTTTTGGTATGGTACTCGTTTAAATAGTCATTTATAAATTTAAGTTTTTATATAAAATAAATGGATTTGGCGAGTGCGGGTAGTATGTGGGTATCAACAAATGGATTTGGGGCGGAATGCGGGTAATAGGTGTAATTTCTTAATAGGGTTTGGGATGGGTATGGGTAGTATTAATATTATAGGGTTGGTGCGGATACCATCAAATGGATGGGTATCCTACCCATTACCATCCCTAACATTACTATAGTTATATTTTTACTATTATTGGATGGTAGTTTAGAGTGAAAATATCTTGAAATACTAATTATAAGTGTCTTACTTATTATATATATATATATATATATAGGGGATGGTTCAAATGGGACACCCCCTATATAAGGCGGTGGGGATTCATCCAAACCGTTGATATTTTCAATTGAGAGTCTGATTTAATGACTGAAAATTAGATTAATAATCAATAATTAAAATTACTAGGGGTATAATAGACTATTTAAATCTTAAGATTATGCTTTGCTAAAATCACGTTCCTAAAATTTAGGGGATGATATGCACAAAATCGAGGCAACAAAATCCTTCCAAAAAATCGTGTATATTTAGTTAAATCACAATTTTACTGTATATTTAGTTCAAAAATCTCGTATCTTTATTTTAATATTCTTTGTGTAATTTAAAATGTTTAAGCTATATACATATCAAATTTTATTAACGTGTATATTTAGTTCGATGTCTAGTGTATTTACTTTAATAGTACTATGTTTTAAATATTTTTCTTGTATGTATATCAAATTTAACTACGAGTGTATGTTTAGTTCAATAATATTGTGGTTTTACTCTAATAGTACAGTGTAATTTAAAATGGCTTACTTTATGCATGCCAAATTTAATAGAATTAAATAACCAACCACCAAGTCAAACGTTCTAAATTATATGAAGTGATAACCACAAAATAATGGCAACAAAATCTTACCAAATTAAACCCATAGAGCCCAAAAAAAGCGGCAAATAATACACGAAAATTTCAAACCCATGTAGTCAATGTTTCCTAAATTGTAGGATGCAATTCAATACTCGATGAACATGCCATAACTAATATTAAAGTGAATAAACAATATTATTTGGAAGGATTAAACACGTTCTTATCGACTTAGTATGTATATTGTATATCATCTAAATTATTTGGAAGAATTAAACACGCTCTTATTTTTTGTATAAAATAAATGCACTTCAATACAGTGAAATAAATATATAGTACGTGAAATTTGGCATTTATACAATACAACGCTCTTAACCACACGATAATGTTAAAGTGAATAAAAACGATTATTATTTGAAATAATATACACTACACATAAAAGCGCACTAATTATACAACATTCTAATACTAATTACATTAAAAGCGCACTAATTATACACATTGTAATACTATGCCTGTGATAAAAAGCGCACTAATTAAGCTACCTTTTTTGTTGTCCTCTAGCCATCTTCACAAATTAGCAAGCGCAATTAAGAAGACAAAGAAAATATCATCATAATCTGATAAAATTATTCTAACACTACACAAATATTTGATGACAAATACATTAAAATTGTATTATACAACTACAATTGAAGTTAAACTATGTTGAAGACATACAAAAAAAATGTACTGCAGTAAAACATCAAAATTGTATTAAATAACCACTAAAACTCAACTAAGAATACAGTAGAATAATATCCAAAAAAGTCGAAGTCATACAAACCCAACTATGAAATTACTAGAAATAGAAATCTCCAGAAAAATCGAAGATAATTAAACCTATAACAATAAATCCCCAACAATCAAAAGATAAAAACCACAGAAACGCACAAACTACTTCTAAAAATATTTTCAAGATTTGGGTTAAAATTACATACTAAGAAATTAAACAAAATGTGTGAAACTTAAATGCCCGCCATGATAACCCACCGCCCGGTGTTACACCATCGCCATCGTCTTAATTGCCCAGGTCCAGAAATTAATAAAAAAAATAAAATTCGTGTTGGGAAATTTATTGTTTAGATTTTGATGAATGCCGTAAAACTTAGAATAGGAAGTTGGCACCCCATTTTTGTTGTAAAGCGCATTGTAATAAATAGGGTTGGTCAAGTGAGTTAAATCGGCTATGCCCAAACATGCAAGAAGACAAGCGGAGACTAGAAGGAAGACTCATTGCAAGGCAGTGAGTATGGCAAAAGAAAGAAGAAGGCGAGAACTCGGCCCGAAGGAGCGGTAAGATGCGGTGAGAGGAGTATCGGTCAAGTCAACTCAAGATAAGCCAAGTCTCAAGTTGAAGTGACATAAGAGTCATCAATGATTGGAAGCTAACTCTAAGTCACACAGGGAAAGCAAGGAAATGCGGTCAGTCGAGATAAGCTGAAAAAAGATCCGTTGCACAAATCAAGAGAAAATTACTTAAACAAGTAATATCTCCATGCTACCTTTCTCGAAGTGCTCGATCCCAGAAGCGTGCAAAGGAATAAACCAATGGGAAGCACTACACCGTGTCGAGAACTACGAAAAGGTGAAGAACAATTCATACGAGGAAATGGCAATTCCAAGGACTGCAACAAACAAGACAAACCCGATGACCACAAGTGACTTTAAAAAATAAGTCTATCTTTTCAACGGGCGATTTTTGAAAGCTCACTATAAAAGGAGAGAATAACTGCGAGAATAAAAACACGAAGGTTACAACGACCATCGAGAATTGAATACAAGCAAGAAAGAAATATTTTGTAACTGAAATATTCTCAAGTTATTAAACGCTCAATCCTCAAGCTACATTACGAAGAACATCAATCCAACACTCACCTGTGAAGGAAAGGTAACTTCAATCGGTTGAAGAGGAAATTCTTGAAGAATAAAGGGGTCTACATTCCACGAAGGATTGTAGGAAGGTTCAAGGTCGAACCAAGTCTTGAGCTTTTGGAGGGCTTCGTGATCAAATCCAAAGAGCTTGAGCAAGTGGGCTGTAGTAGCAAAGCGGCCCTGTGAAGAAGGCTCGTCGTCGAGAGAAGCAGGTGAGTGATCAAGGCATCTCGGTGAGTCCCAAAGGATCAAGTCAGGTGTGTGATCAAGACTTGTATACGGACTGTTACCACTTTGTATCTTGATCAATACCTAGTGGATTCCTCCGGGAGTTGGAGAAGAGAGGAGTAGAAGAATTACCCCATCTTGAACCTCTATAAAAATTTATAGTGTCATTTACATTTTTTTTTTGGCACTTTAAATTCACTGCATCTTATTTGCTTAACTTTCTTTGATAAATTTGCTATCTACTTGATAATTTCTAAGTACTAAATCAAGCTTTAAATCTCTACTAAACCATACTTAAGGGTGTTAAGTCTTCGGCTGAAAACAAACCACGATTGAGCTAATTCGGTCTTAACGGTGAGTTATTCTATCAACGGCTCGATCAGTGCATTTGAGTGACTAACTCTCTTGATTAACTAAATTGGATGTCCACCTAGGACACAAGCTGTGTAGTATCAACTCGAACTTTTAAAAGGACTAAATCGAAAATTTGGTAAGGTTTATTCAACCCCCTTCTAAACCTTACACTCACACCCCTTGGGACCTACAAGTGGTATCGGGCGGTTGGTTCATTGAGCCTTCCACCTTTCTTGAACTAGATCTCCAAATTTTTTCAAAATCTGTTTTAGTACTTAAATTTTCAAAACTCCTTTTATCATTAAAAATTATTATCATGGAAGAAAATTTGATATGCATCTCTATGTTCACAATTGAAGAATTTGATGATTGGAAAATTCGTATCTGAGCTCATCTATCGGCATTACATGATGAGATGTGGATAGTGATAGAGGATGGGCCACTACAAATCTTAAAAGTGAACACGACTTTAAGAAGAAGCTGCGATTGAGGGTGAAGAGGATGTTGCCCCTAGACCGGCTATGGTTGAAAAACCAAGAAGCTGAATGGACAAATGATGACATAAAAAAGATACAACACGGACAATGTAGCCAAGGACATCCTTTACAAAACCTTGGACAAAGCCATGTTCAATAAAGTCAAATCATGCAAAACGGCTAAAGAAATGCAGGACAAGCTAACATTGATTTGTGAAGGCTCGAAAGCAAATCAAGGAAAATAAATTATCGGTGGCTGTACAAAAATTTGAAAATTTCAAAATGATCGCGGGAGAAAACCTGGATCAAGCTGGATGCTCGATTCACGAAATCACCAACGAGCTATCTGCACTTGGAAAGGAATATACGAGAAGAAATGTGTATGAAGATCTAAAAAGTCTCCCGGTGAATGGGAAATGAAGGTCATGGCCTTGGACATTCCATGGACCTATCGAAGACCTCCAACCATGAACTATTCTCGGATCTCAAAGCCTACGAATTTGGTGAGAAGAAAAGATCGAGGAAGAGGCAGTTGTACCCAAAACAAGCTGCTCTAATGTTAAGGATGGAAAGAAGGCGAGGTCAAAGAAGTCATTGATCGGAAGAAATAGCCACGATGGTTAAAAGGTTCAACAAGTTCTTCAATAAGAACTACAAGAGAGGCAAGTCGGCGAATCTTCCGGAAGACACTCGGCTCACTCCAAGTCAAGGAAGATAGGCCAACCAAGAGAACATATCATCAAAAATTTGAATATCAAAGGGTGACAATCCAAGAATGGAAAGAGTGATCAAAGGTTGAATATCTATCTTTGGGCTGTAGGCAACAGTCACTATGCCATTGATTGCCCATATCACTGTAGTCAACAAATACGGGAATGAAGAAGAAGAAAGAAAGGTCTTGAGAGAAAGAAGACAAGAAAAGAAAAAAGCAATGTTGGGCTGCGAGAGAATCTTTGAGTCAAAGACATAGCCGATTGATCGAGAGTAGTGAAGCGACTACTCAAGTGACTCACGAAGAAAAGCCGATCTGTTTGATGGCCAAGGAACAAGATCAACCTACCAAGAAGATGAGGTACACTCTAACTCATCAACCTCGATTCTAGTGATAGTATTTGTGACACACACTTCATCACCAGTGATCTTTATGATTCATTAGGCAAAATGATGAAAGATTTTGAACACATTAAATCCTCACACACACTACTAAATGAGGAAAATACCTTCAAGAGCCAAAACTCACGGTGACTAAGGAGGTGAGTACTCTAAGTCAAATAGGTGATGAGAATAAAAGTTTAAAAGGCTGAAAATGCCAAGCTAATAGCGAGAGAAATAGCTGCCATAGAAAAGAGGAGAATGACCTCAAAAATGTGATTGCCTCATTCACTAAGGCATCTAAATCATTGGATGATCTTATTATGAGTCAAAGAGAATGTGGAGATAAGGCGGGCTTAGGATTTAATTCCTCTGTGCTATGTCAAACTCAAAAACAATTTTGGAAAAAGGATCTTCAAGCAATGAAGAGTCTAAAAATCAAAACTCAAATGGTGCACACACATTCACTCCAAAGCACAATTACAAGCAAAGCGGCCTTGGTTATAAAGGAAAAGGAAAACGGACCGATTGAGTGCGGCTTTTGAAAGGACAATTGAGAAGAGATTGATCGAGTTCCTCGCAAACTCAAGCGAGAAAATACTGCGTAAGAAAAAGCGAGCTACCAAAAACCCCAGAAAATCTATAAAAGAAATACATATGATGGGAATGGTAGAAAATATCCAAGCCAAGGTGATTGGAATGATGTGAACTATCGGCATAGACTTATGGAATATAAGCCCAAATGGCAAAGGCACTAGAACTCATCAAAAGGCCATTCAAAAGTATAAGAGCTTTCATCGACACACATATGCACTAGGCACTACACTCGGAGACACCACAATTACCCCGAAAAGGCGATTGCTAAAAACACATACTGATCTGGACAAAAGGCAGTTTGTATGAACTAGAATCCCCAAGCAATTTGCCAAGATTAATTATGATTATGGCGATAGATGGCAACCCCTTAGAAGTCAAATCATTTGGCTATAAGTTGGTTGGATCATCTTACAATTCTAACCCCTCAGGACCCGGACAAGTATGGGTACCTAAAACTTAATTTCCTTGATTGCGGGTTCAAGCAGTGAGTGCCAAGGAACCTGGTACATGGATAGTGGCTTTGTTCCCGGACATATGACGAGGAAACAAGAAAAATCTGTCAAAATTCAAGGAAGTTAAAGGAGCAAAAGTCATATTTGGAGGAAATGAAGCTCGGTGAAATAAGAGGCATTGGATCCATCAAGAGGAATGGATTAGAAATCACATATGTTGCATATGTTGAAGGACTCAACTTCAACTTGCTAAGCATCATCAACTACTGTGACAAGGACTATAATGTTGGATTTAACATGGGTATATGCCAAATTAAGGATGTTGAATCGAATGAAGTTGTGTTGCAAGGATGCGAGACAAAGAACATGTATGTAGTAGATTGATCAGCAGCTACACCCGGCACATCTATTAGCAAAACACAGCTGAATCAAGTTGGTTGTGGCACAAAAAAGAGTCACCTAAATTTCAAAGCGATTAACAAGCTTGCGAAGTAATCTTGTGGAAGGACTTCCCGGACTCGATATACAAGAAGGAAGTATATGTGACGCATGTCGAAGGGAAAACAATCAAATCATCATTCAAAGAAAAGACATGCCCATCTTCAACAAGAATATTACATCTGCTACATATGGATCTATTTGGCCCGATGGAACCGGCTAGCATAAGTGGAAAGAAATACACCTGGTGGTAGTAGATGACTACTCAGATATACATGGACTATATTCATGTGTAAGAAGAAAAGAAACTCTCTGAGAAACTACCACGGTGATGAAGAAATTCAAAATGAAAAGAGCCAAACCATTATCAAAATAAGATCGGAGACGGAAGGCTGGTTTGTTAATGGGATAATAACTTCGATATTGTATTGAAAATGGCATTGGTCATGAATTATCTGCGGCAAGGACTCCACTGACGAGAATGGAGTTGCGAGAAAGAAGGAATAGAACTCTCAAAAGAAGCGGCAATGACCATGTTAGGTGACGGGGTTACCAAAAGATTTTGGGCTGAAGCAATCAACACACTTTACTACACTCAAAAGCGGATGTATGATAAGCAGGGCGGTGACAAAGACTCCCTATGAGATTTGGACGGAGAAAACCAAATGTTGCATATTTTAGAATATTTGGATGTAAATGCTTCATCCATAACAATGGCAAAACAATCTAAAGGCTTTCGATGCTAAAGGCGATGAAGGTATCTTCTTGGGATACTCGGTGAAAGCAAAGCCTCTGTACTCAACAAAAGGACTATGGTTGCGAGAGGAATCCATTCATGTGGTATTCGATGAGCGAATGTAAATGGAGAAGATATTGAAGAGTCGGTGATAAAATTTGAATCATCCAAACACATCGAAAAAAAATCCACTATCTTTGGGCGGAAAATTTGGAATTATAAACTCGAGATGAAGATGAGATAGGCTGAATCTCAAAAGCAATTTGGAAAATTTGCGGCTAAGTGATTACGAGAGAGGCGATCAAAGCAACCACAGTTTGCTAGGCAGTGAATCGGCTAACTTACTTCAACTTTGATGTAAGATGGTGAAAGACCATCCACGAGAACTTGTCATTGGAGATATAAGAGAAGGTGTCAAAACAAGATCGAACTCAACAAGAAGCTATGTTCACATGCTTTATCTCACAAATAGAGCCTAAAGATGTGTTACAAGCATTGGATGACACACATTGGATTCAAGCCATGCAAGAAGAAGTGAATCGGTTTGAAAGAAATAAAGTATGGGAATTAGTTCAAAGACCCACCCATCAAAATGTTATTGGTACTAAATGGGTGTTCGAAACAAGATGAGCGAGGAGGGTTACGTGGTAAGAAACAAAGCAAGACTAGTAGCCAAAGGATATTGCCAAGAAGAAGGAATAGATTTTGATGAAACATTTGCTCATGTAGCAAGATTGGAAGCTATAAGGATGTTTCTTTTCCTATACGACTCACAAGAATTTCATTGTATATCGAGATGGATGTAAAAGTGCATTCTAAATGGTTTATTGGAAGAAGAAGTGTATGTTGAACAACCTCCAGGATTTGAAGCGAAAGACTCTTGGAGATAAGGTATACAAACTCAAAGCTCTGTATGGATTGAAAGCAGGGCACCCAGAGCATGGTATGATACTTTGTCACAATTCTAGCGAGAATGGATTCACAAAAGGAAAAGTAGATAGAACACTTTTCAGAAATTCAAGACAAGAAAAAGTATCTTGCTTGTTCAAATATATGTGGATGACATCATTTTGGATCCACAAACAAAGAGCTATGTGAAAAATTTTCAAACCTCATGCAAAAGCAAATTTGAAATGAGCATGATGGGAGAAGGCGACATTCTTCCTTGGACTCCAAGTAAAAGCAAGTGAAGGATGGAACCTTCATAAGTCAAACAAAATACACCAGAGATTTAATGAAGAAATTTGGTATGGAGGAGAAGTCTTCTGTGAAAATACCAATGAATACATCGATCAAAATGGACATGGATGCGGATGGCAAGCACATAGATCAAACAAGATATAGAGCACTTATTGGATCATTGCTCTATCTCACGGCAAAGCGAGGCGGACATCACCTTTGTTGTAGGTGTATGTGCAAGATTTCAATCTGCTCCAAAGAGAATCACATAGCGACTAAGAGAATCTTGAGATCTTGAAAAGAAGCGAAGTTGGCTTATGGTATCAAGGAATGTGGATTCAAGCTAATTGGCTACTCGGACTCGACTATCTTTGGATGCGAGTTGTGAGAAAAAGCACCTCAGGCACATGTCAAATGCTTGGAAAGCAGTGATTTCTGGTTTAGCAAGCAAAATTCAATAGCCACCTCTGGTGACGAGAATACATAAACTGCGGGCGGTGTTGTGCCCAAGTCTATGGATGAGGCAGTGAGAGACTATGAAGTTGAAGAAAAGGAAATTCCAATCATGTGTGATAACACAAGTGCAATTACAATCACTCGAGAATCTGTGTTGCACTCAAGAACAAAGCATATCGATGTCGAGATATCACTTCATAAGAGATCATGTTGAAAAGAAGGACATCATATTGGAATATATCTCAAGCGATAAGAGTTGGTGACATATTCACAAAACCATTATGTGAGTCAAGATTTGAAGAACTCAAGCATGAGTTAGGGTTAATCGGTTGTGACACTCGGAAGACTCAAAGAAAAGAGATGGAACATAAAAGAAAAATGGTGAATTCTCAAAATCGGCTAAATGAATCGGCCATGTCGGAGAAACGGCTATACCAATTAGGCGGCAATTTGAGTCAGCTGAGAGAAGCTATGACCGAGAAGAGTTAAATCGGCTAAGGGATAAGGTGAGTCATTTATGAGCAAAGTGACAAAAATGCGATCGTTTTTACTAAGTGGGAATGTTTTTAAGAATGGCGTCGACATAATGATGATGTGCGTGTCAAAAAAGCTGCATACGAACTTATGATTGGATATAAATCTTTGCCGCATTAAATCGAGACATTAAATGCTAATCGGCGTGCAAAATCTAAGCCCGTTGATTTCGATCACATTTCAAAAACCACCCATACGTCCTTTCAAAAACCATCTTAACTCATTTTTTTTTTCTCTCACATATTATCAAAACGGTTCATTTCTATCTCGGAAGCAAAAGCAAAACTCTCTCAAAACCCTATCGATATTCAAATCAATTTCTAAGTTTCTTTTGGGTGAAATCTGAAAAATATGGCATCAACCTATGATTTTGTCAAGCTAGGAAAGCAAATCCACACGGGAGGTCGACCATGGATTTCGAGGCATGGTCAAGCGGTCGATGACGCCCTCATAAAGAAAATCGCGAAAAGCTTGAAAGCGTCGGTTGAAACCATTTCGACGATGGAGTTTTCGATGACCTATGTGGAAGAGGTCGCACGATTCTACGTGAATCTTGAGATTCACGATGAAGGGATAAAGTCATTTGTTCCGCGGAAAAGCGTTCACCATCTCTGCCAAGGATTTGGCTGAACATTGCTCACTACCGAAGCGGAAGGAGCATCGAGGAAATCAACGAAGCTGATGTAAACTGGCTGCTGCTTGGAAGGAAGTAGCCAAGCCCGACTATCTTTGATAAAATAGTTTACCTGACAAACAAGAGGCTGGCTTGAAGGAGGATTACCACAAAGGTTGGACATAGTTGCCAAATGCATAGACATCAAATTTGGCGGCTTTGACCAAGCTATCAAAAGCAAAGTTGATCGTAATGGGTGCGATCATTGAAGAAAGGAAAATAAAGCTAGGGTGAGTTTGTCTCGGCAGACTATGCGAGAATGTAGGAACAAATCCTTGAGGAAGATGGTGCATTTGGAGGATCCCTAGGATATGGCACAGTGATTGGCGGTGATGGAGGTGAAAGGAGTCCCTCTTAGACATGGAAAGACGTTCCATGTAAACAAGAGATGTTGAATCAAACCTCTCTGCGCACGAGAAGAGTCTACGCCAAGAGGCGACACGTGAGGGGAATCGGTGACCACGAAGATCTGATTGTTTCCTCTCCACCAAAGAAAAAAGCTGCCCTGCAGCTAAGAAAAGCTGCCCCTAAGCTAAGAAAACTGCTGCTCTGCAGCAAAGAAAAACAAACCTGCTCCTACCCCTGCAGGCCGAGTCACCTACCCCCGTAGTGTCTCACTGCCCCAGGCAGCGATCGAGTCGAGAAGGACTCTCAACTACATTCTCCGATCGTCAAAAAGGAGAACGATAAGCCAAGGCAGCCAGCTCCTCGGAAAAAACACCAGCACCGGCCCCCCGCCGCCCAAGACTCAGAAGAAACTCTCTACGAACCAGAGGTCCCTCTGTACAAACTAGGAGACGAAGAAGAATCATCAAGCACTCAGGAGCTTGAGAAACCCAAGTGAGTCAGCCACTCAGTGGAAGCGGAATCTGGGAGACTGCTTATAGAGCCTCCAGGATCTTATAGATGTAACATCTAAGTCTGCTGAAGCGATCGTGACAAATTGAAGACAATGTAGTTCGCACGGCGAGACCTGAAAAGAAAGCCGATAGAAATGATAGTGATGTGATGATCTATCCCCACCTTACCCAGACATCCAAAATCGTCTGCGAGAGTGGAGGAAGTGGAAGTGAGTCGATCGAGGAAACAGTTCAACGGCTTTGAATTTATAGAAGAGGAAGAGGAAGCTGAACTTAATAGGTGAAACCTGTGATCTCAAGCCTTTGGATGAAAAGCTGCAAAGATATCTTACGGATCTTCAGAGATAAGGATAAGGAGGAAGGAGGAGAAGGAGGAAGGCGAGAAGCGCGAAAGGCGATGTCGCCTATCACGGCACCCGCAGAACACACACATCATCTCCCTTGATGTCTTGCTCAGGCGATGATGAGGATCGGACCTGCTTTGCTTTGCCGAAGAGTTGCAAATCACGTCGTGCAATGCATGAATCGAGAATTCTTCATGAGAAGAGCATGATGGAGGGACCAGGAGAGTCTCCAAAACCACGGTGGAAATTGATCGATGGGAGTAGTGCAACAAATACGCCACCGTTATTCTTTGCCACCACTTCCCAGGATCACTCGGAAGAAGGATTTAAGAAATGGCGATGAAAGCTGGGTTAGTGGGGACTCGGTCGAGCCAACCCCTAATGAAGGTGTCTTACCACACCCCGTGGTGAACACTCGGTAAAGAAACAGGGGGAGTTTGGAGATGAGTGACCCCATTCAAGTCACTCGGTGGTGCGCCAGTGAGGAAACTCCTCGGCTGCGGCAAAGGTGTCGGATGATCTTTGCAGATGACTCCTAGCAATTTAGGAGGCTAAGTGGAGAAGGTACAAACACAACATACGGCAAGTTGTCATCATGAAGCTCGGATAGTTGAATATGTCTCTCGTGAGGTGGCCAAGCTACTCACGAAGGCTAATGGCTGGCTGCGATGCGGTCGAGGCCTGAGACGGAACAACCACAGGAGTTAACACTGCAGGCGATGAAAGTGCAATCCATGGGGTTGAGACTCCAATGGATGCCACCCACGAGAAGACCACTAAGACAGTGACCTTTGCTCGAAAGGGAGTCAAGGCCTCATTGCAGTTGAGGCTGCGAGGAGTAATGAAGGCCAGCGGGAGGTTGAGACTTCCCGGGTAAAGAAATTTGAAGTAGAGAACATCCTCCTGCTATCATTGATCCATCGAAAAGGAGATAAGTGCGCTTCATGATTCCCGGGATAATCCTGATGTAACTTTTCTAGGATCGGAAGCGGACGAAGAAAGCGAGTCATCCCCGTGGCGGAATCAAAAGACTTCGGTGAGGATGTTCCAAGCACGAAACAAGTCGATCTCAATCTTTTACTCGTCAAACTTTCAATTTTGATGGTGAGCCACAATAAATCTCATCATCGTCCGATGGCAGCCCGATAAAGGCCGAGACGATCCACTCCATTGGAAAAACCCGGTGAGACCGGCGAAGGTTTGTTAAGGCCAGAGGCTCGGCAAAGGAGTCTCTTTCACAAAGACCCGGTGAAGCAGTCAGTGCGCGAGGCTCCCCAAGGCTGCAGCGGAGTTCGACTCCAAAATGAACTTCATGCGCACCTCTCATCATTGAACAAATCCCGAGTTGGCGTGATGATTCCTTTGTAGAAATCATTTCCTTTCTCTCTAGAGTACCCGACCTCACGACAAATCCGGAAAACGATCTAAGCGCGCTTCCACGCAGACGGATCATGTTCTTCCATGACACCATCGTTCGGTGACTATGACTTTG